>JAUMHP010000015.1:2891565-2912542 GCA_032361065.1 Enteromius trimaculatus
CGCCGCCGGCTCACATTGAAAATGAATGACTTCCGGCCACTTTGACGCTCTCGCCGCCGGCGGTGTGAACGCACGGTAACTCCTATGGGACAGTCCAGGCCCATTAAAAAGTAGGCTAGAAAAATAGCGTCCACAACCCATTTAGAAAGCATTTTCTTCGAGACCAGGCAGAGGGGGTTAAAGTCTTGACCCTCCGTGGCTGGGGGTAGCGCTGACAGAAATACAACCTGCACTCTGAATGGTGTGGAGGACACCTTCGGCACATAGCCAAGCCTCGGTTTCAAGATGAACTTAGAGTCATTTGGCCCGAATTCCAGGCAGGCGGGGCTCACAGACAGCACTTGTAGGTCGCCTATTTGCTTAACTGGTGCTAGCGCCAGTAGCAGAGCAGTATGCTTTAAGAGTGGAAGGGGAACGGAAGAAATGGTATTCAGCACGCGGTTGGGGGAGGCAGACAGGCTCCTGTTAAGCAGCCATACATGGAGGGCCCACAGCTTGGGACGCGGGTGCCAGATTGAGCCCTCGGCCTGAGAAAGAAGGTCTTATCTCAGGGGAATGGGCCACGAGGCTGCCGTAAGCATCGTGTATAGGTCTACAATCCATGGCTGGTTCTGCCAGAATGGGGCTACCAGGAGGAGTCTGTGACCTTCCTCTGACCTAAGGGATCAGCACGATCGGGGGAAATGCATAGAGGAGGAGGCTGGGCCAGTGCATACATCTCCCTCGTGAAATAGGCTGGGTAGCGAGTCTTGATGTCTGAAGCAAAAATGTCCACTTCTGCTCTGCCGAACGTGTCCCAGATCAGCTGGGTCATTTGCGGGTGGAGAGTCCACTCCTTGGGGTGGATCCCGCCCCATGACAGCATGTCCACGCCCTGGTTCAGTCTGCCCTGAATGTAAGTCGCCTTTATCAAGTGCAGATTGTGCTGGGCCTACTTTAGGAGGCGAGACAACAATCTGAAGAGGCGTTTTGATGACAGACCCCCTTGATGATTTATGTATGAAACCACCGTCATATTATCCGAGCGAACCAGGGCATGGCTGTCCCTAAGTTGTGGTCGAAAGACGCGGCAGGCGTGCAGGCCTGGCAGCATTTCCAGGCAGTTGATGTGCAAGCTGCTTTCTGACTCTGACCACAGGCCCAAGGCCCGTGACCCTTCATGCAGAGCACCCCAACCTGTCTTGGAGGCATCTGTCTCGATCACCTTCCTCCTGCTGAATGTTTAAAGAGGGACTCCTTTTGGCAGCCACTGGGCATTTCTCCATAGACGAAGAGCTGCAATGCCAAGCTCAGACAACCGTCTCGCTTGGGAACTAAAAAGTACCGGCTGAACCCTTTCTCTCTTTCTGAAGGAGGAACAATGTGTATTTCCCCCTTTAAGAGTAGCGCTTTAAGGCAGGCTTCAGCGGGAGCCGCAGCCATAGGTTCGCACAGCACCGCTGCCAACCCATTGGTTCGTTTTTATAGCACTGCATGAACCTATGGCCGTGCAGTTTCACTGCGTGATTGAATAAGAAGGAAAAAAGGAGTTTTTCCATAGCGTGAAGTGTCGACAGGGAACTAAACATGCCGCCGCTAGTAGCTGGTCCTCACTGAATTTAATACAACGTTCAACAAAGAATCGTGATAAAATTGTGAAAAAAATCGTAATATGATGTTTTGCCATTTCGCCCACCCCTAATTTAATGTAATATTGTGTGAGAGAATATAAAAAAAAATCAGTGGTAAATGTTGTAAGGTGTTTGTGTGCAAGCCAGGATTATATCCAAAAAGACAACTCAAAACATCAGTACAGACATGCTTATTAATTAATTTTAATGTGAACTTTATTAACAGGTTAAAAAAAAAAATGTAATCCAACTTCTGTGCATAGTTTAACATCAAATGACTTGCATGTGATATATAGATGTTTAGTAGTAATGATCTTGAAATTGGTTTATTTTAGAAGAACATACATACCAGCAGTTCATTGGATGTGCATTTAACAATGAAGGGCAAGTAAGCCGTTTCTGGCGCTATGGATATGATGGCAGAGACATCATGCATGTGGATTTGGCAAAAGAAGCTGTGGTTGCTACCAGTGAACCTGGTCAGCTTTTAGCAGAAGAGAGAAAGAGCAAAGAATACATTAAGAGAAAAGAAGCACGACTAGTAAAGGTGTGTTCTGCAGTGAAAACTGTCTTCCTAAAGTCCAACAACTCCCTCTCCAGTGCAGGTACATCTGCAATATATATATATATATATCACTGTAAATTGCATGAATGTATACTTTTAATGCATAAATAGGTTATTTAAAGTACACACTGTACATTCTCTGTTTATATTCAGTTGGTTATAAATTGCAAATCTGATTTAAAATAATAATAATAAATGCTTACTTTTCAAATGTAGCAAAACCTGCAGTATATGTGTCTTCAGGAGAAGAAAAGGGTCAGAAATATCTTAAATGTGTGGTGCATGGCTTCTATCCAAACGTCATTAAAATACGCTGGACCCAAAAAGGAAGACCCATCTATTTTGGTGTGTCAACTACTGGAATACTCCCTCTCAAAGATGGCACTTTCCAGATGACCTCCTATATTAGCCTCAGTAACGTGAGCGCCCATGATTTTACCTGTGAGACTGAACACTTAAGCATTGATGGAAAATATAAGACCACCTACGGTCAGTCACTCACAAGGGCATACATAATTTAAGCATAATGATAAATTATGTGAAAAGAGAAAACTCTGCTGACTTGCTCTGTCTCTTTGTTTTTAGGGGAGAAATCATTGCTTCTGTCTCAAATCACAGTACATGTACTTAAGGGAGTGGCTGGCTTTATTCTTGGATTTGCATTACCAGTGTGCCTAACTGTTCTATTTATAAGGAAACAACAAACAAAACAACCTGGGGAGGACACAAGTGATGAATCAGAAGTCTCTTTGTCCTTGAATATAGTGAATGATTCTCAGTAAACATAAAATAAGTCTATTTAAGACGAGTGTGACTCTAAAGCATATATTATTATTATCAGCCTATTATTATTACTTATTTATTGTATTATTTTTTTGGCCATAGACAAATACTTTTATTTTCATATTTGTGTAGAATTGAATCTCAAATATAGTATACACAATGTCTGTATATCTATAGACAATATGGGCCGGTTTCCCGGATAGGAATTAGATTAAGCCAGGACTAGGCATTTGCTAATTTAGGACATTTAAGAATATTTAGAAACATGTCTTACAAAAATGAATTATCTGTGAGCATTTTAAGACCAAACAACTGCAATGATGTATTTTAAGATATCTCAGTGCAAGCTTTTTCCAGTTTAGACAGCTCTTAACATTTATTTTAATCTAGGACTAGTCTTAAACCCTGTTCGGGAAACTGCCCCTAAAAGTCTATGCTAGAGAATCTACATATTAGTTTGTGATGCTTAAGCTAGTTGATCCCTGTTTGAATAGTAGAACTTGTATAACCTTTTCTGCATTGTTTAAACCTACTTTACACTATTCACTTTCACCTGCAATCATTAATTTACAAAAAATAAACGGGCTACTTATGACAAATGGTTTATATGGTACATTGGTATTACTTTGAGAATGTGAGTTATTGCTTTAAGCTTTATATTGGTTCATTTTTCTCTATCTGTTTAACGTAGATCTTGGGCTATTTTAATATTTTTCGTACAGTCGTATTCAAGATTTAGTTTTTGAATGTATTTTTTTTATTTGTTTTCTTGTTTGTTTAATTCCAAAAGAGCTAAGTACATCGCCTTTCCACAGAAAAATATACTATTAGTTAAATAAAAAAAAAGTAAAACCGTTAACCAAGTAATAATAAACATCATAAATAGTGCGTCATCTTAACTTGTACGGCGAGCTCAAAATGATGACATCCTCAATAGCCAATAGATTATCAGGAAATTGTTCTCGCGCTTAGGCGCCAGTGCTTAAACCAATAGCAGAGCGAGTCATTGTGGTTTCGCTACGGCGGAAAACCCAGCGATTGGCTCCGCTTGCCAGCTGGGCGGGACCACTGGCTCCTGCAAGATCCTCGCAGCCATTTTCACGAAAATGTTGCGGGCGCCATGTCTGTGGAAGATCCAGAAAAAGCCTTCGAACATAAACACAATATTCTGCGTCTGCAGTCTCGCACCAGGGCATCTGTGAAACCGCCGGGGACATAAACAAAGCTGAGGGTATCAAAGCTGTGTTGAGACAGCGTTAAACATGAGAGCGGATATTAATGTCTGTTAAGCGTCTCATGTGTTGTTGAGACGCGTAAACCGTGAGTTTTTCTCCAGACTGTCAGTATATCAAAACCTTCAGCCAACGAGTGACTGATGCTCCTTACTCTGGTTGCGGAGAAGGGCCAGTTCCGCTTCCAACCATCATGGCTTTTGTGAGCCTCTTCTCCAGTCCCCCAAGCCCCGTACTTGACAAAAACATGACAGACTGTGAGCTGACAGGGGAAGAAAGGTCGAGTAAACATGTTCTTATCTGCAAATGCTTCACTGTGCAGGTTCATGTGTGCGTATATCGAGTGAATGTGGATCTTTTGACACCTATTTTGTTTTTTTCAAGTACGTTAGGCTTCGTTTTCGTTTTTGGACAGGCCTTTTCCCCAGTTCACTAAGTAACTTAGTGCTCATGTTTTCCTGCATGTACTCTCATTTTAATATCTGTTGCAGAGGAAAGCAAAGTGACACTGCTCATCTTTTCATCGCTTTCCCCACTTGTTTAAGCTCTTATTCTTATTTAGCTGATTTTGAAGGACATTTGGGTTTGTGTAGAAGGCTGTTGTAGCTGGTTATTATTACAGTAATGTTAATAAGTCATTTCAAGGCTGTTGAATATGTGAATAGTTAGGACGCGTACGATGCCCCGCCCACTCACGTTCCATCGGAACGCCCCGCCCACCTGGGAAAGGAAAACATGTCTGGTAGGGATACATGACAGGACTGCTGAGGCTTTGAAAGCCATGTGTTGAGCTGTTTTAATTATGAGACAGTGATGGGAGGCTCCTGGAGTTGGCCAGGTTGGCTTAGTCTGTCTTAAGTTTTTCTGCCCACTTAACCCTATTTATTTTCTTTCATGCATCCCTGGTCTTTTTGTGCATGATTCATCATCAAAATTATTATAACATCACATTGTCCATTTAGTTAAATTGTCATTGTCAGAAATAATGTTGAATCATTTCATTGAAATGCCATCATTTCTGAACTCATAGCTACATAGACCTAGATAAAATATTTAGGTAGCAGATAACATAATTTTGGCCCACACTTTTAAAAATCTAGGCCATATTTGGATGATTTTTATGTCCTGATTTTTAAATATTTTCGGACCCCAATTCAGATGCGTTTATATCCTGGTAATGCAAGTTGCATTTAAGTAACAAAAATGTTGTTGTATAGACAACATGCATCATTGAAAAAAAGAGATAGCTGGCTTGGCCTTGACAGTATCTAGATGCAAACAAATAGCAGCTCCAACCCATGCTAGTTTCACATTACCTTTTGGTGTCTGTGTGTGTGTGCATTATCTAAATTTAGCTATGAGTACATTGCTAATATGTTTAATATTTAGAAAGTGCTATGCGGTTAAAATGTTGTTTCCTTCCATTTCCCTTTGTTTTTGCCTTCAAAGTTCAACACAGAAGACACAAGTTAGTCATCAAAACAGTAATCTCACATACATAGTCACTACATCATCCCCTTGACAAACATTTGTATCACCTATGTAGATACAATCATTTGTGTTTCTAAACACTAAATTACCACAGCGCCATCTCTTGCATGCTTCATGCTGCATTATGGTATGTAAAGCCATACAGAAATCCCAAAGATCTTGGTTTATAGTGTCATGGCCTAATGTAGCCAAAATTGAGAGACCTTCAGAGTCTCAGTGTTATCGTGTCCTTGTTCTCACTTCAAACTTTAAAGCTTGGAAAACCGTTGGGAATTTGACACCTGGCAAAACAAACATTCACATCCGTCTTGGTTTTAATCCAGTTTGCTGCTTCATTCATTTTACATTGGGCGTTTACGAGGAAGGTTTATGCTGCTTGATTATATGACTCTGGAATTACTCATAAGAATTAGACTTTCATTTATTTCATCTTAAATGTATCCAAAAAAAGAACAGAAAAGCAAATTGCAGTGTTCATATCCAGCATATGCTCTTCAGCACAGAATAGACACTTTTTGTTTATTCTTTTCTATTTAGTTATTGTTGTAGATGAGTTCTTAGTTGTAAATATAATTTTAGATTTAGCAAAGGCCTATGCAAAGCTCACTGCCACTATACTATAGTGCTGTTGTGGGTGTTTGCCAATACATTGCTTTATACAGTTTGTAGGATGTTCTCTCTGGTTGCTAGAGGATTGTGGGTGGCTGCTTTTTGGCTCAAGTCTTTTAAACCTAATAACAAACCCCTAATTCTGTGTATGAGCAGTAATAGTAATGATGCCTAGCAAACAGCATTGAATACTAGTAACTGTTTTGCTATGAATATTTAGCTATTTCACTGATTTGATGACACTTTCTTGGCTCATTGTTTTTGTTAGTGAAATCTTCAAATTTGATCTTACAGGGAGGATGGCGAATTGGAGGATGGAGAAATAGATGATGAAGGCATAAGCATAGAAGAAGTGAAGGAAACTAAGGAGGAGTCTGAAGAGGTCGAGAAAGACAAAGAGAAGGGAAAAGACAGAGAAAAAGATGAAAAGTCACACCGGCATTCCCGAAAGCGACACAGGAAAATCAAAGAAAAACGACGGTCGAAGAGAAGGAGACGAGATCGTCAAAAGGTTGTTTTTTTGTATCTGTGTGCAGCTGTCACTAGTTTTTACGTTTTATCTAACCTTTCTTCAACATTTACCAATACAGCATCACTCTCCATCCAGTGGCTCCAGCTCGGACAGCTATGATTCAGAGCATGAGCGTCAAGACAGACCTAAGAGCAAGAAGAGCAAAGGAACATATCGTGACCACGATGGAGAATTGGTGCAGGTGAGTCAAGGTTCAGGTACTGGGTTTAACACCTCGTTAGCAGCAGCTTTCAGTTAATTTTTTTTTCCTACCCATGTCTCCAGCGGGAAAACGAACCCACAAAACCACCAAGATCAATGCAGCACAAGAACAGCGACTTGGACAAATACAGCGACTACAGTGAAGAAAAGTATGACTATGAGGAAGAGGATGATTTCTCAGAGGAGCTGTCTAAATACAAACATGCTAAAGAATCATCTGGTCATGGCAAGGCAGGGCCTAAAGACCAGGCCAAGAGACCTATCATGAAGGGACAACAAAAACAACAACAGCATTGTATGTTGTTTACTTTATTAGTAAAGAAAGTAGAAGATCGCATAGTTTTCCTTTGAAGGCCCAACAGACTAAACCTGTCATTTTGAGCATTCCTTGTGGTTATCTCTCATTATTTTCTTTTACTTGTTATATAGTTGGTGGGCAGCGCGGTAGAGGTCGTGGTGCCATTGGCAGGGGACGGGGAATGCCAAACAAGAATAAGAAACAGAAGGGCAAGAACTGGGGCCGAGGTCGTGGTCGAGGAGGAGAACAGGGTGGAGGAGACGGGGTGAGAACTACTCATTTTTGAGTGAACCATCACCAGTGAGATCATAGGTCACTCATGTTACTGTTTTCACCTGATACAGGATTCCAAAGGTCCACCCAGTTTCCAGAAAAAGCGTCCAATCATGAGCCAGGAATTCATTAATCAACATACGGTTGAACACAATGGGAGGCACATTTGTAAATATTTCCTGGAGGGTAGATGCATCAAAGTAAGCTCATTCCACCCTTAACACACACATGTTGGGTCAAACAGTATTTTATTTGTTGAATTTCAGTTGTAACATGATCTTGATGCTTCACAGGGGGACCAGTGCAAGTTTGAGCATGATAATGTTGTTCCAGGGAAGAAGAAAGAACTGTGCAAGTTTTATGTCCAGGGATACTGTACCAAAGGAGATATCTGTATATACATGCACAATATCCTTTTGACAGTAGTAGATAATCATGACATGACGCTAGTCAAAAAAGTGTTTTCTGTTGTTTGTTTCTCGTTTTGGACCTTGACCCTAAAGTGTATGTGAGTATCCTTGCAAGTTCTTTCACACCGGAGCAAAATGTTATCAAGGAGACAACTGCAAGTTCTCCCATGAACCTTTAACCGATGTTACCAAGGAACTTTTGGAGAAGGTATGGACTAACTCGTGATTAAATATCAAGTTTCCGTACAAATGCACACATTTTTACAAATGCTTGAATTAATATTTAGTTTCCGTACATTCACAAGCACGCTGTGCATAACTGAAACAATTAAGTAAGTTGGAAAAAAACTGACACAATAAAATGTCTTAGTAACTGTCCACTTCCAGTGTTGTTTTAGTATTTTATAAGAAGTCCAGGTATGAAGCTGGATTAAGTTTTAACATCATCTCTGGAACTCTTGAACGTCAGGATAAATGAATAAATCACACATTGAAAACTTAATTTCTGTTGCACACTTTAGATTCTGAACACAGATGAGGAAACCGTCAATGAGGATCAGCTGGAGTTAGAAGATTTGAGAAAACAAGGAATCGCTCCACTACCTAAACCACCTCCAGGAGTGGGATTGTTACCCACTCCTGGTCCTGGAAGTCCAGCGGATGGAGGCAAGAAGATCCCCTCTCTGTTTGAGATTAAAGTTCAACCTACTGTGGACCTGGCACAGAAGATTGCTTTAAGGTATTGTTGGAATTTATTGACTTAATCCTTTAAAAAGAATAGTTGACTCAGAAATGAATATTTTGTCGTCATTTAATCACCCTCAAGTAGTTCCAAATCTGTATGAATTTCTTTGTTCTGCTGAACACAAAGGAAGATATTTAGAAAAAAGTTTATAGCCAGGCTGTTTTGGGTCACCACTGACTTTGTAGTATTTTCTTTCTACTATGGAAGTCAATGGTGACCCAGAACAGCCTGGTAACAAACTTTCCTTAAAATATCTTCCTTTGTGTTCATGCAGGTTTGAAACTACTTAGGGGTGAGTAAATGATGACAGAATTTTCCTTTTTGGGTTAACTATTCCTTTAACATAATTGATTACAGAATATTTGATTTATATTTAAGCTTTGTCTGTTTACATATCATATAACCTGCTTTAGCATTATAATTTAGCTTTTTCTTATACCATATTCAGTTGGCAATATCAATAAAAATATATTCGATTAGTTATTTTTACATTCATAAAGATCATTCTTTCTCTAATTCCGCACCACAGTTCCAACCGGTTACTTCAAATTGGCATTGTAGATTACCCATTCATTATTATTGTTATTTAAAAAAAGATGTTTTCCCTAATAGTATAAGTGAGTGTTGCTATAATGTTTTTGTTGCTGTTTTTGTTTGGGTTTTCATTTGTAGCATGTTTCGTTATGGTTTTCATTGCAGGCCCAATTTCTACAACAGCACATCTCCCCCTGCTGGACAGTTTCAAGGTGGTCCACAGTTTGGCAGTAGCCCCGAAGATATGCAGGCTGGCGATATGATGTCTTCACCGCCCAATCCTTCCCATTCCCCTCATCCAGGCTCCATAGGAAGCCCTCCCCTGCCATTCACAGGTCCAGGAATGCCCCAAAGCCCACCAGGTCCACCTCCACCCCAGGGTTTTGGCCAGTGCTCTCCTATGCCACCTCCAGGCCAGCCACCTGCTTTTCATGGAAACATGCAGCACATGAACCGTCCTCCACTGACTCAACAGGGGGCTTCTTTTCCACCTGTGCCTGACATGCAAATAAAATTGCCTTTCCAAAACATGGGCCAGATGCCCTCAGAGTTCTTCAAGAATTTGTTTAGCAGCCAGTCTCTGGTCCAAGGGGGTAGGTCTTTATTTAGCATAATTTAGTATTTTCTCCAATAATACATGTTCTTAAATTATATGATATTTATTAAAAATCAATCAATTGGTGCCCTGTTTTCCATTGTACCTACAGATGAGGGACCCATGCAGGACTCGCAGTCACATGGTAATGCTGATTCCAGTGGGATGCCGGACTTCCTTCCAGCTCTGCTTTTACATCTCAACCAGAACAAGCAAGATGCGGACACTCACAGGGATGAGGGACAAGGGTCTGCACCTCCCAACAGAGAGAAAGGTTAGAGTGGGAAACATTTTGAAACAATATTGCTTTAATAGGAGCAGAGTGCTGCAAGTGTATTAAAACCTGGAAGTTAGTTTTTTTTTAAATTTCTTGATCCATCCTCCTGAAGTCAATGGGTTTTTTAATGACGTTTTGGTCAGTGGTTAACACAAGCTTGTCACATTTTATTCTAGGATATAAAATACATACTTGTGATATTTTATGTGTTTTATTGAAAAAAAAAAAAGTGGGACAACAGAGATTGTTGGCGGTATAATCGTAATCACAACGAAAAGGAAAATTTATCTACTTACTGTTACAGCATATTTTTGTTTATACTAGCACTCTTGCAAAATGTTCTTAAACTTTTCAGTTTGTAGATTAGAAGTAAAGACTAAAAAAGTTGTAAGTAATATTGACAATGATGGCATGCATTCATGATGTAGTTTGTTTATAGCCAAATATTAGCCCTTCTGCAGATTGTTTTTAGGCTTTAAAAGTCATAAATATTTTGTGAAGATTATTGTGATTAACAAAACTTGTTAAAATCATAAACCTTTATTTGTTTTTTTTGCAGTTGTTTGCAATTTTGCAGTAATACAGAAACATACTTTTCATAACTTGGTCAAATCAATTTTTAAAATTGAATATTAATAGTAGTAGGTTTAAAATATGTAGTTTCTGATTTGGTTTGATTTTACTTAAATGTTCATATTCTAATATCATTTCTGTTTATTAGATGAAGCCCCTAATTGGTACTCCAGTGATGAGGAAGAGGGCAGTAGTGTAACAGCCATCCTCAATACTCTAAAGAAGCAGAATGACACGCTGAAAAACCAGCCTAGCATGGGACCAGCTGACCCCAGACTCCAGAAGGAACGAGCTTTGCCCAACGATCCTCGAATAAAAACTGACCCACGTCAGCGGCCCCCAGATCCCAGGAAAGACGCTGGAGATGGTAACGGGGACCCCAGGCTTGCCAGAGACCCACGCAAGATGAAACCTTTGGACTCTTCCAAACCTGACCCTCATCGCCACCCAAACCCCCCAGTGACCCATAAACCTCCCGCCGGGGAGGATGATGACGAATGTGAGAGAGAGCTAAGGGAACGAGCAGCCTTGATCCCATTGGATCCCGGCCCTGGAGCCACGCTGCGAGACCCGCGCTGTCAAATCAAGCAGTTTAGTCACATCCGGGTGGATATTCTCCTCCAGCGCCCGGCGTTTGCGCAAGCCGTGGTTTGGGCTCCAGAGGACCTCATTCCTGCGTTGATTCCCAAACAGGAGCCCTCCATAAATCTTCCGCTCCCACCTTTAATCGCAGATGCTCAGCTAAACCGTAGTCTTTCCTCCCCACCGGATCACCCTCCATCGTCAACACTAACACCACCTGATCCACGTCTGGCAGCCGCCCGCTTCAAAGAGGGAGTCGGGCGACTTGGCAGTCCTCCTGGTAGGGCTCTGGATACTCGTCACCACCACCCGGACAAGCCCGTGGACCCACGTACACACAAAACTCTTGATCCCAGAATCAGTCGTTCTGGAAGCCTAGACTCCAAGCTGCCAGCTATGAGGGAGAGTCCGTCTGTAGGAGGAGCCTCTGATCCCCGGCTACAGCGTGGATCTTCAAACCAACCGGTTAGCTTTTCCACTAAAACCGAATCTGAAAAGTTGCCTCCATATGCTCCCCGCCTGGCATCTTCAATGGGTGCTGGTCTTGAAAGCCCTACCACTCTGTTAGGCGGGATAAGTTTATACGATCCACGCAATCACAGCCTACTCTCCCCGAAACGTGAAAATGAGGAGCACCCTAAAAAACCAAGTATCCTAAAGCCGTCTGTGAAGCTTCCGAGTTCTCCACCTCATGCCTCGCCGTCACAGGAAACAGGAGTGGAAAAAGACGAAAAAACTCCACTTGATGACTCTGAGAGCAACACAAGTGGCTGTCCGTCGAATCCTCCTTTGCCTACAGTAATGCCAGCATCTCCTTGCTCGCCAGTTCGGCCGGCAGCTCCAGCTGTGCACAACCTGCCTATCCAGGCACTAGCAGGACTGATACGGCCTGCTTACACTGACCCACGGCAGAACAAACCAGTGGGCCCTGCTGCTGGGGCTCTGCTAGAGGATGAAGAGGACAAAGACAGCAAGAAGAAAGACAGGCCCTTGAGGGATGTCTTTAAAACCTTTGACCCCACAGCCTCTCCGTTCTGTCAGTAAACACACAACTATACTGAATATAGCTCATGCATTTACTGTATTCTGTAAATCTGTTCTTTGTATTCATCCTGCATGTATATGAAGCTTTTCTATTTATTTATATTTGTTTGTACATATATTCTCCACTGCTGCATCATGGTCTAACCAGATCTATTTTTTCTTTGGCCTCTTGTGCAAAGATTCTCATTGGATAGGAAAGGACTTTATTGCTCAAGAAGCATTTGAAGTATATGGTATATGGAGACTTTGGTAAGCAGAGTCTGCTAAACTGGTGAGTATATGTAATATCAGTGACGCAATGGTTCTGTTGCTGTCAGCAGTTAAAAGGGATGTGTGGCTTTATTCGTATTTGTAGTACTGTGTAACGCATAAAGCTCAAGGAAAAAAAAAAATGAAATTTTGCTCAATTCCCATAGTATTTATCGCGCAACTAAATACAAAGAATATATGAACACTGTAATATAACAGCACTTCTATGTCTCATTCATGTCAGTTGTGCATTTCATCAAAGCGCATCAAAGTGATGACTTTTCGTATGAGATTCCATTCAGAGAATCTCTTGTAAATGGTTTTATTTTTAACAGAACTTTTTGTTTTCGTCTTTTTTTTATTGGCATTGTTTTTTTTGCTTCGATAATTCTATTTTATTTGTATATGTTTTTCCACTGAAATTGCTGAACTGCTTTTGTGTTCTTTTACCATTCTGACTGAAATGCTAGTAAGGGAATTTAAATACAGCAGTCACGTTTTTTAAAAATTCGATGTCTAAAATAAAATAAAAAGGATTAAGTGATTCTGATATTAGTGTTTTTAAATGGATGTCAATTTTGTGTTGTGAAGCCCATCACAATAGCAGCCAGGCGAGCAACTTCATGCTGTTTTTGTCTTCAGGTACAATGAACTTAGAGCATAATATCTTCAAAAGTATTTAGTCAAATATTTTTTATATCTTCAGTGTCTAACTACAATTTTAGACTTGATATCATTTTAGAATCATACTTCTAAAACGCATTTACAACTCTTCAAATACATTTTGAAATATATACATTACATGAAAAATATTGGACGGATTGATTTTTTAAATTTGATTAACATTACAAATCTTTCTGGGTTTATATTTTTTATAGCATAGTCCCTTTTCTACAATTTTGTTTTAGAATTCAACATAAATGCATGTATTAGAAATACATACAGTATTTGAGATCAGGCCTGCAATTTCTACTTGGACACTGATAATAAAATATAAAAAATGTTTTATCTTTTGATTATTCTCTTAATATTATACATAGAATACATATTGTTTGTATTTTTTCGTAAAGTTCATTGTGCATGTTTAGTTTGGTTTGTGAGGCTCAAAAAAAGTATGCATTTTTAAACATACAATAACAAGGCAAAATCAAGACCCTTTATTTTGTGTTTACTCATTTGTAATTATCTAACACGTTGATGGGTGGTGCAAGGCTGGGTGCTGTAGAATGTGGAGAAGTTCTTCGTAGACCCAAATCATCAGTTTCTGGGTTAAGCTGTTCTTGTGCTCGGTGCATAAGGAGACTCTTTTTCCACTGGAAACAGAACGCTGCTGCCTTCGCTGCTTCTGAGTTTGGCTCAGGCTGTTTCAAACCCTGTAAATGTTATTTAAACCAAAGTTAAGCATGCTAAACCTTGTACAAGAGAAGATTACAAGACACCACTACTTTCTACTTATTCTATGGTGGGTAATGCTCCTTCACAATCTTACAATCTCATAAACCTTCTCAGTCGCACTTACCCTGATGCAGGCAGTCTCTGCCGCTCGTACTCCTTGGATAACTGTCTGGAGTAGATTCTGTGCGTTCTTCACTAGGATCTCGTCTGATGATTTGCACCCAGGAGTAACTGCATTAACACTGGAGAGACACCATGCACCCCTTGGGTCACATGAGATTTTTGCATGTTTAATTTATTGGTAAAATTGTTTGCATGTGTTAGAAACTGTCAGTGATTTAAGGTAGAACTTCACTTTCTGATGCTGCAAGAAAGACCTTCAGTCAGAAGGATTGCATGTCAGGGAGATATACTATGGATTGTCTCTCACCTTGAAATGATGGTTAGTTGGTTGGAAATGGTCAAAATCTGCTCTGCAATGACAAAGAGCTCCTCAGTGCAATGCTTGTCCAGACAGTGGTCTGCTATGACACGCACAAACTGGGTGATTGAGTTGCCGCCTGAGACAAGATCTTTTGCAGATGTTACAAAAGCATCTTTGGTCTACAGGTAAAAACAACCTTGTGTCAGTATGGGAGCATAACCTTCATACAAAAGAATAGTTTTAAAGCTTCTGACCTGGATTGGCCCTTTCTTCTTTAGGTACTGGGCCATGTGATACAGTTTATCTGCCATTTCTTTTGTCACCTTGACGATCTGGTTACCCTGGTCATCCCACTTCTCAGTCTCTCGTTTCAAAAAGAGAGAAGTGTAAGAAAGGGTTGTAACTGCTAAGTTGATGACAGGACCTCTTGGGCTCTTCTGGGATGTCTCTTCCTGAGGTAGATAAATATGTTACATGGCTTTATCTAATCAAACACACCTGAAGCAGTTAAACAAGGTCTTGCTTGGTATATTTGAAACTTTAATGCAGGTTTGTCGAGGCAAGTTGGAACTAAACTCTGCAGGACACCCGAATGTGGTAACCTGTGATCTAAAACTTCTTCAACAAAAACATGATCGTCCATTTTTATTACCTTATTTTGTTCCTCATTGGACACATCTTGGACACTGGTGCTTGGTTTGCTTTTAGTTGGACCTTGATTATTTGTGGGCCGAGGATGTAGTGTCAACTTTTTTGTGAAACTTGGTGCCCGGAAGACTCCACTAGACTCTTTGCACTGCAAACTACACTTGATCTGTTCCTTTGTGACCGCAAGAATTCCATCTACTTTACAAATTTCTTCAACAAGGTAATGTGCCTTTGCTGACCAGCACTGTGACTGAATATCAAGGGTGAGAGTTTCTCCAAGAGTTTGGGTCTCTGCTATTAGTCTGGCTCTACTCACAATGTCTGACATCTGAAATGTTAAGTGGTCATTAATGAATCTCAGATTGGACCTTTCCTTCGGGTCTCTAATGAAATTGAAACAGTCCTGAATGGACTCTGTGGCACTTTTAACATTCTGCATAAGCAGTTCTGCAGCACTTTCAAACTGTGCCAGAGTGTCTTGAGTTTCCATGTCACTATGTTCTGCTTGGACCGAGCATGCCAAAGCAATAGTATCCTGGATGGCCGTCACATAATCATGGTTAACTTTGCTTAGGAGACAAGAAAGTGCTTTTATTTTAATCTGAAGCTGTCTCTGAAGTAGCTCTGATTTCGCCAGAATCAGGACACTTGAGACGGACACTATGCCAACTTCTTCAGCAGCCTGTAGGTAGGAATCTGTAAGTGTCTTCACGTCTTCTTGTAGTTCTCCTAGCAGTTTAACTTTATAGCTATCTCGACAGTTCAACGAAGACAATCTAGCAGCTTCTTGTATGCGAAGTGAGTTCTCAGACATTACTGACAACCACTTTTTGGGTGTCATTTGATGTGTGGTGATGTGCCCCTTACCATCAGTTGTAACTGTTCCCACAACCTTATCCAATGAGTTCAACAGTACTTGGACAGACAAGGCCCAAAGCATGCAGAGACCCTCAAGTTCATCAGTTTGAGTTGGTCTCGAACCCACTACGTCTGTGAGATTCTTGGTGTTGGTTTGCGCTTTTTGGAGCTTGCTCTGCAAAGACGACATGCTCTCATGACACTCGCCCATCACCTTTATTTCCACTGATGTTACAAGTTGCACAGCATCTGCACATAAACACATGACCTCTGTGAGTTCCTGTGTGATGGACTCCAACATATTGGGTAAAAAGTTTTGGAACATGGAGTAAACGGCATGATACCACATTCCTGCCACTGGCAGCAATATTATACGGGCATTTTTGATGAGGTCGGAGAAGTCCGTACTGTGTTTATAAATGCCATCTGTACTCATGGCTGAACTCATGGCTGTTTCCTGTGCTGTCTGGACAAGCAATGGTGTCAGGGAAACGAGTTTGGAACGCAGATTTTCTACTTTCTCACTATCAGCTGTGTCTATGACACTGGTAGCTTCCCTTGTAGCTTGGGCATAGCTGTTCGAGAGTCCTAAAACTCCAGTGCAAGCCTTGTTAAGAGCCTCTACATCTTTACCTTTGGTCATGCAGACAACTTCACACAAGAGAGGCAGCAAATTAATATTATGTAGCTGTATAACAGATTTAGGGTCTGTGACAGGTGCAATCCATGCTGTTTCAGGGTTTGGCACATCATGCTCCAGTATTAGTTGAACAGCTGGATTCTCTAAAACGTCTTTGGGCTGACATGGAATTTCTTCACTACTGGAACTTTGCACTGAAGACTCAGTTTCTGTTTTATCAGGATGGCCTTCAGTTGATCTCTCATGTTCTGAAATGGGCATAGCACATGGTACATTACTAGCAGACTGGCGGGCCCCCTCCCGCAGAGGGCTAAGCAGATGTGGATGCTGCAAACCGTCAAGTCCTTCACGTAGGATATCAAAGTGTTTTAGGGCTGTTGAAACACAATCAGTGAGTAATGAGAAAGCCTCGTTGCTAAGACTGGTATTAGAGTAGAAATCGGTGACACAACTTGTCACCTCAGCAGCAGATTCTTCTGCTTGCTTAATCAGAACCAGAAGTCCATTACGGTAGATTGGATTGTCACTCTTACTGACATGTTTTCTCACAAGCTGGATTACCAAGCTCATATGGCCAATAATCAAGCTTGCCTGTTTTGTGAGATACTGTGCATCTTCATCTTCATGTGCCTCGACAAACTCCATCCAGTTACTCTGCATCTCCTGAAGAGCAAGACAGACAAAGTCCTTCACGTTTATGATGCTACTACATGCATGCAAGAGCTGCTGCATCTCCTCTGACCAACTATGTTGCATCTCTTTTAGTTTTTCCAGAGTTTCACTTGAACGCACCTCGTCTTCCTCTGGATTTTGTACAAGTACACAAATTGCTTGTTTCAGTCTCATGATGCATCCCCTTGAGTTCTCTACGCCTTCAAGACTCTTCTCATCACTGGCTAAAGCTGAGATGAAGCCAGCAACTTCTATAATCTTGTCAGCATGAGCGATGAAGGATTTAGATTCAGCCTGAAGTGTTTCCACATGCAAATTATCTTCGTCTTGCTCATCCTGGACGATACAACTCACGGAGCGCACTAACTGTTCCAAAGGAGTTGAAGTTGAGACATATATATCCATTACTCGCAACTGTGTGGCCTTTACCATAGCTTTGTCAAGTTTGTGGATTTGATTCAAAAGCGAGGAAGCACATGTGTTTGGAAGCTGTTGACCATCACAACATTTCATTTGTTGTGACATCTCTGACCAGAGCTGAAGGAGTTGCTTGGAGTGTGCAGCAACCTCAAACTGAATATCCCTGCGAGAAGTGTTTGCTACCGCCATGCTGTGGAACACTAGGTCACGAAGTATAACGTCAAAACCACCATCTTTAACACAGGCAGGCTCAGAAAGCAGTCTTAGCATTTTGTTCCGTATTATGGTGTAGCATCCACATGAACCCCTAGCAGCTGGGCCACAATTGCTCTTGAGTGTGGCTATGATGTCATTTACAGTTGAGTCCACCTGGTTTAAGATGTACTGCTTTGCGCTCTGTGCCTCCTCACTTTGTGGATGTTTGATGGTCGTGTACATGGCAGTATGCAGCATGGAGACACATTTTTTCAGTGTTTCTATAGAAGCCCTCAAACGCTTCTGCTGTTTGTCGTCACGCAATTGCTGAATTCTTTCCACCACCAAGTTGTGAAAAAGCAGCATTGCCTTTGAGTATATTTTAAATGCTTTCAATAAGGATGATATGTCTGCTGCAGCTCCAACTTGAGTAAGACACTGCAAGAGCCAATCAGCAGCTGCAGTGATCTTTCTTACAGTTGCATCATCTTCCACTAGAAGGATCTATAGAGACCAAAAGAAAGGAATCAATCATTACGCATTACAGTTACAGAGGTTGATGGTAAATATTTTTCTATGAAGCTCAAGAGATTTGAAAATGTTGAACTAAAACAGGTTTAAGGTTAGGGGTAAGCTTGCACGGAGACTTTTCACAGAATGAAGATCATCCGCACCCAGTTCCTGAAGTCATTCTAAAACTGTGTCCCAAATCACACAATGTAGATGAAGCAGCCAAGGGGTGACCTGATGGTTAAAGATTTGAATTTGTTACCCTAAGGTAGGGATTACAAACTGGGGCCACAGATTATGTCACTTTAATCAAGTCCTTTCATAGGGTGACCAAAAGTGGCATTTTCCTAGGACGTCTCCTAGCCAGGATTTCTATATTGCCTAAAATATCTAGGAAAATGGCATGTATGGTCACCCTAGTACTCCAGGTACTCCAGGATTGTTTGAAAACTACAGGCGCAGTTCATCTGCATTTACCTTGACTACACCTACTAGCACATTTTGAGTGGCTTCAATGAGTTCTTCTCTGTGATCTATGATCTCTGGTTGTATGCTGAGCTTTTGGGTGGCGAGGAGCACGTGCTGACCAGAAACAGTCAGAGATTCAACAAGTGGATCCATTTCCATCTTCAAGACATCATCATCGGTATCTTCCACTAACCTGTAAGCAATCATATGTGGTAAAATATGAATGTCTGTCCTCTATAGAGCCATTAACACATTTAGTACAAACCACAATGCAATACTATGGCATGTCCTTGTTTTTGGTACCAACCTAATGTACAGTACCATAAAGGGCCTTTTGCAACGCAGGAACCATTTCGTAGTACCTTAACTAATTGTGAAACCCACTTTGTGGCGTGTTTGCACCAGAGGAACTAGGAATGATTTTAGTTCCAGGAACTCTGTTTGGAGGAACTAAATTAGCTCCCAACGCCCCCATGATTTAAAATGCTGTGTAAAATTATACTGTGTATCAACACATTTTCTTTAATCAATGGCATTACCTGAAAACTTTGTCTACTGCGTTCTTCGTTTCCCTTATTGAACGCCGCATGCAAATGACATCACTGTTGACCGGCTAAGTGACTTCTTAGCACTGTGGATGCGAATGCAAACCTTCAAATGGTACTGGAAAATAATTAGCGCAAAATCGTCCCAGTCCTTTAGCACTGTACTTTTAGTTCTGGAAGTAAAGCGGTGTGAAAGGCCCTGCAGTTACATCAAGTTGTTTTTGGACATACCATATTTCCATCTAATTCCCCCCACTTTTATTGAACTTTCTTCTTTAGCAACAAAGTATTTTCGGTTTTTTTTTTTTTTTTTTTTTTTGCAAAGCAGCTTTCGTGTCAGCCTTTATTTATATGCTACATCTTCTACCGTCAGGAGAAATGCACAAAACTGACCTTGTTGCTACAGCTGCCATGTGTTTGGATGCTTTGGCCACGGCTTTAGCTGCAGCTTCCAGCCGGGTGAATTCATCCAGTTCTGTCTCGCTCCCACAGAGCAGGATGAGGTGACACAGGTGAGTGGACAGAGGGGCCACCACCTGCTCTATTGAGCCTGTTTTTATCAAGCCGTTCTCCAGTATAGATGCCATTTTTTTCCACACTGTAACAGAATACATATATATGCAACATATGTTACCTTACTCTAATTTTAGCTTTAAACAATTGTCTGATCAATCCATTTTAGATACTGACATATATATGCAGCTTGGTGAATATAATCTTTGTTAAATTACATATTAAAATAAGCATTTACCTGGCGGTGGTGTGGTAGCTCCATGCAAGTGCTTTTCCTGTCACAGCATAGCAGCTAATTAATAATGCATTGCTTTTACTATGGGGCAGCACTGTTTGTTTGGCTCTCAGATATCCCATGGCAACCAGTCATCTATCCCAACCTAATTACTAAGTGATATAAAGAGCTAATGCAGTTTTATAATACAAGTAATACTGTATATTATACAAGTAAAACATAGAAAACATTTTCATATTTTTATAAAGGCTTCAAACTGTTGGTCATGCTCGATGCTTAGTACTTTCCTCCATTACTACAACTTTATGCAAACGTTTATGTCCATCCATCATTCTAAATAAAAATCACTCTTTTGCATTTCCTTAAATTTTCCAGTATTTATGAACCATTCTACACTGAAACAATTTTTTTTCTTCAATAAATGGTTGCAAACAATTTATTTTAGCTACATTTTAAAAATAAAAACATGTTGAAAGTAAGTCAACTACATTTATTTAAATGTAGCTAAAATAAATGGATTGCAACCACTTCCCTTAAAAATTGTACAGTCAGTAAATGTTTTTTTTATTTTGTATATAAACTATGATTTATGACTGACTCATTTAATTGCATTGGCAAAGATATAGACAGTTTACACTAAACTGATAATGATACCTAATATTATAATTAACCCAAACCATAAAAAACTCTACTTTAAAAATAAAATAAACATAACATGATTTAAACATAATTTTCCTCTGTCTCTCTAGTAAAAATGACAAACTACAAATAAAGATATAAAAACAATTTACAATATTAAGTAAAAATAAAACAAACAAACAAACAGTATCTCAATAGTAGTAAAACCCTAC
>JAUMHP010000015.1:2920523-2932444 GCA_032361065.1 Enteromius trimaculatus
ATACACATACATATATACACACACAATTAACAGACAGTACACATATGCAAAACTTTTTTAGCGCAATTAATTGTGATTAATCTTTTGCTAGCACTAGTTAATATAAAACAAGTAAAAAAAAAACAATACAAACAACTGTTAAAAATAAATAAATGATAACTAACTAAAGGCTATAATTACTGAACAGGTACAATTAGACTGATCACAAATCACAAAACAGCACCGCCACTGACCTGATCTGAACCCCAGAGTACATGTGGTTATAGATGTCGTTGTCTTCTAGCACTCCGTGACCGTTATCATAGAAATAAACGCCCACCTGTGGACAAAAACAAATTTACTAAATCACCACAAGACATACTACAGATAGCAGAGGCTTTAGATCTCGATTTTATTCAGATCTTAACAACAACAAAAAGTGTGCTCTTTTTTGATCAGGTCACACACCTGTTTTCCACTGTGTATCCTGTTTCTGCGCAGGACGGGTGTGCTGCCCGTGGTCACCCACACACCGGCCAGCGTGTTACTGTACACCTCGTTCTCCTCGATCACTCCCTGACCCTTCTCATGCTGCAACAGACCACAGACAGACGGGACAATCAGTCCAGAGCCATGCTTTACTAAGCAATCCAACTCACTCGGAACAGGGCTGGGAATTAACATGGGCTTGGGGCAAGATACTGGGGCATAAAATATGCCCCTCACAATTACACTAAATCATTTATGACCACTACGGTTAAAATGATCATATGTAAAAACACATTCATATGTAAATATTATATATAATTAGAGTTTTTTTTAATTACAATATAAAAAGAAGACAAATGCATAAATGAATATTGACAAAATATATAAAATTAATAAACAGTTATTTAATTTAATTATATTTGTTTATAATTACAATAAAAATAAATATTAAAGATAATTTATGTTGTAGGGCACAACCAGCTGAAACTTGCACTGAAGTCAATGTTTGCTTCAATACTGGGAAACGTCCTTTCAATGCTTTGAAAAAGATTAATAAAAAACAATTTTTTTTGGTTTTGCTTTTCATCCTACTAAAATACCTAATGTGAAGTCCTGTTTTCTATCAATCAATAAAAAAAGCTATAAATATATAAATGGTTCTAATTAATTCAATAAGCTCGACAAAAGACAACAAAGACTCATTTTAAAGGTAATTGTAAAAATTGCTCATGCAATGCCTCCTTTGAAATTGATGGGAAAGGGAAAAATCATGCAAAAAAATCTACAGTTAATCATCATTTATTCTCCCTTAAGTTGTTACAAACCTGTACATACAAATTTGTTTATTTTGTTGAGCATTAAAGGAATAGTTCACCCAAAAAATCTGTCACCATTTACTCAGTAGTTCCAAACCTGTGTGAATTTCTTTGTTTTGCCAAAACACAAAAGGATGATATTTTGAAAAAAGTTTGTAACCAGTTTTGGTCACCATTGAAAAAATTAATAGAAAAAAATACTATGGAAGGCAAGGATGATCCAAAATAATGTCGATGGCTACCGGCAGCTGTTTGGTTGCCAACATTTTTCAAAATATCTTGAACAAATCAAAAGAACTGAAACAGGTTTGGAACAACTCAAAAGTTAAGTAAATGATGACAGAGTTCAGCCAAAATGAAAAATATCTTTAATTTCTGACCCTGTACGTCAAAAAAGCTGGTAGGTGTTCGCTCACCACATAAATGCCTCCATGCTGTCCGTCGTGGATCTTATTGTGCCGGACGATCGGGCAGCTGTTGGTCCGGATCTGGATTCCAGCTAAAGCGTTGCCATAGATGTCGTTCCCTTCGATGAGACCTCGGCCGTCGCCGAATATGTAAACACCACCCTGGTTGCCATTGAATATGGCGTTACCCCTAAGATTGATCAGAAGAGGGGTTACAGAGGAGCATAAACAGTGTCACTGTACAGATAGGGCAGTATGATATGATCAGACGTGCGTTTATTGAGGGGTCTCGCACCTGATCGTGGGGTCACTGTTTGAGGTAATCCACACGCCTGCAAAGTTGTTTGCATAGATTTTGTTCTCGATGAACTGGCCTCTGCCCTTCTCGTGCACGTAGATGCCACCCGTCTGCCCGTGATGGATCTCACAGCGCACTACCGTAGGGTTAGCATACGCCTTCACCTCGAAACCTGCTATCCTGTTCCTGTGGATGCTGCAGCTTTCAAAGTAGCCCTGCAGAGGGAGCCAGAGAGTCACCAAACACATTTCAAACTCTGGATCTGAAAAAGAACTAAAACTAAAAACTAATTCAAAAATATATATTACCATCATTCAAATCAAAATGAAAACAGCAAATATGAGATAAATATGATGAATTTTTTTTTTTATTTTATATGATCAAATAATATATTTTTACTACCATGGTAACGTTTATCATTTTTTATTTAGTTAACTAACTTATAATAATAATAACTAAAAATGAAATAAAAATAAATAAATACTATAAAGATATTTAAAAAATAAAATCAAGTAGAAAGCCATTAAATTTGTTTATTAATTGAACAAAGCTGAATATAAGATAACATAAAAATTTTCTTAATCTTATATTTGTATTTTCATATGTATATACTTTCAATACAATCTATTTTTTTTTAAAGTTTATTTTTTATTGTTATATTTATTTTAGTGTTACATATATACTATAATAGTATTTATTAGTATTTTGAATTGCCTGTTATATTTTCATTTAACATTTAATGATTTCTGTAGTGTTTTGTCATTTCTATTAGCTTTTATACATTTCTATTCAGCTGTCATTAACTTATATCAATGTAATATTTCAGTTCATTGTCGAAAACTGATTAAAACGAAAACTCAAAAAATAAATAAAAAAAAACAGAAAAAATATAGCCGATATAAAATAAAACAAATTCTAAATGCAAAACTTAAAATTTAAAAATGAGATTTTGGTGATTGTGGTGTGTGGAGACGGAGAGGTCTGTACCATGCCGTGGTCAAACGTGAACACCCCAACGTCTCTGCCGTGATGGATGTGATTCCTTCTGATGATGGGGTTGCCGTGGTTTTTCACCCAGATCCCTGCTAGAGCATTATTGGAGATCTCGTTGTCTTCATAAATGCCCTGCAGAGCAAACGAAGAGAGCAAGCGCTGAGCATCATGATTCATCTGCCACTGAAACCAATCTGAGGGTGTATCCAGACATATTACCTGCGCGTGGTCTGTGATATAGAGCCCCACGTTCTCACAGTCACTGATGTTACAGTGTTTGATGGTGGGTGATGCTCCCTGGCCACTCACACACACTGCAGAGCCCACTGCAAAAAAAACTGTCAGCGTCACACACCTTCACATATAAAATTATATTCAAAATCTCAAAATATTCATGATTTCTGGTCATATGCACAAAGGACAAATTACACGTTTAGTTATAAAAAAAAACAAAAAAAAAAAACAAGGACAATGGTGTGAGCGGCCCTTGGGGTTAAAGTAAGGCCTGAGAAATTGGTTTCATTTTAACACAAAGTTTTGCGTTGCAATTTTACAGATTATTTTTTCATTTCTTTTTTTCATTTCAATTTTAATGGTTAATTTTGTGTTTCCTGGTTTAATTCAACCAATTAGTTGTAATCAAAAATCCTAATTAATAGTGAATATGTAGTCACTATTCTAAAGTGTTACAAACGATGCTTAAAAAAAAAAAAAGCTGCACAACAGGTTTATTTTTTATTATTACATTCTGCTGTATGATTCTATAAATCCATAAAAACAAAAATGCACTCATACAGACAGCCCTACTTTTGATTTATTCAATTAAAATTGTTCTAAATATTTAGAATTCTGTAATTTGTTACAAAGCAAAAAAAAAGTAAAATTAAAACTTGAATGAAAATGTAAGTCGCTTTGGATAAAAGCACCTGTTAAATGTTACATTCTACATCATGCAGTAAATTCTAAAAACAAATACAGTAAAATCCCTAACCACATGTGTGAGCAACAGCAATGACGACGATTGACTTCTGAACTTCTTACAACAACAAGTGAATGTTTTGATAATAACAGTTTCGGGAGGAACGCTGGACAGATTAATCGCGGCTGGTATCGCATTATCTAATCAATCTCCTCGTTGCGATCACCCAATCAAATGCTTCATTCCCACTATAAACAAACCCGTTTCCCCTACATCCGCATCTCGCACCCCTCCTCCTTCCCATCTCCTCATTAGCTCCACGCCTTCCTCCAGCCTGACACCGAACCACTAAACCTCGCCAGGGTTCGAAGTCTGCCGATTCTCCCGGCTCGCCAAATTTGATATTACTTTCATTAATGAGGAAGCGTGAACTCGTGAAACATCGTGAAAGCAGCTGGTCACCTGTGCAGGTACTGCGGATGATGCAGTGGTCAATGATGGGACTGCAGTTGACGGTGATCTCCAGACAGTGATGAGCGTTGTGATGTTGAGCCGATTTGTCATCAGGATTAAACTGCAATAGAAACTCATTATATACATCATACCTAAAAACTGTAGCAATAATTCCTGTTCATGAAAGAATGCATACAGGAATTTCATTTTAGGTGACCTTTTCCTTTAACCTTTTTAGCATATGAAGAAACTCACCTTTATTGTCATATATCCTACATAAGCGTCCTCTGACCCCTCCATGAACACAAACGTTGAATCTCTAGTGTTCTCGATGATGACTTTATCCGCTACTTTCCCAGGAGCTGCAAAAGCAGATGTACGATTAATATTTAAGCTTTACAGGAGAAAGTCTCTACAGTCAAAAGATGCTCAAAAATTACAAAAACATTTATGTTACAAAAGATTTTCATATAAATGCTGTTCCTTTGAATTTTCTATTCATTAAAAAAAATCCTTAAAATTGTTTTCCAGAAAAACATGATAACTGTTTTCAACACTGATAAAGATAAGTAATTTTTCAGCATTTTAAAATATTTATGAAGGAAGTGACACTGAAGACTGGAGTAATGATGCTGAAAATTCAGCTTTGATCACAAGAATAAATTAGATTTCACAATGCATTAAAATAGAAAACATTATTTTAAATGTTTATATTTCACATTTTTGTCAAACGCATCCGGAAAAAAAAAAAAAAAAAAAAAAAGTGTACACACATGCAGCATGTATATATTTTAATTCATATTCATATAATATCATGCATAAATATATTTAATTTACAACCAAACATTTTTCCTAAACATATAACGCATGTATGTATTCATATCCACATAATAAATATACACAATAAACACAAATACTCTGTAAACTAAATCTTTGGTTTTGGATGCAATTAATCCCGATTAATCGTTTGACAGCACTAAACAATAAATAAATACCAACCCCGAACCTTTGAATGGTACTATACGTAAATACTGATATGGTTCAAGACTCATAGGCGTACTCATACCAGCGCCAATCATCGTTATAGGCGACTCGATGTAGATCCATTCGTCTGTGTAGATCCCAGAATGGACAAATATCAAACCGTCAAAGTGCGCTTCCTGAACTCCTCCCAGAGCGTCTTCAATGGTGTCATAATACTGAGGAAGTGAAAGAAAGGATTACTAATCAGATCAGTGCATCGCTGCATTAAAGCGCCTCAAATTACATGAAGTTCAGTTACATCCAGACATTAATTATCATACAGTCTAGGAAAAGTTTTCAATGGGCAATCAAATAGAAAAAAGTATTTATTATTACATTTTTAAATTCTACTAGTCGTTACTGTTATACATAAATGCATAAAATATACAAGCTATTTCTGTTTTATAATTAATCAACAAGGAATATAATGCATCAATAGATGATCTAGGATGATCTTACTAGCATGTTTTCTCGTCCCTTATATCTGGCCGGGTTGCTGTAGAAATGTTCTGCGAAGCCGGGCTTCACGTGAGCACCTTTATACTGCAATAACAAAGGTCAGGGATCCATCAGTCTGCGTTTCTTCAGAAATATCAGTGATGATTACTGACACATCCTAATTATCACACACCATCAGTCTTCTTTCGTATTCAGGGGGAAAAAGACTAAATCTCTCATTCTTGGATGTGCATTGTTTTACTATTAAACTGACAATATCACTTGCAGTCAAACAAGAAAAACAAAAACAGCCAATTTCATACCAAAAGGTCAGAGAGAGCAAGTTAAATGGTCCATTTATACCAAATATGACATATATGTTTTAAGCCCCAAACCTAGTAGAAATGAATGAAAGGAACAGTACCAGTTGCTGAAAGCTCTCCTTCCAGGGATTGGGCTGTTCATACTCTTCTGGGTTGATCTGGTAGAATTTCCCAGACTCTGGGTGCATCATGGGACGTGTGTATTCAAAAACCTCCATGTACAGTCTCTTCCTACAGACCGGAAGAGGAGAATAAAGACCAGTGAAACACCACTCTGACAGTATAGCATTACCCTGCTACTGAATGATTACTATATTCATGCACCATAGTAGACAATGTATTCAATAACAGGGCCAGCGTAAAATTGAATTTGTCTAATAGTCATATAAACACACAAAGTCATTTAGAGTTGCTAAATTTAATTTCTAGGAATCGGTTCACTGATTCAAAACTGCGATTCACTGAGGCGTTTAAGACATCACTTAAATTAGTTTGAAGGTGTGTGAGTTGACAAATGCATAATTTTCTTTCATTATTATTTGCCTACAGTAGCAAAAAGGCTTTAGAATTGCTAATTGATTCACTTCCATTAATCAGTTTTAATGATTCAAGGAACAGTCAAATAAATAAAAATAAAAACTTATTTTCATATTTTTTATATATATAAAAATATATAAAAATGACATAACATATAATGTGAAGAAAAAAAAAACGTTTATTTTGGATGATTAATCAGCATTAATCATTGACGGCGCTCAAAATAATACGATTTTTACTGTAACTTCTACTGTAACTTGCATTAAACATATGGAATATTTTTGGCTAAAATGGCCAAATGGTTTTGCTGATCAAGAAAACAAAAAAACATGTCTTTTAGTCCAGTAAGCTAACCTACCAGAGGATGGGGTCATTGGCCAGTTCACTAAAGCGTTTACACACACAGGCCGCTCGGCACAGGTCCTGCTCCAACAGATAGGAGAAGATTTTCAGAACCACCTCGTCTGGAAGCTTCACCTGCAGGTACTGCTCCGCTGGAGTGACTGGAGAACAATAGAACCACGTTAACGAAACATCATCTGAGGCTAATTTCACCACATTTTCAGCTGTGAGCGGAATAGAGTCTGATGTGCATTACCAGGCAGATCTTGTGATTTTCCCGACACTCTGGCACGTTTTGCCCGATGCCCAAAGTTTTCTGTTGTTGACGTGGAAGCACCCTTTAAACAAGAAGAGATTTGTTAACACACAGAACCATGATACTTGAACTTTCTATAAGTGTCATCAAAAGACCCGGTACTTTGGTTACAAGTCATTGCTAAAAAAATAAATAATAAATTAATACATCACGGTACCAGTGTTTCTTTTTTAAGTACCGGTGGTACCGAGTACCCGAATGGTTTGCAATAAGTTTTTTATGCATACTACAAATCTTAATCTAAAACTCTTCCTAAAGTGCTCATCTGCTGTTGAGGGGCATGTACGCACCTCCATATTGGTCTTTGTTGGACAAGCTGTTCTCTTCGGTAAAAGAGATTTTCTTCGAAGTTGGTACGGACTATTTTGTGCACCCTGACCAGATTCTTCTGCAACCATCTCGGCAGGAACTTCCTCATCTGTAAAACACGTTAAAAATAGAGCTCATTAAGAAAAATATTAAATAATTTCGCAAACCACATAAAAGAACTTTATTCTGTTTTTGGGGAAAAACAGCTCAGTTCTTAGATGGACAGAACAATATTTGCAGACATTTCTGAACAGAAGCCTGAACTTATGTTCTATAAAGCATGCAAAATTAAGATAAGAGCATCCCAGATAACAAAGTCTCTAAGACTCAAGGGTAATATGACATACTATCTGCAAAATACACATCCGTGCAAGCTTTTTATACTGAATGCACTTCAGTCTGCGTTATGGGGTGGGAATCTTTAGAAATGGATCAAGAGTTACCTAAAGCTTTTAAGTTCACTGGCTTTGAATCCCATTTTGGTAAAACTTTATTTTAAGGGGTCATATTACAGTGTAATTACATAATTAGGTACTTGGTAATAGCTATTGTACTTACATGAAATAAAATGTACTTATTTAACCAAGTTATGGAGCAGCCTGTAATTACAGTTTATAATGATGTAGATGTAACGGAGTCTGTTACACAAATACTTACAATTAAGTACAATCTTGATACTTCATTTTAAGTAGCTCATGCCTGTGTAATATAATACTTTTCTAATTACATTAGAATTACAGAATAAAGCACGTCTGAAAATCTTTTGGTTACACAGCAAGTGTCTGTTACATCTGTGTAACAGTAGTAGTCTAATACATCTACATAATTACAAACTAAGTACAAACTGTTCCTAAACTTAGTTACATGCTAAGTACATTTTGTTTCATGTAAGTACAACGACTCCTACCAATTTCTTACAGGGTAATTACTCTGTATTATGGACACCTTAAAATAAAGTGTTTACCAAATTTCTTTCAGTGTGTCTGTTACATTGCTTACATAATAATTACTTATTAAAGACTATAAAAATACATAAATTTAGTTTACCATGTTAAAATATTACTTTTACTGTTTTATTAAATTCTTATAAAATAACAAATTAAGAATAACATCAAGACAATGAGTATACAAATTGGAAATACAAAACTAATTTGAGAAATTTGTTTTATTAGATTACTAAATAAAATACTTTTTGAAATAAATTAATAATAAATCAATACAATAAATGAGCTAATTTATAATATCACATTTATTTGCACATTTTCAATCATTTACTTCTATAAAGCACTAAATAATTAATTTTACATTTAAAAATGAAAAATAAAATTAAGACTACGGCAAGTTAAGAATTACTAACTAAATTAATAAGCTTTAAAACATACCAGTAAATATAATGTAAAAATGGGAACTAAAAAAGCATTAAAAAATGCTAAGTGTCCGAAAATTTTCTAGAAAAGGGCAATGAGGATTTTTTTTTCAATATGTATTTCTATAAATTATTGTAACTTGCTGCATAATAAATATAATAATAAATAAATTTAATGCAAGTTTTCAAGATCATTAAATAAAGAAACACCTTAGAGAATCAGTTCCCTAATGGCCTAATGGTTTTTCTCTAATGGCCTTGCCAACATACTTCTTACACTTAAAAGTCTACAAACTGATGTTTGATTAACTTTTCACACAATGCCAAGTACAATGATTACTAGAGATGCTCCGACCGATCCGCCGATAATCACATTATATGACTCGACAGGTAATTGTTAAAACTTGGTCGTTCTTAGGAATCGATCACAATTGATGACGTCAATGCATGAGGACATACCCGATGAGTGGGGATGTAAATGTTTTGGCGCCGCAGTAGTGTCTTTGCCGGTGTGGAATTTCTATGACGTTTCGAGAAACAATGAAAAATTTGCTATTTACCGTTTATGTTCCAAAGAGATCTCATGTGGAGGCTCATTGTCCAAAACATTTAATACAACGAACCTCTTTCGGCACGCAAGAACAAAAAATGCAACAGTAACTAATGATGCAGCTCTCACTCAGCCATCCATTACAGACATTCAAAAAAAAACACGAACTGTACAGACCAGACAGCAAGCAAAGAATTTATATGCATTGACCACCAGCCTGTCAGTCACAGAAAACATTGGATTTAAACGCCTAATTGCACATCTTGAACCACGATATAAACTGCCACGATGCAAATATTTTACAGATGTTGCTCACCCAGAGTTATATCAAATCGTCTACAGCCACATAAACAGTCAACGTCACAAAAATTTGAGCATGGTGAGTTTAACTACGGACATTAGCTCCATTTTGTTTTTTAATTTTTGTCTCATATCAAGTATCCTGGTGTGCATACTGTTATGCATAAACCCCATTGTAAAGGCATATTAAAATGTTCACTATATAATAAATACTTCTTTGTGATTTAATACTCATGTTACAACAATAGTTATGTTAGATATATTACAGTAAAAATACAATATAACAATATAACATAGGCAACATTTATAGTATTACTTTATCTGAAAAATAGTTAATGGTGATCAGAAAGCTTACATATCAGTTATATAAACTTGAAGCATCAGAATCGGCATCGGTATTGGCCGATCACCATGACAAAAAAAATCGGTACTTGGTATCGGTGGCAAAAATCCTGATCGGAGCATCTCTAATGATCACATACACACAGGGAAAATCCCAAAGGCTGATCCACGCATCAAGTACAACCTCCAACAATTGTTTTCAGACACCAGTATAAGACATTTCATTAGAAATGATGACAAACAGCATGTTCCCTTCTCAACCAATTCCCAAGGCCTTGCCTTGACACTCCAGGAAGTACTTCAGCTCATCTAAATCACCATATGGTGGATGCGTAATCGATATTTGCATAATTGTTTTAACTCTCATGTTTTCCCTGTAATCAGACATCTAGTGTCAGTGAAAGTCAGCTCTAACAAGCGACTTCAATAATTCAGGCCGAATGAAAGATTGAGAGCACTGCAGTCCTTGTCCTGATGCACTTCCCTGGGATAAACGCACGGATCAGCAAAAGGTGGAACAACTTGGACTTCCGAGTTTAACAGCATATTGAAATCTCATCAAGGCACTGTTCGACACACTTGTAAGTCGGCAGTGAATCAGTAAGGAAGGAAAACAGCGTAGAGGCTGTGACCCCCTCCAAAAACACACGGCTGATCTCCTCGGCAGCTGCGGCAAATGGAGCAGGTGACGCGAAAAGCGGGGTCAAAGGAGGCAGAGGTTGAGCAGGGTGACCGTGACACCCGTCCGGGGTGAATTAGCTGTGTGGCATCCCTTTGATGACAGGCCTGAAACCCAAGACGCAGCCAAAACACAGACTGTATTTCCTTTCCAGACTCCTGGAGGTCCTCTACACATAGAAATGGTAGATTCATTTTAGAGGATGCTGATAGAACATAAAAGCAGAGTTCATTCAGAGACTGGTAACAGTAGACACACAGCGGTATTAGCCTAGTTACTAAAATAAATACGGTGATCTAAATATTTTTGTGGTCTGACAGGCTCAAATCAGGGTTATTATAATCAACTAACTATTGAAAATTTTGAAATAATAATTATTTGGGTTTATTTTATCATTTATACTAATTTATATTTGCTTTAATTTTATTTTAGCTAGCTTCCAAGACAACATGTTCATTTTTTTTTTTTACATTTATTACAGTTATCCAAAATGTAATAATGCAATTGTTGCTTGCAACAAAATGTAACTGAAATAATTAATATTTATAAATGTATTATTTTTGCATTTTTTTTTATTTGTTTAACTTGTTTAACTGACATACCAAAACGACTAAACCTGAAATACAATTAATAAAACTATAGACATAAATAAAATTAACAAAAATTTTAATTAAATAAAAAAAAAAAAAAAAAAAATCAAAACTAAAACACATATACACAAATATACATACATATATATATGTATACATATATATATACATACATATATACATACATATACACATACATATATACATACATATACACATACATATACACATATATACACATATACATATACACATATATACACATATACATATACATATATATACACATATATACATATATACATATATATATACATACATATATATACAGAAATATACATAAATATAAATACATATATATATATACATACATATATATATACACATACATATATACAAATACATACATATATATATATACATACATATATATACATACATATACATACATAT
>JAUMHP010000015.1:2956660-2968977 GCA_032361065.1 Enteromius trimaculatus
TGTGTGTGTGTGTGTGTGTGTGCATCTGGATCCGGCGATCTGTCCACAGAGCTCATCTAGGTGTTCTGATGAAGATCTTTGTGCTGGTACACTTTCTGATCTGGATACGGACTATGGAACAGAATAAGAGAGAGACAGACTAATATTAGGCCCTTCTTTTTACGATGTAACGAGTACATCATGTGTTAAGGGGAGTGTTCCCAGTTCCGGCTAATTAAACAAAACACTAAACGAAACACTTCTAGCTTTGTTTTCCTCCAGCTACCTCCAGACCCTGTGCAAGATCAGAGAGGACGAGGAGCAGGTTCTGCTGGTAGTGCCACACTGTCCCTCACAGACCTTGTTTTCTGACCTCATGCTCCTTGTGGCAGCCCCTCCCTGGAAAATCCCCTTGAGGAAGGACCTCTTCTCAGGGGATGGGCACGATTTGGCACCCACATTCCGAGCGGGAAAACCTGCAGGTGCACTGCATTTGTGCCCTCTAATACTAATTTCAGTGATGAGGTGCTCCTGAATGCAATCTGTGCACGCCAATGTTCATTGGCCTTTTCTTTGAAGCTCAAAGTCGATTGGTCTCTTATGCGAGTTCCCATATGTAACGTTTCCAGTCCCTCCTTTAGGGAACATGGGTTACGTTCGTTACCTAATGTTTCTTGGCGTTGCGTGTTTTGATTTCTTCTCTAGAGACTGCATGATTCTCGCCTCAGCAGCGCAACCTTATACTGTCAATATCTACTATGTCCACTAGTTGCCACTTACTCTAAATGTAATAAAATCAGAGTAGGCCTACTACTTGCGTTTTGGTGTTTACATTGTTATTTTTGTGTTTTAATCATGTTACTTGTCGTTAATGAAGCATTAATGTCGGCCCAATAATCCCTGCCCAGAACCCTAACCACTACACGCCAACATCCATTTTTGCGTATCTATACCACAGGTCTTCGTTTTTATTTGGCATATTAGGCAGTTTTTTTCAGTGTGCCCACTGAGGAAAGCTCAGTAACTGAAGGGTGTATCAAAGAGAGTAAAATGAGGGAATCCAGCTCGAAGCACTTCAGGGTTTCTCAGGCATCTCCAAAACATCTCAGTAGGCTACTTTATTCTACTGCAAATTAATCATCCAGGAACGAAACTCTTGCTTCTTTCGCTCTTTCTGCACACTCTCACTCCTCCTCAGATGATGTCATTTCCCCGAGGAGTGTTTCAGACAGACAGGATGTAATTCCTTTGCTCTGTGTGTGTGTGTGGCCGGTCGAGCAGCAGTAATAAGACATCTGTCCCACAGCACCTGCTTTCCATATCAGGATGGCAGCGCTCTCACTGACGAGCTGCACCAGCCCTAATCGCTCCTAACACACAGCACATACATATGTGCATATTATAAATGCAGATATAACAGAGCGTCGTATAATGCAGATATAACAGCGCGTCGAATAAGTTTTTGGTGTAGCTTTCAGATTGTGTGATTTTACCAATTTTACTTGTTTTATTTGTTTACAGGAGCAATGCACTGTTAATAAAATGCTGTTTTTCATCTGTAGACCCTTGACAAAATGTTGTCAAAGGTAAAAAACTGTAAAATACTGAAATTCATATGAATGCACAGTAAAAATCACAGTACTAATACAACTATTAGTAGTTACGATAAGTACGATAAGTAGTTATCTAGACAAAATAAAATATAAGGAAAACGAGAGAGAGAAAAAGAGATGGTGACAGGAAAAAGCAATAGTTAAAATAAAATAGTAAAAAAAATATATTATTCTGATTGGTTTCAAAGTTTTACTATTTATAGCTTTGAAGCAGGGTCACATCTGAAAGGCAAAACGTGGCCAATTATTTGTAGCAGGTTTGTTCTAATGACTAATGAGTTATTATAGTTAAATACTTAAAGTATTTTAATTTCTTGGAACAAAATTCATGCTAATAAAAAGATATTCCCTTTAGCTAGCTGCAATTCAACATTCTTCAAATTTCATTTATTTCAACTTAATTAATTCTATTTGTTTTTCTTTCTTGTCTAACTCTATTTTATACAAGTTTTTCTCTTATGCTGTTTTTTTCTTCCTAATGTACAGCACTTTGGTACAGCGTTTGTTTTTAAATGGGGTATAAAAATTATCTCGAACTTGATTAAAATAACTGAAATCAAACAAATCAAACTATTAAATAAAATCATCAAACCTTATATTAAAAACATTTATATAAATTGACTTTCATATTTATAGTTTACCTGACTTTTCTTCATCAGTTAAAAACAAATAATAAAAAAAAAAGATCCAAATATTTGTAGATCCTTTCCAAAACACATACATGCTAAAACTTCAGAAAAAGCCACTAGATTATAGGAAGAAACAAGTTTTTCAAACAAACTGACCAAAACACATGCAAAATCAAGTTTAAAGTCAAGTCACTTTTATTATAGGGCTTTTAGCAATACAGAATTTTGCAAAGCACTGAACATTATCAAATAAGAGAACAGAGTGATGGTAATGTATAATGATGAGAATTAAACAATTTATTTATCAAATGCAGAGATGGTCTCTGTAGTCAAGACAACGATAATCACTAGGTGTCCCCAACTATGCAAGCTAGAGGCGACAGTGGCAAGGAACCAAAACCCCATCCATGAGAGAATGGTGAGAACCAGGCTTTGTTAGGGCCAGTTCTCCTCTGGCCTGACGCCCAGCACCTAATTTCCAGTTAAATTTTTAGCAGCACATGTCAGATTGTGTAAAGGACTTATAGTTTGTGTGCATCTGGTTCCGACAATCTGCCCACGGAGCTCATCTACTGTAGGTGTTCTTGTCTCCAGTGAAGATCATCTCTTTGTACTGGTACACCATGATCCGGATACTGAGGAAAAGAATAAGAGAGAGACAGACTAATATTAGTGTAGATGCCATTCTTTTTACGATAACGGATTTAACAGATTTGATTAATAAATGTGTATCAGTGTGTTATCTGTAAGCCAGAGTAAAGAGATGTGTCTTTAATCTAGATTTATGTGCCTGCCTCGAACAGTATTAGGTAAATTGTTTCAGAGTTTGGGTGCTAAATAGGAAAAGTATTGGTTACCCGCAGTAGATTTTGATATTCTAGGTATTATCAAATGGCCAGAGTTTTGAGAACGCAGCAGATGTGGAGGACTATAATGTGATATGAGTTCGCTCAAGTACTGAGGAGCTAAGTCATTCAGGGCTTAAGTAATTAACTAAATTTTAAAATCTATACGATAGGCATCCAGTGCAGTGTTGACAGAACCGGGCTAATATGGTCATACTTTCTGGTTCTAGTAAGGACTCTAGCTGCTGCATTTTGAACTAACTGTAGTCTATTTATCAAGCGTGCCGAACAACCACACAATAAATAGCAAGTACATCTTTGTTTCTCAGGTCAGTTCTGTGGACGTTTAGATGGATGTTGAGATGTTTCTGACTTAAATAAATCTGTTACACTAACCCTAACCATACAAATCAGATTGTCAGTGATTATGAGCCTGTATGTCCGATGCTAAAACTCTCTAAATTGTGCATGAAAAGGCTGATGAGTAGTTCTTTTCTTTTGGGAAAGTTTTTGATTATGTCTCTCCACAAGAAGTGAGATCCACTGTAAACCATCAAGTGGTTCTGAGAGCAGAATAATGAGCAGCAACTGCAGCTCTTCCTCTGAATGAAGAATAATGACCTCAGAGACCAGTCTCTTCACAAAGATCTGCTTCTTGTCGCAATCACTGGGACAGACTGAACTGCCGACCTTTGACCTGGCTGCCACTGTAAGGAATAGAAATGTTAACTTCCTCTCTCATGGCAGGAAACTATTCTTACACAAGAATTATCCCAAAAGTTATCCCTGTTCACTCATTTAAAAAATCAGGTCATTTTTACCACTAATAGCAAAAGACATGAACACATATAGAAAATCTTCTGTTTTTATTTTAATTTGAAAGTCATTTTTAACATGGAGTTTTGTCATTTTTATTATTTCTTTAATTACTGGTTGAGGGCGAAGCACATGAAATAGCACACGTTTTTACATGTGGAAAAAGCAAACACAATATATCAATAGAATTATGGATATAATTGAAGGGAAACACAGCCTTCTGGTTGACTGTGGAGGTTTTGATGCCACACCTCTGGCGAAGGAGACCAGAGGAAGCACAGCCGGAACTACTCCGCTTTAGTCCGACTGCGGGGCAGGGAGGCCACATTTAAGGGAACACTGAGATATTTAAGCGCGGGTCCCGTGGGAGCGGCGCAGCAAGCTGGCACCAGCCAGTCCTCTCGCTCACCTGCTGTCCTCCGTGAGGACGCGAGAAGACACAGCATCTACGTGGAGGTCGTAAAACCATGGCGAAGGTGTTGTGTGTCGCCCATCCCGCAGCGCTACAAACGGACTTGTTCCTTGTCCTCCCTGATCTTGCACAGGGTCTGTGCAAGGAGGCTCACTGGGGGAAAGGCGTACTTGAGCCCCGGAGGCCAGCTGCATGCCAGCGCATCCCTGCACCTTCCCTGGACTACCTGGGGGTGGAGCCGCTATTCTCCAGGGTGGGTGGACTGCCGTGAGAGCTGATCAGCTGCACGGTTGAGAAACCCTGGAACATGAATAACACACAGCGATTTCAGCCGCTTGTGCGGGCGAGTTGTGACATACGGCGGGAGTGTAGACTAGAGACCAAATCCGTCCCGCTCCCGCAAGATTATGTCTAGATTATAAATATATATATTATTTTCTTCCGCTCCCGCCCGCAGTATTCAAGTTTTGTCCCGCTCCTGCCTGCAAAAGCCCGCAGGTAAACATATAAGTAGTTTTATTTTCACCGCTTCTTCCCGTTACTCTATTATTTCTTTCACTTGCTTCTCTTTTGAATATAAATAAAAAAGAAATGGAAAATAAACAAATATGTTTTGTTTTATTTGAGTTTAATTAAATGGAATGATGAACATGGACACGAACGAGGAGTACAGTTAGAAATAGGCTCCCTTCAAATCTTGTCCCGCGCTGCACTTGGTGTGTTGGGTTCCGCGTAGACCACCTTGTTTTTTGATGTACGCAACAGCTGCAGTGTTTGTGGCAGAGCATCGGAAGGAAATGACGCAGGGCCAGATGCACTGCCAGTAACTGATGCAATTGATATGCCAAAGCAGTCCGACACCTGTCCAGGGACCCGAGGCTACTTGCCCGTTGCTTACAGCACCCCAGCCCATGGAGGAGGCATGCGTGTGGACCACGACATGCCTCGACACTTGTCCTAGGGGCACTCCTTACCCGTAGGAAAGCAGGGTTGGACCATGGGCTGAAAAGGCGGCAACACTCCGGGGAAACTCCGATCCGGAGTGTGCCATGGTGCCATGCCCAACTCGGGACCCGATCGTGTAGCCATCGCTGAAGTGGTCTCATATGTAACAAGCCCAGTGGCGTGACCGCAGTTGCAGCTGCCATATGTCCCAGGAGCCTCTGAAAAGTTTTGAGAGGAACTGCTGTTTTGTGCCTGAATGTATCTAGGCAGTTCAGCATGGCCTGTACGCGCTCGGTGAGGCGGGTAGTCATTTCGATCGAGTCCAGTTCCATACCGAGATAAGACATCCTCTGCACTGGGGAGAGTTTGCTCTTCTCTCGGTTGACCTGAAGACCCAAATGGCTGAGGTGCCGAAGCACTATGTCCCTGTGCATACACAACAAATCCTTCGAGTGAGCTATTATCAGCCAGTTTTCGAGATAGTTGAGGATGCAGATGCCCATCTGCCACATCGGGAGAGGCCACCCTCCGCGACCTTCGTGAATACTCAGGGAGAGAGCGGCAGGCCAAAGGATAAGACTCGGTACTGATATGCTCGACCCTCGAACGCAAACCACAGAAGTGGTCTGTGTCGAGGAAGAATTGATGAAAGTATGAAAGTATGCCTCCTTCAGGTCGATGACTGCAACCAATCCCGGCTCCGAATGCATATTAGTATGCACTTCGGAGTGAGCATTTTAAATGGCATCTTGAGAAGAGACCGATTCAAAGCTCTGAGATCCAGGATCGGTCTCAACCCACCACTCTTTTTGGGCACAATGAAGTAAGGGCTGTAAAACCCCGACCTCATCTCGGCTGGAGGGACATGCTCGATTGCTTCCTTTCTCCAGTAGGACAGCAATCTCCGTGCGCAGTACGACAGCTTGGCTCTCTAGGCAGCCCGAGGTAGACCGAATGCCGCAATACCAGGGCGGGCGCCTGTTGAACTGGATCGCATAGCCGAGGCGTACTATCCATATCAACCACTGCGAGGGACTGGGGAGCGCTATCCAGGCTCCGAGCCGCATCACTAGGGGTATCAAGGGAACGTTGACTCTTCCTCGATCGTTCTCCAGAACTCACAGAGGGGTCTCCTGTAGCAGCTCAGAACGGCTTCGGCTCTGAAGTGAAAATCTGCATGTGCATTCCGCTCGTGCCATCTTATACTCATGCATTAATGAGGTGCACCAGTGCACAATCAAATGCACGCCAATATTTATTGGCCTTTTGTTTAAAGCTCAAAGGCAATCTGGTCTCTCTGGCGAGTTTCCATATGTAATGTAGAAGTGATTCGACTGCAAGGGTAACCACAGCTTCTTCATGCAAAATATATTTTTGTTATTTTTTATATTCATGATTAAATTGTGATATTATTATGAATAGCATTGCTTTTCAGTTTATTATTTGAATTAAAATCTAGTATTTCTAATGCCCATACAGTAAGTGTGTATTATGTAATATCCATATAAATACAAAATAGACTGGCAGATCATAATATTTCACACAAACTGTGAGCGGAGGTCTGCACTGAAGTCCAGCCATGTCTGAATGCCTGCGGTCACATGAGATGGCAGAGATGCATCAGCAGATTTCTACAAAACCAGGTTAGTAAAAAAGCGAGCAGACACTTTAAATTCATACAGCATCTATAGCCACAAGCAGAAGCATGGAGGATCTCCTGAGCTCCACACACACACAGACACACTGCCCTATGGGGATGCTGTCAATGTTATTAAAGAAATGCTGCATGCTTTTCTTGTAAACTAAAGCAAAGATTACCTCACGTCATTCAGTGACAGAATTGTCTTCAGAGGTTTTAGGTGAAGATGAAAAGCAGAACCGAGTAGAACCAAATTTATACAGGAAACAGAACAAAAGAGTCAGTTAATGTGTCCAGTTGAAAAGCAAAGACATTGCATTTTGGATAAAGAACAAGCAGTTGTCAAGCTTTCAAATACACAAATACATAAACTAGATAAATGCATTATCTTAGTTATAATATTGTACATATTATTACCGGGAGGGAAATCATCCACAATCAAATGTCACAAAACTATAATTATATTATCAATTAGCCCAGGAAGAAAAAATATTACTGGCCTCACAATTAACTTACAACAGAAGTACTTAATGTTTGATGTTTCAAGCAGAATATTGTTAAAGCACTCAAAAGTTATTTGACTATAGCATTTAAGTAAAATAAAGTGTTCTTCTTATTAAAGCTACTAAGTGTTAAGTTAAGGGCAGTGAGTCATTTCTGTTTTACATTTGTTGTTTAATTGATAAACAGAAGCAGGTGGGCTTAATACACAGATCTAATATAAACATGCAATCTCTTTCCCAGCTGTTTACATTCACAGTCGACTGAGTAAACTTTGTGTTTTTGACGTAACCTTGTGTGTATTTGACAGATTAAGACACCAAAAAGTACTTACACGCCGCGTGATAGCTGCTTTCTGTGCGTATGCTTTGGATGTCCTCAAAAAAAAAAAAAAAAAAAAAACATTTATTAGAAGTTTAAACTGATATAGTTTCAAAATGCCTGCAATAATAAACTTCCAGCAAAAGGGGCAGGGCAAAAGCACCTAATTTGCAATTAAAGATACAGGCACGTTTTTGCTTACACCCAAAATGGGCATATTCAAAATGGTATAATCAATTATCTGTGAGATATTTTAAGCTAAAACTTTGAAGAGACATTCTGGGGACCGCTGAGGCTTATATTATTACAAATGTATCTGAATGAAGTAGGTTTATGTATAAAACAAGTAAAATATCTGCCTTTGAGACAGAAAGTCATCTTGTTTTCCCTGTAAGTTTTATTCTGTTTTCATTTCTGATATCACTGACATATCTTTTTTCTTGTTTAAAGCTTAAATTAATAAAAATGCAATTCATTTAGCAAAAAGACTTATCTTCTTCTGTAAATGCATTTTGATTTAAAAATGGAAAATCTGACATAAATACTATAATACTATAAAACGCATTTTACATATATATTTGCATGCATCATAAAAGTTGCTGGCTTACAGGCCATGAGCTTAAACTGTAAAAAGTTAAAAAATTGGATATATCTTTGCAAGGTTGGTGAGCAATTTTATCACTTAAGCATTTGTCTGATGCTGAGTATTTCTATTGGAAGTGCACTAATGTAGAACGTGCTCATAATCCTTCAAAATATTTTAATATATTAAAATCCTCTCTGCAAAATTCCATGGAATCCAGCCTGCTTATGAGGGAACACATGTATGTATGATGAGCCTGGAATGTTATAACACAAAAACCTCACGCTGACCGCACTTTGCTCCAGTTTAGAAGAGGTTAAACCTGGGTTAACATGCAAGATTATGGCCATGGGTTGCAGATTACTGGTTTAATAGATGCAGCCTTGGGAAGTGTGGCTTGAATATTCTCCAATTATGATGCACATACTGTACGCATCCTTGTGTCTTTAGAGGATCTGAGAGAAAATTCATTACAGAAATTATCAAAAAAGCCAGCAGACTGATATCTAGAATTTTATAATGGTTTGATTTGAATAGATCTACATAGATGAGCATTTTAATCATTTCCGACAGGAAACCCGAGGAAGCTAAATGAGAGAAGTAATGAAGTACAGAGTCATTAAGCATTTCAGACTAATCAGCCGTTACAATGGTCCCTATAGAGAGTGTATGTTACACCACTGTTGAGAATGATAATGAACTGCTGCATGTTATTAATTGAACAAAAATGAATAATTGGCAACATATTTGTTTCTGCACATCAAGGTTTAAGGCACTATGGGAAGCAACACAGACAACCAGATTAAAAAAATGTGAGAAAGCAGTTCCTAATATCATGACACTTCAGAAATGTTTTGAAATGTTTCTAAAATGATGAAATGTAATTTTTTCTTTTGTCAGGCTTATAATGCAATTCAATGCAATAAAAGGTTGTTTTTTTTTTTTTTTTCAGTGTTCTACTAACTTAATTTTTTTAACCAAAAGTAGGCGTCAATTATTATATAATAGCAAACTCAAAATATGTAATTTCCATACCTAAAATGCATATTTTACAATTACTGGTATGCAGACTGATCTTTAAAAAAATCGAAGGCTTCTAAGTCGTCGCAATCCTTCACAAAACTTAACATCTATTGTACCACAGTTCAGCATGGGTAGAATACAAAATATTTAAATGGTATAAATGTGATTTATGAAATATTTTAAATCTTTAACCCATTGGGAAAATCAACCCATGGCCACTGTTCTCCAGCTCCATGGAGAAATAAAAAAGAGGATTTGGCAACCTTGCATCCAAACGAGGAGCAGGAGTCATAGGTCAAGAGTAAGGAAACTAAGAATCTATACTTTCTGAATTGCCTAAATGTCAAAATTAGTACAATAATAACTTCTTCATTACAATAACTTTCTAGAAAATCCTAATACTCAGCATGAGAATTTTAATACTAATTTTCAGACAGGCCTCTTTATAATTAGGAAGAGAACTACTGTATAGAAGCTGGAGATCGGTTGCTATGATTTTTAAGGGCGTACATGGTTACTATAGTTAAAATATGGTAACCAAACATGTTATTGTAAACAGTAAATTTAGCATTTTATGTATGATAAAACTTTGCTAAATGATAAGTTGTGTGAAGGAGGGCCACTGGTATGAATCCTTTGAACTGTACCTGACAATGACTGTAAAATATGTATTTTAGTTATATGGAAATTATTATTATTATTATTATTTTTTATGATATTTGGGATTTGGTCATTGTTCTATTTTTAGCTGTTTTGTCATGCAGACCTGGCAACCCTGTCTATATGAAGCAGAGCTGACACTTTCCGTTTAGAATTATAGCATACACAGAAATAATTGTCAAAGGGCAAAATGATGATAGTTCCCAGCAACTAAATGAACACACCATTCTCCTCCACACAATGGACAAAAGAATATAGCACACTATATAAAAACTGTTCCATGGTTTCTAATGCAGCAGGTACAGTATCATCATCATTTCCTCGACCAAAGGCAAAGCTCATTTTAGTTTTAGATTCCCTCCCTGCAGGTACTGACTCACCATCTGTGGTTTCCCCAACCTTCATTCTCTCTCTCTGTCCTTGGAGTCCCACAGCAGCAGATCAGCGTCTGTCCTCCGGCTATGATCTGTCTGGCTGTGATGTGGTCACAGTGTGCCATCGCTCACCATCCATTCTACAACTTTTCTTGGGTGCAATCTCACAAAAGACATTTTCAGGTCATATTTCTAAACTAAATATTTAGCTTGAAAGGCTCATATGATGTTGATAAAAAGAACATTATTTTGTGTAATAAAATGTGTTTATGTGGTTTTAGGTTAATAAAAACACTTTGCTTTCCACATGTTGTACATGATTGTTTCTCCTTTATGCCCTGCCTCTTGAAACAGGTCAATCAGTACAAAGCTCATCGTTTTAAAAAAGAAAGGTGTGTTCTGATTGGCCTGCTATCCAGTGCCTTGTAATTAGTCGAATACTTCAAGAGTGTGACGGAAATGTTACGTTTCTTTTACCATAATGTGATGTCGTGTCCCAGAGACACAAAAACAATACAAATTACAAATGAGGTATTTGTTGCATCCAGTGGAGACACATTAGTACTGTCTTTTTACTACATAAATGTTTATACAATTCTACCTCTTCTATGATAAAGAATGAGTGAATCCTGATGGGATCTGATGCGATACTGTCGACGGCTGCACAGTTTCTATTTTATCTCTAATAATTTTAATCTTGGAAGACATTACTGCTATGATCTTGTGAAAAGTCAGTACCTGATGCTTTATTTTTTGTTAATTTAGTCAAAGATACCGAAAAGACTTCTAGCTTTGTTTTCCTCTAGCTATGCTCCATTTTCCGCGCTCCTCTATTTAGGGTGAGAGTGTGCTCATTATACCACAGTTTTCCTTGACCTTTCTTAAGTGCAAAGGAGCAAGTGTATCTAAAGTGCTGGACATGCTAAGGAATTGAGATGAATCAAGAAGATTACTTACAAAGCAGTCTTTTGTGGTAGAAGTGATAGTTCTACCATACTTGTAGCAAGGTGCAGAATTAACAGGTTTATCTATATGGAGTTTACACAAGACTAGATAATGATCTGAGATATCATCGCTTTGCTGCAGAATTTCAGCACCATTAACATCAATTCCATGTGACAGTACTAAATCATACTCTAGATTTAGTACGGTCACATGGAATTGATGTTGAGTAGGTCCTGCTACATCTAACCCCAGTAGAGTTCAGAATGTCTACGAATGCGGATCTGCATCTTTTTCTTTATCAATATTGATATTAAAATCACCAACAATTAAGACTTTATCTGCAGCCAGTACTAACTACCTTTGTAACTCCTCCCCCCAAATCCCGCTGCCCTGGATGTTGCTCTCTCATTGGCTGTAAGTAATTGCTGCTGTTATTCAGTCATTTCACATTTTGAATCACCAAAAGGTCCAAATATTTAGCTTGCCAAATATCTCACAGGTGTCTGCGACTCATCTGCGATTCTCTCAGATCACGTCTTTGATAGTTCATACTGTGTGACTGTCACTCACGTGAATTAATTTGCTTGTGATTTCGGGCATTTGTCAGCGATTTCTCACAACCTGTCAGTGAGTCAAAATCAGGGCTAAATTTGTGCAGTTGGCATAACCGGCAAATGAATGCTAATGAGCTGCACTCGTGGTCTTTAGATTAAAAGTGAACAATCAACAATCAAATAGGTTTGATATATACTATGGGAAATATGGAGGGAGTTAAGTTATCACTTAACAACAGAGAGTGATAGACAGAAATACAAACACTCAACAAACTCTCAGCAGAGTGGCAGGTAGAAGAAAATACAGCTTAACCACTGATTTCTAGTTATTTCACTAGTTCCCACTACCTCGGCGATAAAATAGCTTGTTTGGCGAACTGTCTGGGGGACAGGCAGGGAGTCCGGCGGCCTCCGAGCCCTAAGAGGTTTAACCCTCTAGGAGGCTAGGGTTAACAGATGCTCGGAGCCCAGCCTGGTC
>JAUMHP010000015.1:3000839-3017552 GCA_032361065.1 Enteromius trimaculatus
TAAATCTAGAGTATGATTTCAACAGTGAGTAGATCCTGATACGTGCTGTCTAACCCCAATAGAGTTCAGAATATCTATGAAAGCAGATCGTAACGCATCTTTTTCTTTATCAACATGGATATTATGGATATCCTTACTGAATCTTATTATCCTGCCATCTCTGTCTAAACTGACGGCTCTATGGTTTGTCCTCCATTAGTATCTTCCACAGAGTCTTTCTACAAACAGCACACCAGTGCCTCTTTCTGTCTTCTGTTTATTCAGAAGTGAGATCCGTCAAAACCCAACACAGAAACGACAGTTTAAAACAAATTTACAGTTTACAAATACATATTATTGCTTTTAACTCCTTCAGAAACTGACCTGGTTATTTCCAAAGTAAATTCCTCACTGTAATATTTAATGTTTGCTTTTTAAATAAAATTAAAATAAGGAATTAACCTAAAATAATTGTATTAATGCTCTCGACTAAGCTTATAAATTGTATTAACCTGCAATATTCATTAAATGTGTCATTAAATTGTTGATTTTGGAAAAATGACTGGAAAAATTAGTGAGTGAGTGAGTGAGTGAAGTAAATTGCGCCTCAAGCTCTTTCAGAAGAATAATTAAGTTCTCAGGTTTAAGTCCCATTAGCTATGACAAATAGTTTTGTTTCACTGTTTTTCTAGGTACATAAGGTCTCATTAACAAAAACACATTCTGGGCAAGAAACTCACACCAACTAGTTAAAATGTGTAACAATACCAGCAAACTATTGGATTCATAGTAACTCTTTCCTTCATTTTGACTGGATTGTTTAGAAAGTTCCAGCATGTTGAAAATGTGACCTCAGGCATCCCACTCAACAAGATGGCGTGTTCATTCCTGTCATGTTTGAGCTTCTCGATGTCTCATGTACAACACCTACATGATGATGTAAGTGTTGTTTTCAGTGTCAATATCCTATAATTTACAAAATGACTGATGACGCTGAAAGAGCTACACAATCTACTGCCTCCTTAACACAAGTGCAAGTAATGTTGTTGTTTCTTCATAGTTTTGACAGTATATGTAGCATCACATTACTTGCTTAGCAATGGATCCTCTGCAGTGAATGAGTGGCATCAGAATTGACAGATTTACAAAAAAAGTTAACATCAAAATCCAGCCACATATGTTTACAGCTGGATTGGATTGTAAACGGTGCTTGATCTGTGCAGATTTCTCTCCTGATTCAGACCAGACCACTTAATCACTGGAAGAAGCTTTATTATGCATTATGGACTTTGCCGGAAGCAACAGTTTGATAAAACATCTAACATTGCTAAAAAAAAATCTTAATATTGGATTTGTTTCAGCTTTTATCTTCTCAAGTCATTAACTGATGGTGAACTTTTACTGAAGTGATGTGGATTATTTTGATGTTTTTATCAGCTGTTTGGACTCTCATTCTGATTGCACCCACATCCATTGATGAGCAAATGATGGAATGCTACATTTCTCCAAATCTGATGAAGAAAAAAACTCATCTACATATTGGATGACCTTAAAATGAGCTACTCTTTTAAGCAGAGCAAGTTTGATCCTCAATAACAGGTCTTCTTCCATGTTATGAGAGCTATGGTTTACACAGCAGCCTTTAATCTCATTTGCTAGTGAAACGTCATCTGGAAAATAGAGTAAATAGATGTCAGTAATCAGGGTTAGTGGTGGAAACTCCCCAAGCCTTTTTTTATTACTATCAACTTCTCAAAAGTGTGTCTGTGTTATCATGCATGCATATCATTTTAACACTTGATTGGAACAGTTGCTCAGTACTTATGCCGTTCATTATATAATGATAGCATGCAATTGTGCAACCTTTGCTATACAATAATAAATATCCACAGAGTTGCAGTATCACTTTACAATGGTTTCACACATTACTCATTGAATTTAAATTTAAAATTGTTCTAAAATTGTTTTCAGTGAAGTGACTGCTTTGTCACTTTAATAAAGTGAGTGTCAATATTATCAGTACTGACATTGACTCCTCAAAAAGTCAAATGATCTGAAGTTGGAGGTTGACATTTTGGAAATTTCCAAAACTCTTAAATCAGATAAAGGCTAAGAACTGAAAGAAAATGATCAAAGCAGTTGGAGTTGGAGATGATGTTGGCTGATGTAGCACCTTACATGAAGGTGTTAGTTCATATTACGCGTTATTCAAGTAAAAACTCCCCATGAGGATTTTAAGAAGAGCTTCCGCTATTCATATTACAGTACTGATGAGATTTGAAAGGTCATGGTCATTAATAACAAACCTCAGCAGATAAAGAGGCATGGGATGTGTCCAGCTCAAACCTTTACTGAATAAAAGTGGAGGGTATTAATATACATGAAGTTAACATTACTCTGGTCTGGCAATAACATGAAGCACCTCAATAAACTATAAGCAATAATAAAAACATATTTAATAAGATAAAAGTGGGGCCAAAGTTTTTCTAAATCTAAAGGCCAAAAACTGTGAAATGCATGTAATATAACCCTTTATTTAAAGGTGTCTTTGTTACAAATTTCATATTACATATAATAACAACAAATTATGCATAAAGACATGCAAATAACCCTAATCCCAACCCTAACTATATAGAAAGTATATATAATTGATTAATATAACTCAGTACGTAAATGTATAATTGCACTGTAGTAATGACACCTTAAAATAAAGTGTAGCTGAACGTTTTTCATTTACTCCCATTACATTGCATATCTCAGCCATCTCCGACGCCCACTACTGTAAAGTACCTCATAGCATAGACCTCATTTTCAACTTAAAAAGCCCTTTTAACTTTATGTTTTTTGCTCCTACAGTCAGAGAACTTTCCCTCATCGGAAACAAAGCTCACAATTGAAGCTTTCAGAGAGGCCCACTTACGGCTCAGATTTCCCCCGCTTGTCGCCGACCCACCATGAGAAACAGATCTGTGACCTTCAGTGCCAATCTAACCAATATGGCCAAGCCAATCAAATTGCAGACATGGGTTCAAGCAGCTAGAAGATGAATGCTGCAGCACCTAACACATGAGCTCAGCCCGAGCGTGTCTGTGGTCTCTGAGCAGTGACTCATGGGGGATTACGTGTCTGATGGCTTTGATGTGCGCAGGCTGCCAGGGCTATTTTCTGCCATATACCAGTGGGAGGCATCAAATGCTAAAACGAAATCAAACCTCTGAAATAACAACTGAAGAGACACATTAGGAATATTTCCTTTTGTTAAACTGATTATACTCATGATGAGCCCTGATCTTGTGTTGGGTCAGTTTGATTTATTCATAATTTGACTATTTCTCCTTTTGTAAAGGAGGTCAGTTCAGTTTGACCTCTTATGATTTTATGGTTTGAAAATTCATGCGTCTAGGAATAGCTGAATACAGCCTTTTCTGTTGACCCACATTCTTTTTTTTTTTTTTTTTTTTTTAATTGCTTTATTTTCTTATGAAATTTGGTGATTTCTCATTTAGGTTCATGAATATGCATGCCGCATTTCTACATATGTATTTTGGAGGGGATTTACAGAAATTACTTTTCTTGCATACGTTAATTCTGACAAGCTACAATATAGAGGATATAGACAGTTCATCTCACCTACACATACAAGTCAAGTGGCTCTGTTCATTAGTAGTTGTTGAACTCCAGTAAGTAGGGGATTTTATTCACTTTAAATGAATGCTATTCTCTTTAATGTATTTAATGCTGATTCGTTAATAAAGTAGTGGTGGCAAAAATGCTTTTTGTCATTTAAAAATGATGTGCTAAGCGGTTTCCCATGCAGTATTTTATTTGTGGCGATTTGGCATAATAACATAACGGCCATTATTAGCCTCCCATCCATGACATTCAGGTGTCACACAGAGTCATGCACATACCGGTGATAATTTAGTGACTTATGTGAAATTTAGGCACTACATTTATCGAATTGGAGACCCCTTTTGGCCATTAAAGGTACAGAGCTTTTATTCAGTTGGAAAAAGTCACTTCCTCTATTAGCATCTATTTTGTGCAGTGCGCGCATGGTGGATAAGCTAAAAGGACTCAACTGTTATAAAAAAAAAATAAATAAAAAAAAAAAAAAAAAAAAAAAAAAAAACTGCGTTTTTGATTGAACCAGAAAAAAACTTTGAAAATAACCATAATAGTGCGGTCTCCATGCTACAATAATGACACAGCTTTCCACCTTGTTGACCTATCATTAAGAACCCATCAAGTACAGTTTGATTGTATTTGTGTCCCCTTCACAAATTAGTTGTGAGAATTTTTTTGTTTATTGCCCCCACCTCCCCTACTGTTAAATGAAATGTACGGCCATAAGTGAATACAAAGAATGTCGCTGGTGTTTTCATTTCTGTTTTTCCTTCGGTTGGTGCTCAGCCACTGTTACAGTTGTACACTGATAGGAAGTTGCACAAGGTTAATGAGAAGAAAAAAAAAATAAATAAAAAAAAGTTACTGCCAAAAACCACAAACTGCTCAGTGCTGATGCAATGAGATTGTTGCTAAAAGACGGATGCTTCTGCCTGTATTAGCAGATTGTCGTTGGCGTAACGGGAGGAGAAAGGGCCCTGGAGGCAGACATTTGTCTGCTGACTATCAGATCAGAAAACGCAGCTGCACGACGGAAACACTGTGCCCAGATGCCAGCAGCAAAACATGTAAAGTTAATAAAATAAAGAAAGTGACAGTGACAGAATCAATTACTACAATTAATCACATCAACATGAATCGATTTACAGCAGCGGTTCTCAACTGGTTCTGCTTCAATTTCTCCAATAAAAAAAAAAAAAAATTATATATATATATATATATATAATAATAATACATTTGTTAAATTTTATCACAGAAGCTTGTATTTAATATAGTCATACTTGTAACTGTGGAATGAATTTTGTTCATGATTCAGGTGGATGAGAGGATCACACAACCTGTCAGTGTTGCATCAGTCTAATGTATTTACAATTAATATATTTAGTTGCATGACCACTGTTATTATACTAAAATTAAAACCATGAAAAACTAAAAGAAAATTAATGTTATATACAATTCTCAATTTCCTTTAGTTTAGCTGATATACTAAAATAACAAACTGACTAAAAACTATAAATAGTTAAATACTTGAAATAAAATTAACAAACTATACCTGTAACGCTCAGACACAGACAAGATTGGCGTGAATGATTCAAAGACAGGTTTATTAAATCATAGAAGCACTAGCATTAAGGTCAACAGAACAAAGAGCAAAACTTCACAAGTTGGGCATCGTAAGAGTCTCCATCTCAGTTTCTAGCGATCCCCATGATCAATCTTCACATTACAGCCCAGGTATTAACAGGTAAGTATCACAGGATCAATCTCACCAGGGTAACAATCAGCAAATCGCTTGTGCTCGGTGCAGGTAAGTGAAAGGCAAGTATAGTTATACTCAACCTGACATGAAGACAGGTTTACAGTTCCATCCAGAGGCAGAGGCATAACAGAAGACAAAGGCAGAGAGTCAGTGTTGTAACCTCAAGCTCAGCCAACAAGCTTCTGAACCCTGGCTTTTATCCAGGGTAGTTGATTGCTCGCAGGTGATTCAAATCACTAATTAGGTGCTTGCGATCGGGTGACAGTCGCTGCATCCGAAATCGCTTAATTCCCTACTATATAGTATGTGAAAAACAGCATGTGAGGCGAGTAGTATGTCCGAATTCACAGCATTCGAAATTCAGTAGGCAAGAAGTACCCCGATGACCTACTGCTTCCGGCCGAATTCTGTAGTAAGCATACCTTGGACACTTTCCTATCCCATGAGGCTCCGGGAGAGGAGGCATCATATTAAAAAAATTGCGGAAAGGTTCGGTTTTAAATGTAGTACTTACTTAAGCAGTATGCGATTCCGGACGCAGCAAGACAATACCATTTAATACAGATATTTTATTTCAGTTAGTTGTAGTTGACATAGTTAATATTAAAAATTAGCAGTAAATTACATAAAAACACAAAATTACTAAAACAGTAAAAAATGTTAAAATAAAACAAAAAAAATATTTAAATGTATATATATATATATATATATATAAACTACAATAGCACTGGTCATGACTAACTAGTTGAGATCCACAGATTGACCGCACAGATTAATTTTTAGTATAAGAATAACAACATCATTCTTAGTGAAGTTCTGCACACCAAAACCTTATAATGCATTATAAATCACTGCACTGTGAGTGTATTTGTGTGAAGCATCAGTCACTTCAGAGCCCGGAGCTGTAGATTTCTCCTACGTAACCTACTTTCTTATTTTCTGACACACAAAAGCTGTGCTGTGCTTCCAAAAGCTGTCATCTCTGAAGAGCATCATCAAAAGGATGCTGCTCTGATTCCCCCAGTTGCCATGGAAACAGCTCACTTCGGGGAGGCTGTGGGAGGCAGTGTGCGCTTCTGAGCAGCTGGTTGTCATGGAGACGGATACGGTGACTTACATAAGTATTCATCTGGAGTCGGGCTCGGCCTCATGATAAATTCAGCGCAAGTCGGACGGAGTTGAAACAATGTCATTGGGAGGCGCGGATGAGGACATTCATGTGCCGCCCACGTTACAGTCAGCCAAGGTCAGGATAGTTTCCCTGGCAGTTAAGCGGAGGCTGCCTGTGGAGCAGATGCCCAGCGGTCCCAAGGTGACATTTCCAATAAAACATAGTCTTTCTACCCCTCCCGCTCCTTAGATGAGTAGCAATGTGGCACCAGTTTGGAGATAAACCATAAGGGAGCTTCAGCCTCAACAACACAGCCGTTCCTCCAATCAAACTACAGTTAAACAGCAATTGAACATCTGTTGGTGCAGATGACATAAAAAAGAGGGATGCATCCCAAATCCTAGTCTAGACAGCATACCAACTGAAATGAGTCCTCAAAAGTCACCACCTTTGGAACACTTGGAAAATCAACTGTTGATTGATTAGAGTTTTATGCTAAGCATGCAATGCAAATACAGAAATATTGAGAAAAAAATATATTCACGGATAGGTAGCTCAAACTATTTTGTGTTATTTTTCTTTTTCCCTGCATTAATGATGCATCTCTGATGTTGTTTTTGGTTTTACTTGGTTTTACTGTACTGTGCTTGTTTAAATAGATTATTAATTATTGGCCTTATAATTGGGCCAAAAGAATGTATGCTCCTTTTAAAACACTCCTCAAGCCATAAGTGTGCTTATAATGTCTTAAAACACCACCTACAAAGACAACACACTACCTGAAATGAGCCCTCATAAATGACCGATTTGGGAAGACTTGCAACACTTATTTTTAATTGGTCTTCCATCTTGGATGCATGGTTTCACTGTTTCTCTTTAAATTATGCATATTTGATGTTGTTTACTTGGTTTTACTGTGCTTGTTTAAATAGATTCTGAATTATTGGCCTTAGAATTGAGCCAAAAGAATGTATTCTCCTTTTAATACACTTCTCAAGTCATACGTGTGCTTATAATGTCTTAAAATACCACCTATAGACAGCACACTACCTAAAATAAGCCCTAATAAGTGAGTAAATAATACTTGGAAATACTTGCAAAACCAAACTGATGATTGTTATCAAAAACATTATCTACTCTAGAAAGGACGTTTACCAGAAGTTAATTTAGGACCGTTTGTTTATGTCGTTGTCGTTGAAACGTACTAACTGAAATGACACCTCAAAAAAAGAACACTCTACTTAGGCAGCAACTGAATATTAATTTCACTCATTTCACTAAGTTCATCATTTCACTAAGTACATCACTTTGATAAGCAGAAAATACACCAATACTGAAGAAAGTGTTAATTTATAGCTAGATTGAACTATTTTAAATATCTTTTTAGAATAAAGCACATTTTTTAATGGCATTCAACCCACATTGTCCACCATTCTTGGATGCCCTTTTTACATTCACTATGCTTGTTTCATTAGAATATGCTCCAAATAATGTACATTGCTTTTTGAACAGTAAACTTTTGATGTATTAAAACAGTAGGCTAAAACACATCAGTGACCAAAATTAAAATAAAAAACCTGGGTAGCAAATGATGATTGATTTCCCTGGAGTTTGGTGTTAACATCCCTAAGCTATCAATGCATCACTCTAATGAACAGCAAAACACACTTATATTGAGAAAAGATTTACAAGTATTTATAAATCATATTATGTAACTATTTTGTAATGTTTATCCACACTGTATTTTTAATTGGTCTTACATTGTCCATCAGATTAGATTAGATCTTTTTTGGTTTCACCGTGCTTGTTTCAGTGCATTATGCATATTGATCATATGCTTTTGATTTGTTGTCATTGCTTGTTGCAATGAATTATGGGCTTTGGGATGTGGCCAAAAGAATGTGATGACTTAAAATACACGCTTGCTTGCATTCAGAACAGAGCCTACGATCCATTCAGCTTATTTTTCACAACATGTATGAAACTGTATGCATTACGGTAAAGCTCCAACCTGATAGAGGTCTGAGCGAGGCAGACACTTTACTTCTTTTGTAACAACCTTCGCCAGTCTTACTACAAACATAGGAACTCCAGAAATTAAGAGAAAAGAAACAAGTCTGTTAGAAACCACAGCGTGACAAATGCTTGAGTCATATGACACAGAGGGAAGTGGTGGTTTGTGTTCAAAGCAGTCAAACCCTTCTGTGTTCAGACTTCCTTTTATGTGTATTTCTCTGAGCGTGCTTTTTTGTTTTACCGTGAACAATCTGCTAATAGATAACCTGGTTAAAGGATGTGCTGTGTGCACAGTTGCCAAGTACTGCACTGGATGATTAACCTCGCAGGAATGCATCGTAACAACAGACACGGGCGTGACTAGATACACAAGCTTCTAGGTGACAAACACCTCTGAGAATGTGACGTTTGTGTGAATCGACTGACATGCTAGTTCTCATAGCACTCTCCTTCAACCGCCTTTGGCCCCCATGCCTTTGTAAACTCTTAGCCAACCAACTGTTCTTGGTAATACCAGGAAGTTAACCTGACATTGTTTTGTTTCAAACAAAGGGCCGGTTGTGAAACCAAACAAACGCTTTGGCAACAAGTCAAAACTGAATGTGGAAACAAGGTTATAGAGGCCTTGCATTGGTTTCTTGCTGAAAACCCAAATCTAGGTTTGCTCATCTGATTTGTTAATTCATATAATAATGAGTTAATGTTACATTTTCTAATTTAGTTTCACTTTAAACAAATGCACAGTTGTGAAACCAAGTACAATTGTGAAACACATCTCATCACAACACATGCTGGCAATAAGTTAAAACTGAATGTAAAAACAAGATTAAAGAGGCCTGGGGTCCATTCTTCGTACCTCGCTAACTCAGTTAGCTGAATTTGATTGTTGTGGATCTGTCCTGATCTTGGATCGTTCGGTTCTTCGAAGCTCATCCGGGACTTGCTGTCATAGCAACAGGTCTGTGAACTTGAACCTGCTTGGGAGCAGGTTTATTTCATGTAAACAGGATTAAGGCTGCGCTCCTGGTGGGTTATGATTGGTTCAAATGGCGAGATCACACCTGATTGGTTAAAGAGCACGACTGACACGGACTGAGTATCCGTGTATTAGTGTATAAAATAATTTCGATGATTCACAAACGATATATAAATATATATATATATAAAAAATTATTATTTAATTTTATTTATATGTTTATATTATATATCTAAAAATAATCTAAAACTATGAGATTAAAGTCGTAATATTTAGAGAATAAAATCTTTTAAAGAATAAAGAGCACCCCTTGCAGATATCCTCTGCTTTTAAAATCTGGCAGTTTTATAGCGAAATACAAACAATTACAAACAAATACAAACAAAAAAACCATTTCGTCAGCCAATCAAAGGGGCTGTGATCAATGTTTCTACTATCAATACATGTTGCCTTTTAAACCAACGCACGAGCGTGCAATAATCCTAGACAACTCAATCAAGCTATACTAATCATCAACAACAGGTGGGTTAGTGAGCTCATAGTTAGCGCAATGATCTCAACTTAGATGTATCAATTCATCTCGGATGTATCAAGCGACATACAAAGAACAGGTTCCCGAGCAGGTTCAAGCTTACGGACCTGTTGCTATGACTGGTTATTTTTGTTATTTAGTTTGTTGTTGAAAACCCAAATCTAAACTAGGATCTGGTGTGCGTTCTTCGTACCTTGCTTGATACATCCGAGATGAATTGAGACATCTAAGATGAGATCATCGCGATAACTATGAGCTCACTAATCCGGTTCTCTGAGTGCACCTGCTGTTGATGATTAGTATAGCTGGATTGAGTTGTCTAGGATTATTGTGCGTCACGCCACCAGTCCTTCGCAGATCCAGCCGCCATATTCCATCCGCCAGCCTCGGCCGCGCTCCCGACGCAGATCCAGCCCGTCCTCCACCATCAAGCCACCGCCGCCATTCCGCAGCTCCCGCCTCAAGCCAACTTCCGCCCGGAAACCAGCCTGGTTCTATCACCCCTGCTCAACTTCACCAAGCCATCGCGGATTACTTCACAAACTGGCCCGCTGCTCCACCAAACCCATTCCATTCCAACGATCCCATTCCACAAGACATTCAATCGAACACTGACTATGATTTTTCTGTTTCTGTTTTTCCAGATACCCAACCTGGGCCCTCCAGCATGGCTAATCCGATCCAGTCTTCCTCCCATTCATATTTTCCTTCCTTCCCCTCTACTTCTGCCACTCCTTCTTCTGCCAATCCTCCCCCTTCTCACCCCCACCCTCCTTTCACCCTAGCTTCAGCCAAAGACCTGCCAGTCCCTTCCAACGCCCTCTCTGCTGAACCCTCCCTGGTATCCTCCCACCTTCGTCACCAAATCCTGGCAGGTAAAGACATTGATTTGTTCACTCTCCTTTCTCTTTTCTCCCCTTCCCCTGCAGCCGCCGGGTCGACTATGACAGCTTTACCCTCACTTTAAAAGCTCCCAATACTTCCCAGTCACGCCCCCTTTTACACTCAATTTTACACTTATCACCGTATGTTTTTGGCTAAGGCAGCAGTCAGAGTGTCTCAGTGGAACCAACGTATCCACTGGGGCACCCTTGACTTAGACCTCCATAATCGCATCTTCACGGGCTGTCGTAGTTTCTCCTGTGCGATCTGCAGGTCTATTTCTCACTCCTCTTCATCCTGCCCCTTCACATCTTCCCCTTCTCCTCCCCCACCCAACCCACCTCCCGCTGCCAGACCCAGATCTACTAGTTACATTCCAAAAATCCCCTCACTCTTCCACAAACCTATCCAACGCCCTTCTTCCCCCTCCTCTAACATATGCATCGGTTTCAATGTCAATAAATGTTCCCGGGACCACTGCAAATACCTCGATATTTGTTCATTCTGCGGGGGGGGCCCACTCCAGATCCATTTGCTCCTATTACAATAAAAACACAAAAATGTATTTATCGACTCTAGTAAACGTTTTTCATTTAAAAAAGAACTGTCTTTTCACCCTGACCCTAACTTCTCACTTTCCTGTTATCAGGTCTAACTAATGGTTTCCACCCAGGAGTCAGCGCCCTTCCCACCCAGTCGCTAACCTGCCCCAATCTCCTATCCGCCACTACAGACCCCAGCTCAGTGGACGCTCTCATTAAAAAAGAGCTAGATTCCACCTTTATGATCGTCCCTTTCCCCAACCCTCCCTTCAGTGTTTTCCAAGTCAGCCCCATTGGCGTAGCAACAAGAAAATACTCAGGAAAGAAAAAATATATAATCGATCTTTCCTCCCCCTATAATTCACCTATTCCTAGCATCAATAGCCTCATTCCTCTAGAGGAATTCTTCTTCATCTACCACAACATAGATCAAGCCATAGACTTTATTAAAAAAAGTCGGAAAAGGAGCTTGTATGGCCAAAGTGGACATCACTTCAGCCTTCAAAGTTATGCCCATACACCCTGACTTCTGGCACCTCTTTGGCATCCAATGGCGAAACCAATTTTACTTCGCCGTCCGACTCACCTTCGGTTGTAAAAGCAGTCCTAAAATTTTCGACATGCTCTCCGAAGCCATCTGTTGGATCTTACACAACAATTACCAGATCCACCACCTCATCCATCTCCTGGATGACTTTCTAGTCGTCTCCCCCTCAAACTCCCTGCTCTGGGTGTCTTTCTTATCCCAATGGAACGGCCACTCTTTTTTCTATAAAGATTGCCTCTCCAACCCCATCGACATTCAGCTCTTCACAGACGCTGCCCCTTCTATTGGTTTTGGAGGCATTTACCGTAACCACTGGTTCGCCTCCCCCTGGCCTCACGAACTAGCAGAAACCCCAACCCATCTATCGGCGCTCTTTGAACTCTACCTCATAGTAGTCGCCGCCTCCCTTTGGGGACACAAATGGTCTACCTCATGCATTTTCGTTCACTGCGACAATGAGTTCACTGTCCAATGCATTAATAAACACCGCTCCCACTCCCCTGCCATCATGCCCCTTCTCAGACGCCTGGTCTGGATTTCTATCGCAAAACAATTTATGCTCACTGCCAAACACATCCCAGGAAAGGATAACGCCATTGCTGACACTCTGTCTCATTTTCTGTTTCAGAAATTTAGGACGCTGGCACCAGAAGCCGACCCCCAGCCAACCCCAGTTCCTCTCTTCTCACAACTCATATTCCCTTAAACCATCCCTTAAGACCATTATTTGGGAATCCATAAATTCCATGCTTATAGCATTGGCCCCCAGAACTCTCCAATCGTATCTCACAGCTTGGAGAGCTTTTAAATCCTTCCACTTAAGCTTCAACCTTCCCTTCCCAGATTTCTCCCTACTCTCCATCACATCATTCATTTCCCACCTGAAATGAAACAAAACAAACACGACACTGGCAACAAGTCAATACTAAATGTTAAAGAGGCTTTGCCTTGGTTTCTTCTTGCTGAAAACCCAAATGTAAACTAACCTACGATAGTTTGCTGATTTTTGAGGCCTGGTTATTTTGTTGGGTTTCTTGCTACAGGACTAACAAAGGCCTACTGAAACCCAAAATTAAACCAGCTTAAAAGGGTTTGCTGGTCTTTAGCTGGTCCTCCAATGTGACCAGTCAAAAAGTGCCCAAAACCCCTTTGAAACCAGCAAACCAAGACCAAAAATTCATTTCAGGCTTGTTGAGTCAGTAGGAAGAGATATAGGTTAATTGTCAAAACTGAATGTGGAAACAAGGTTCAAGAGGCTGTTCATTTGTTTCTTCTTAAGGAAAACCCAAGTATAAATTAGTCTGAATTATATGTAGATCACATTGGTTGATTTATATAATTAGGTGCCCCTATTATGCCATTTTAAAGGTTGCTAATATTGTTTTATTAGTCTCTTAAAACAGGTTTATGTGTATGCAAGGTCAAAAAACACTTTAGTTTTCTCTAAAAATAGATTTAATTATGCCCCATATCTAAATGATTCGTAAACGACTTGTGTGAAGCAGTTCGAACCCCTCCCTCCAGTGAGCCCTCACTGTGATTGGTCAGATGGCGCAGTCCTTTAAGATTGGCCTACCACTACAGCACTCCACAGCACAGAGCTTGTACCAAAACTACCGTGGACAGTGCTTTTGTAAGCGAATCGGCACACATCTACTTAATGAACTGATGATCAGGACACGTATAGGGTTGTTACACAGCATAACTCCACAAATACGTCTTTGAATGATCGCTAGAAAATACAATCATCAATTATTAATCTTACTTATAGGTAGAAGTTCAGAGGAGCAAGGAGCACTCATTCTTTGTAGATTAATCTTTCAGAAGGGCATATAAAACAAATGAACTCTCACAGGATACAGCGTCTTCTTCACATGATGTAATCCACGGGAAAATTGTACTGTTTGTGGGCGGGGCAAATTGTTCGCGACATAGAACGTGGGTGGTTGCAAATATGTTACCTAGTGACGTAGCTCGGTAACAGAGAAAGATTCAAATTGGTGATGACTCATTTAGGCGAATGTGAGCCGACTCTTTTTTTGATAGACAATAACTTTATTTATCGTGCACTGTCGGCATCACAACTTTGCAGATAGTTTATGTTCACATACAGCTACATGACACACTGCATGAACAATCATGTTTGAAAAAGCATAGGGGCACTTTAATGTTACACACAGTTGTGAAACCAAACAAACACACAGAAGCAAGTCAAAACCGAATGTTGAAACAGGTTTGTACGTGGTTACTATTTGTTTTGTAAGGTTTCTTGCTGCAGAGCTAAGACCTTCTGAAAACCCTAATCTAGCTTAAAATGATTGGTTTTTAGCTGGTCTGCAAGGCCCGTCTCCCAATGTGATTAGTTAGTCAAAGTGTGCTCAAAATCCAGCAAACTGAAAACAACTTAAGGCTGGTTTAGTCAGCAGAAAGAGATTTATATTGTTAATGAGGTAATTATAAGCAACTCAGTGTAATTTCAAACTATAAGTATAAGTTTCACAGTTGTGAAACCAAATATCAAACGGCAAAAAGGTTACACAGGACTGCTATTTTGTTTGGTTTCTTGATACAGAGCTAATAAACCCACTGAAAATTTAAACCTGATATAGTTTTCTGGTCTTCTACTTAAGATGGTCTGCAAAGCTGGTCTCCCAGGGTGACCCGTGAGAAAAATCTGAAAACCAGAAAACTGGCTTGGGCTGGTTTAAACTTTTTTCTCTCAGCTAGAAATTATTCATATTGTTAATGGGGTAATTATAAGCTACCTAATTTAGTTTTATTTTAAATGAAGGCACAGTTGTGAAACACATTGGCAATAAGTCAAAGCTGAATTTGGAAACAAGGTACAAGGGCCTGGTTTATCTATTGGCTTTTTGAAAACTAACTGAGAAAGAGCAATTTCTACCTGATAACCCATAAGCAGGTAAAAATTGTTTGCATAAATAAATGTATTTAGGTTGTAAAAATAATAATTTGACTCAAAAATGTAAAAAAATAAATAAAACTAACCACCCTTGTAAAAAAGGGATACTTTTAAAATACATTTTAAGTTTAGTCAAACAAAGGAACATATGTGAAAAGAGTTCAAAGAGAAGCTGTGAAGAAAGATAAAGTAACTTTGTGTCTAAAACTAGCCTATAAGTGACAAAAGGGTTAACTTTGAGCTGCTTGAGATTCTTGAGCCGCAGTGACGTTAACATCTTTGCTTTGCCCCACGCTGAGTAGCTAGCATGACTTCAGATGAGTGGTATTTCTTCTGTGAGCGTCAGAAGGTATTTGTGTTTAGACGAGCCCCCAACCGTCCAGAGAAAGATCAGATGCAGATCTGAGCCTGAGGACATGGATGGCAAGTGCTGGCAGGAAAGGCGTTGTGTCAACAAATGCAGACAGACTTGTTTAACAGTTTGGTGCTTATTCAGCACAGCATGTATCTGAAAAACGAGGGTTAGGTGTTACACAATAACACGGCTCAGCCCAGAAACATTCATACATACATAACAACCACACACTTTAAAAATTACTGTGAATTTAACAGATAAAAGACTGGGAAAATGCTACAGTAAAAACCTACTAATGGTTAACGATAAGTTCCCCTACTATATACAGTGAAAAACTGTATTGGACATTAGATGTCATTTTACAGTAGTATACTGTTTTTGGAAGTAATAAAGAATTTATAATTTATGCTGAATAATCGTAAATTGACATTTACAGAATTCCTTGCATTAAACTTCAAATTTGATTTCTTTTTGCTGCAATACCTTAGTTTATTTTATTATTTTAGCAGTTTTGTACAAAAAGGTTAAATGTTACATCTAATATTTTCAAATGAATGCATTTTTTCAGCTTCATGTATGTTAGCATGGTAGTGTTTGACACCGTGCACCTTCTATATATGTTAATATTTACAAGCTGTTCGGGATGGGCTTTGGTTCATGTGACTTTCTCAAATTAATAAAATTACTGTATTTAACTGTAAATTTAAGGTAAATCTATAAATGTTGCTACCGTAATTTTACAGTTTATTCTGGCAACCACAGCTTTTTTTACCGTAAATGTAAAAAAATAAATGAAAAAAAATGTTTATTGCGTTACTGCCCATATGGCAAAAAATTCTGACCAAAAAATATTTGACACATATGCAAACACCAATCCAGGCTCATTGGAAATACTTGCGTCTACATACATTTCCCCAACCCCCTAAATTATGTACATTAAGTTTCAAAGTGAAATGTTCAGAGAGAGGCGCTAAAACACACATTTTATATGTAACCGTGGCACGTTTGTATAAGGTTGGTAGTTTATAAATCATGCAGTATGTTAAAAATATTTTGTCAGTAACATAACATTCTGCAACTAATTGTGTGAAATGTATTTATTTAAAAATATACCTGTAAATCATACTTTTATGCGAAAAGGGAAAAAAAGTTGTGGGGGTCTTACTGCCTCTGGTGTTCATTTCAACTGGAAACTGCAGCGAATAATATGTACAGTATAGTTGAGTTTTTTTCAGTTTTGCAGAAATGTATGAAGAGGTACGTTTTTCCAGTGAGCCTAGGTAGGCAAACACTGAAGCTCAATTAAATATATGTTTGAAAATAAATCAATCTTTTCAATCTTAAAGTAGCCTACTGTAACATCCACACCAGGCTCCACCCCCCACTCTCACACACAGATCCCAGTCCCCGGAGTTCTAATCACCATCACCTGACCTGCTCACCTGCTCCCCATTCCCAGCACTG
>JAUMHP010000015.1:3025860-3038428 GCA_032361065.1 Enteromius trimaculatus
TGATTCTGGATGAAGGAGTGGTCTCTTTTCTCTTATCAGGTGTTCTCCAAACTCTTCAGGCATTACAGGAGAAAACTGAGCTGTTATCTTGGAAAAAGGATGTAGCAATAATCGGGTGCCAATAATCGTGGCCAACATGTATTGGAGAAACACATTTATTTCACCATCAAAGTTTTCTCTCCATTTTCAATTGTTTTACTTCATGATAGGTTAGAATTTTTTAGGTGATAGGTGAATTATTTTTTAATGAAAGATCAAAAGGATAAACAATGCGATTTATTTTAAACAATTTATTTTCACAGTCACCTTTGCTCCGATTTACCAATGGTGCCAATATTAGAGGAGGGCACTGTATAATATATATATATATACACATACATACATACATACATACACACACAGGTTTTTACATCTTAAAAATATTACATTTATTTTAAATTTATCAATTATATTAAATATATTTAATATATAAAAAAAACTTTTCTTAAATATATACGTGTGTGAATTTACATACAATAAAATGGATTAATTAATTAAAACAAAACATCTTAATTTGATCATATCCAACATTTCTTCCTTTTTCAGTTTTTGATTGTAGGAGAAATGTGGACATGTTTTATTAGGATTAATCTTCAACATTTTAGAATAATTTTACCACAGTTTTAGCATTTTATTGCTTGTGTGCTCCAAGCGTAACAAATCAGACTTTTGCGAATAACCAATAAATAACTAGCTGTGTATATTAATCTAGTGCATTGAATTAGTCTAGTCCTCAGTGGTTTTCACCTATTCCAGGCCGTCATGTTCAAGCTCTTAAGATTTCTGCTTGTAAAGACACTCGTGAGTGTATTTGTTATTTATTCTCTCTGTAAAAGAATTACTAAGCGCTCAAAAAGCAAACAGCTCTGTCAGACATTAGTGAGATGTTTTCTGATGAGCTGATGGCAGCCGGTGGAGAATAATTACTGTCATATTCATAATCACAGCTACAGATGCAACAGCTGCTTTGCCAGGAGATGTTCAAACAAATGACTAGGCTAAAAAATAGAAAATAAAACACAAACATCATCAATTTGAAACAGAGGATTATGCGGATGACTGGCATCAACGGCACCATCAAATATCAGCTCCACACTAGTTTTAAATCATTTTTCTGGAGCTTGACAGATGAGACCTCTGTCTGCTTTTATTGTATGTAAAGAGCAGAGAAGATTCTTTAACCCAAGACAGCTACTGTGTTTGAGATGCAAGGCCTCTAAACCATAATGACATAATCAAGCCTTTTGTCGTTTGATGGATAGTTTAGACTTTAGTTTAGATAGTTTAGAGAAAGGTCTGTTGCATATGAAATAAATAAATAAATAAATAAATAAATAAATAAATAAAGGCAAACAGTTATGAAACAGAACTTTGTGAAAGAAATTGTCAAATGTTTTTACATTATTAATTTCAGGATTTCAGGATTTTCAACAACTTTCAAGCATTTTACACAATTCTTTAAGCCTTTATCCATCCAATTTTAAACTTTTTAACAGGACACTGTAAAATATAGGCTACCTTGCGGTAAACACTTACTTAAAATAAAATGTAAAAAATTAGTACCAGTAAATGCAGCAGAAGAGTACTTAGTTTATTATACATTATTTTTTTTAACTTTTTTGCTTTATATTTTCATAGTATAAAATTACCACTAGAAAATATAAAATCATCAAGAACATCAAGTGCCGCTGCACTTTTCATGTGTTTGAAGTTAGAAAGCAAAGGGAAAAAAAACTTTTGTTCATTTTGCGAGAGTAAAGAGTACTAATCACCCATGTTTTCAGTCAGCTCTGTATAATACTATAAAAAGAATAATGGTAAATTTAAAGGTGCTGTATGTACGTTTTTGACTCTCCTAAGCATAAAAACAAAAATATGTTTGCAGATGTTTAAGAAGCATGCTAATTAACAGGCTACATGTTAGAAAAACAATGCTATAGTCAGTTATTCTCCTTTGAAAATGTGCGTTCCAGGCTAAAATGTCTGTCTATGCTTCGGTCTATCTAACCTGCCCATTGCCAGCTTACCCAATTGTATTTCAGGCACCTCAGGTTGCCAGTTGGAGGAAAATACATCATATTAATTTCATTCATTGACACGTGCACTTGTTCCTGACCGTGTTGTCAATGGCAACCTGTTTGTACATTAGGGGCCATGTGAAAAAAAACTGCAATATGGACTGCAATACCTAGTTTAACCACTGTCTACATAGAGCACCTTTAAAGTGCCCTTATTATGCCATTTTCAAGGCTCCTGATATAGTTTTTTAAAGAATTTTCTCTTGCCAATTAATGTGATTAATATTACTATAATGCAAAAAAAAAAAAAACGGAAAGAGTCACAATGAAATATTACACTGCATGAAGACAGCAAGCCCCATTTTTTGCACCATAAAAAATAATATTGTGACATTTTCATGACGGTTAATCTGTAGTGCAAATTAACCACAACAAAACATTTGATTGAAATGATTTTGCACAACGCTGTAAAGAAGAGTAAATTTTGCATGCTTCAACTCCAGCAAACAAGAAATAAATGTGTAATATACAGACACTTTATTTTATAAGGAAATTTACAAAATTTTTACTCATCTGGATCATTGATGGTAGATTATTATTATTTTTTTTAATGTAAAATAATAATCTGTAGCCTAACAAACACCAACGTTGGAAACGCAGCTAGCTTTGGCTAATATTTGTTTTATTAGAACACATTCACATGAATTAGTTATCGGTGTTTGGGATTAAAAGTAATAAAAGTTTGTACACTAAATAAAGTGAATGTATTCCATCACTAAAAATTATTTTTAGATAAGCTCTGATTTATATCTTAATTTTCCCTGTTTACCATTTTCTCTGCTTTACTTCTTAATAAGCATACTTTATTACTATCCATCAATTTGAAAATGCGGTACTGTAAAGGCATTTTTAATGTTTAAAATGTATTTAGGAAAAAAATACTATATTTATTAAGATAGTCTATACTAAATATTTAGATGACTATTTTTAATGTAACAAATGTGTGTTTATTAAATTATTAACATTATTATAACATGCTAATTTAGAGAGACATTATGTGATGTTATGTCGTTATTGTGGAAGACTGCTAACATAAGTAATTATAAATGTTTTTTTATGTGAGATTTTTTATTTTAAAAAGACGTGCATGAAAGCCGCTCTTCTGTCAAATGCCGTTTAATAAGTAAAGAGCTTTCCTGATTCAGTGTCTGCGGTCAGATAGGGATGTTTTTTGTCAGTGACATTATTCCATCGTTATTTTCATAACTGGTTATGGTAACTGGTTCATAAAAAGTCTCTCACCCCACAAAATCTATATCCTGCCAGATGTTATGCCGTGTTCATTGCATGCACAAATTTGCTTTGTTTTTATTTTCTAACTATGTATATATATATAGTGGGTCCCAAGTTCAAACCAGCTTAACAACACTACTTCAGATCGTTCGGTTCTCTCTGCCATCTTCACTCTGCAAGCGGAACCGACGTACATTTCGCGCGTGAGATTGCCAATAACAAGTGCAGGCAAATGTCTTTAATATCACAGCAAATTAGAAAAAGACTAAAATATGCAGGGTAACAATTATTTAGCAATAAATAGGATTTTTTTTTTTTTCTTCAGTACCGATAGCAGAACCGTTAACGCCAGACCTTGTCGATACTTCGTTCTTTTATAATTTAGCACCATTATCGATTAAGTACTGTACCCAGTTTCGGTACCCATCCCTAACTAGGGTGGTGTGGATTATTATGATATTTTTAATCAGCTGTTCGGACTCACATTCTGATGGTAACCATTCACTGATGCAATAATGCAATGCTAAATGTCTCCAAATCTCATGAAGATATAAACCCATACTAATCTTGTATGGCCTAAGGGTGAGTCAATTATCAGCAATTTTCACTTTTGTGCAATATTCCTGTTAGATATTCTCCAAATATTCCAATAAATATGCTCAAATAGAGTCTGTGTTTGTGGTGCAAGAGGCAGGCTCTTACCTTTAGAGGTCCTTTAATGTGTTCATCGTGAACCTCTGCAGTGGACGAGTTGGGTTTGAAGGTGACCTGGAAAGAGCCACACACAGTCAGTGAGGATAGTAAACATGGAAGGGTTTTCCCCTAAAGGCCAGGGTGCATCGATCGCTCCTATCAGACAGCCAGATCCCCACCAGAGCGAGCCGAGCTGATATCACAGACACCATGTCACTGAATCACTGCGTGTCACAGAAGATAATTACACAGAAAGTAGGGCGGACAAAACATTCTGTGCAAGAAGATGGGATAAAAATGGAGGAACAAGATGTCATATTTGCATAAATACCCACAACACTGCCAAGTGTAAAACGAGGTGGAAATGTGATTTATTGAAAACTTACTTAAATATAAATATCTCATCAAGATAATGTTATGTAAGCTATCTGACCTTAAGGTATTAATTATTATTTTATTAGTATTATATAAATTCTTGTTTATTTTTTATTATTTATAATTTTTTGTAAACGTTTTTGTTCTGTTTATACACATTATGTATATATAAACGCACATGCATACAGTTTATATTTTGAAAATATTGACATGCATATAATTATATAAATAAGTATAAATTGTTTTTTCTTCCCTGAAATATACGTGTGTAAGTGTGTGTGGTTTTTTATATACATAATAAATATACACAATACACATACATATATTATGTAAACAAAATGTGGATGGATGCAATTAATCATTCAACTTTTTTAATACATATAAATTTGATTTTAATATTGGATTTTTTTATATTTTTTAGCATTTATAAACATAAAACATATTATGCTTAAGTTTGCGTAATCTAAGGATTAAGTTTATCTCTGCCAAAAAGCAATTTTATTATTTATTTAACCATCATTATTTAGTCTGTTATTCTGTGATGTTTGAAGTTGAAATTAGCCTGTTGTATGTGTCTGGACAGTGACTGTAATTAGAGTGTTTTTGTGTGTGTGACACGCTTCAGAGCTATCAGAGCTTTTTCAGACACAAGATGCTGAAGTGTAAGACTTATTATCTCCTGTGATGAGACATGAGTGCACACGTCTTTTTTGATGACAGGCACAAACTGCTTACAACACAGCACTTATGAGCTGGAGTCATGCATGTGTGAGAAATACAGGACTTCACAGAGTTAATGGACTACGTACTTTCTCATATTATTAGTACATTTATGCATATAACAGAATCAATGTATTTACATTTTATTCATATTTCTGGTTATGGTATTATCCCAGAGCAGTACTGGGCATTTTATGATGCCTTTTAATTTGTTTACATATTTAAAAAAAAAAAAAAAAAAAGTATAAAAATGAGAAGAAAGGATAAAAGATAAAAATAAAAGACTGCTAAACACATGAACGCAAATATAATAAACTCTGTTTAGAGAAAGAAAACTTAACTGAAAATAAGTAATAGTTATTTAAATAACTAAAATATAAAAATATATATATACATTAAAATAAATAATACAAAATAATAAAATGTATATATGTATTGTGTAGTATGTGTATATATAAATATAAATGTATACATGTTTATGCATTTATATTAGAAACATTTAATATATAAATATATTTTTCTTAAATACATACATGTGTGTGTTTTTATTTTCTATTTATATAAATATACATAGTAGACACACATATATTATGTAAATACAATTTTTTGATGCAATTATTTTACAGCACTAATATTTTTAAATATACAATTACAATTATAAAAAAAATATTTTAAAAACCATAATATATTAGTGAGTTTAGAAAAAGAAGTTCTACTTAAGGAAATAATTGGCATAATTTATTCAATTATATATTCAGTTTTTTGCATTTGTTTGTACTTTTTAGTTCATGAGTTTCTATGAATCTAACATGTGCGTCTTGTAGTGTTGTGGGTATATAACTAATCAGTTCATGCATTTCCTAATCAAAACTAGGGCTGCAACTAACGATTATTTTGATAATCGATTAGTTGGGCGATTATTTTATCGATTAATCTGATAAAAATTAAATGCTACTTTAATTTGATGTTTTGCTTATAACTATATAAAACCATATATATGTATATATAGTTAAAAAATACACTGCCATATTTAGTTGTTAAGATATAAACAGCTAAAAAAAAAAAAATTTAATTTTGTATAATAAAATGTGTATGTTGTAAAAACACAGTAAATTACATTTGAAAACACATTTGCTAGTTAACAACTTTGTAGTGGAAAAAACTATAGAAATGCAAAAAGCTAATAGTCACAAATGTACTATTATTTGCATTCACTGAAAACCAGCGAAGTAACAAAGTAACAAATTTTACCATAATATCATGTAATTGATGTGTTTCGTGTGTCACATACAAAATGAAATGCACAAAAACACATCACTTACAGGAGTTTTTGCCCAAACTTCAAAGGCCTGTTAAATGAATAAAACTAGAGGCATTTCTTAGCTTTAAGATGAGTTTTTCAATTAAATTATTCAATCCAAATACACTTTATTGTTGGAATTCTTTACGAAATTTGTTTTGGATCTCAAAGCCTAACCTATTCAATCTAGCATCTGCATGCAAGCCTTCTGTTGCCTGGCAAAATTTATTATTTCTTACACAAAATATGAGAAGGGTCAGACATAATTTTTCCTGACAGGCTCTGCTATTTTTTAATATACACATATTGAAAAAACTTATATTGTGTAAACTATAATATATACAGTCGCATAACAAAGTATGCTGGCAATGACAAATCAAAGCACATGGCACACAGTGTTTGAAGAAGAACGCTGGAAAATACGACAGAATTAAGATGCTTGTCTCTAGCCTACTGCAGTACAAGCCGCAGTTCAGCTGCACGCGACAAACGCTGCCAGTATGAAAGCACAATCGGCGCGCACTGCTCCTGCTTACGCCCCGCTGACGCACGCAGTGTGAAACCAGTGTTAGTGAGTAGCAAGTGAACAGATCTAGCACGACTGTCCCGAAGTTAGCAAACAGTTTAAACAAAAGCACTTAAACTAATAATTTAATTGCATAGTGTCTTATATGCAGTTTAACTTTTTAAGTGTTCACGCATGACGCTTCTGTAACCTCCTTTGCACGAGCAGCTGTGTATCTGTGTATTTGTGCATCTTGTGGTCGCGCTCCTCAGTAACGTGAGCAGCCCAACTAAATGATAAATGCATTAGTTGACAACGAATTTCATTATCGATATTTAGCGATTTTATCGATTAGTTGTTGCAGCCCTATTCAAAACCATGACCTTTATGTTTCTACTGCTGTTTTTTTAAGCTACAGAAACACAGAAAACCAAATGCTGAAGTCTGGAAGACATACAAAAATGCACTTGATCAATGAATATATGACTGTAGAAATCCAAAACAAAAACATAATGAGATCCAATGCTCTGCTTTTAATTTGCATAAAGACATACAGAGAGAGAGAGAGCGATGCAATGATGTCATCAGTATTACAATGGCAGGAATATGATTACAACCTTGAACAAGGTCTCTGGTTTGTCAGCAGGCAGCTAATCACATTTCAGGACTATGAGAGAGGAATTACAAAACATCAGAAAGCCATAAAGGAGAAACACATGAGGAGAGAGAGCAGAGCAGACAGAACGAGGAAGCTTGAGAAGAAAATACTCGATTCCTCAGAAGAGACGGCCATGAAAACACCTTCATTACCCAACCACATTCTCTCTCCAACTTCACAACATTGTATAACAATATAAGTCCAAATATATATTTTATTTATACATTTTTAAAAAATTTTAATTAATTGATCAAAAGTGCCAGTAAAGGCTTTAATATAGAGAACAATTTTCTTTCCCCAAAGAAACTGTCCTTTTGAACTTTCTTGGACAAAATGTTTTACATTCCATAGTATAAAATATAACATAATCAGTAAAACATGTCTTCAAATAATTGCAAATAGCTAAAATAACAGCTCACCTTTGCTTTAACGAGTCGCTTGGCGGTCTTGATCTTGGCCTCACAGAACGCCCCTCTGTATTTGGCGCTCACGTCAGTGCCAACAGTCAGGTAAGGGGGCTCCTCCAGAGTCTGAACGACAACAAACACACAAAACATGCATCACTTTCACTACCAATTAATTAAAAGTCCATTTGTTAAAAACATGTAAGGTCAGGTGTATGTATTGGAGAAATTAGTATTCAGGAGACTAAAGCGAAGTTCAATCAACTGCTGCATGACTCCATTCACTTTATACAAAACAACAACGTGTGTTGGATACCGAATGAGATGATGTATGCATACCACTGCAAACCACTTTGCAATCGAAATGCATCTAGAAAACAAAACAATGAGAACTAGCAAAGTGAGACAGGTAGGAAAAATGAAGCCATAAGCAAAAACTGAGGGTGTAATGGTGTAGCAACGTCTGAATATGGAATATAGAAACTGTTTGACATTAGAATGCATCAGGAGTTATCCGATTACAGCTGTAGAAAAAATGCAAGAGTGAATAAAACAAAAGGTGTTTGCCATAAAATTAGTTTTCATACAACAGCAAAAAGCTGTTATACCCACTAAACACATATGGAAGCTAACTAGTAACAACAATAGTATATAGTATGACATCAAATAAATATTAATGAATATAAAAAAAATACATAAAAAAATGCAAGCAAGAGAATAAATATAAACAAACTTGGTTTTTAACTTGCATTTTCTAGAAAACATTCATAAACACAAAAGTAATCAAATGTAAAACAATACCACTTTAATTAAAAACAGAACATTCATAAATGTTTATTCATACATCAAAGTATTTCTAATATTGCATTAATATTTAAATAATGACACATAGCTTTTAAGTATTTGAGTAAACATTGCTTCAGGGTTTTTGATTAATTATTTAAAGAAACATTAATTAAAACATAATGAATAAAGAAGATTTGCAAGCAATAAAAAGCATAATGGCAAATTAGTAAGACAGCATGAAGGTTTGCTTTCAAGTTATTTCTATCAATGCAGGTATGGTTTAAGAATAAAATAAGAAAATAAAAAAAGTAACGTAATCTAAAACTAACTTCTGTATTATGTTGAAATTTATTAAATTGGTGAATCCTTTTTCATAACACTTTATTTTACAGTTAAACCTATTAGTTGCTTATTAGCATGTGTATCACTAGAATATTAGCCATTTATTAGTTGTAATTAAGTACATATAAATGCCTTATTCTACATGACCGTATTCTATATCCCTAATCCTACTCAATACCTGATCTTATGAACTACCTTAATAAGCAGCAAATTAAGAATGTATTGAGGAAGAAGTCATAGGTAATAGTTAACAAGTGTTACTCTAAAATGTTACCTCTGTTTTATTTTAGTATTATGATAATAAATTATATAAAAGTTTAATTTAGTTATTGCAACTTTAATTTTGTAAACTTTAGTTTTCTTTCATTTTAAGTCTAAATAATGAATGCATATTTCAGTTTTAGTTTCATTTTTTTTTATATATAAACCAAGTTAAATTAAAATGTGAAATATCACCTTGGCAGCTAACAGGACAAAAAAGAAAAAAAATCGTAAGCACAGGAACAGAGTGTGTAGGTGGAGCTAAACCCTCATGACCTGTCACTCTTGTCTGAAGACTCTGTGCTTTACTAGAGAGCTAAACATCTTAACAAACACAGGGTTCCCCAGAGACATCAGGACTTCACCACTGAAACACAACATCCTCTGTACCCCATTAACACTAGAGAGAAAAAAAAAATTCTAATAAACAAATAAAATCAACCTCCCCTAAATACCGCAACAAATGTATTGCTTATTGTTAGTAAAAACATATGCATCTCTATGCCCATGCGTTAATGGAGAATTGTTTTTTAGTCGTGTTATGACTCCTTGAGCTGAAATTGAATCGTGAGGTGGTTTTACACGACAAACACTTTTCATGCAACGGTTGCATTAACTTTCAGCAGATAAAGTGAACAGAGAGAACAGAAAAACCCATCATTCTAGCTCTAAAGCGGCAGTAAATTAAATCCTGCTGCTCACTTTAAACTCTCATCTTAAACAAACACACAACAAACCCCTGACTGCCAAGATGACAAGAGCTTTGCACCACATAAGAGCTAATGATTCTGATGATCACATGACAAACAGTACAACAGCATGTGTTTTATGCTCTTTAACTGCCAACTGATATAAAAAAATAAGCAGCTGGACTACATGCAAAGGAATCACCACAGAAAAAAAAGATGTGAAAACTCAAACATGTAGTTGTTCTGGTCTACAAAAAAATTCCTAAGCAGCAGTTATCTAATCTAAGAGAAGCTTCATTGAAAACCTGTTATGACTGATAAACAGAGCTGTGATTTAGTTATTTGTTGGCACTACAAAAAACTTAATCAATATGCAAATGAATAGCATTACTGCTACTACTTCAACCACCCCTGTGATAACATTATACCATTTCTGCAAAATTCAGTTTAAAGCCATCCGAAAACACAGAACTTGTAAGTAAATGATGTTAACTTGTATAAATAAAAATATATAAATACATTACACTTTTAAATAATTAAAGAATTATCACAGAAATCACAGAACTGAACAATAGAATGAGATACATATTTTTTTCATTCTTATTAAATAAAAATATATAAGCAGGCTACTTTTTTTTTTTTTTTTTTTTTTTAAATACTTACAAATTCAGAATAATGAAAAAAAAAATTATGAATTTAATCAGCTTGATACCAGTAAATCTCAAATAATAAAGGGGTAAAAAGACAATTTCAAGGGAGGCGCTAGAGAGTAACACATGGAGTAAGACTCATTTTCATCCATATTATTTATGACGTGCTGAAACAAATTCCAGATGGTTTTCAATTGGTGCTTTATGGCGTCCAGTGCAGACAGACTTAACCCTTTCACAGGTAACTTTGAGAACATATAACAATAAAGCATGTACCTGGAGAACACAAATGAACACTTATGATGGCTTGTGCAGCATATAATTCAGCGCGTGGCAGCAATGCACGACGCTGGGAAAGAGAGAAAATAAAAATACTCAAGGAAACATCTGAGTGTGCATTATAGAATCGATTTCAGTCACAATCACACAATTACTTCATTTGAATTTATCTGTTATACTAAATACAGCCCTAATTGAGTGGCTGCAAAACTTGCAAAACACTTGATGTGACCGAGCCCGACCCAAACCCGAGTGTCTTTTATAAATATCTGTCCGAACCCGGCCCGACCCGTCAGGTACCGTCGGCTCGGGTATCCATCCTTTAATATAAAGTATACCTGATCACAATGTGTGGAGACTGAGCGGTGTGTTGTTTGGAATAACCATTAACCTGTCACCAATTTTTTGAGTTTTAGCTATAGCTTTTCTTCCCACGTTTAAATGGGGTACTGTGATTTTCGCTTATGTTCGAGAAGCGAGATTATTGGGGTAGCATTGTGGCAGCGGATTTTTGTATAATAAATTTATAGGCTGGTTCAGTCAACAGAAATACGGCACACGGGCCTATAATTTACTGCTAAAATATTTGTGGGGCAAATCTCAGGGCAGTCTGAGTGCTCTTGGTACACCTGATTGTCTATTTTTTTTAGATGGGTTGCCAAAAAGAAAATCATTTTCTTCTATATTTCTTTTATGACAAATCGTCTGATAAATCGCTCTTTTAAAATGAAGGATGCGGGGGGCAAAAAAAACATCCAATATGTTGATCCGACAAGCAGATGGACAAACGACTCTGGATGCGGCCATAAGTAAAAAGCCAAAGACAACATTATACATTATTCCGCTTGCACGCCTATTTACCTCATAAATTAACTATTAAACAAGAAAATATTTTATTAGCACATTTTTAAATAATTTTATTCAAACTGGTTCTTTCGGTGACAAACAAATAACACGAACATGCAAATTCAGGGCTCCAGACAACCAAAATCCAGCAAGGAGCCATTGGCTCCTATAAGAAAAAAAACTTAAGCGCCAAATAATTTTTTTTAGGTGCCACAGAATAAACATAATTTTTTATTTTTTTTAATATTCTAAAATTTTCAATCATACCGTCATGTGTTTGTTTGTGTGTAATCCTTTCTTTTATTTACTAGCATTTTAATCCATCTTGTGGATTAACTAGCCCAAAAAGAAATATATATATATATTTTTATTAAACATAAACAATCAAGAATTTTATTTCATTAATTACAGGGTAGATTTAATTTTAAAGAGCTGCACAAGTAAATGAACATTGTATGAGTGGGGTTGGTCAATGTCTATAGTAACATTATTTTAAGCCATAAAGCGACATGATTTACTGTTTTTACAAGTCAAGTCACTTTTATTTATATAGCGCTTTTAACAATATAGATTGCAGCGAAGCACTGAACATTATCAAGTAGAAAAATAGAGTGATGGTAATGTATAATGATGAGATTAAACTTTATTTATCAAATGCAGAGATGGTCTCTGTAGTCAAGACGACGATAATCACTAGAAATCAGGTGTCC
>JAUMHP010000015.1:3102264-3115023 GCA_032361065.1 Enteromius trimaculatus
GGGCGTTGCTAAGTTTTTTCCAGGGTGTTCTGAGTGGTTACCAGGGCGTTGCTAAGTTTTTTCCAGGGTGTTCTGAGGGGTTACCAGGGTGTTGCTAAGTTTTTTCCAGGGTGTTCTGAGTGGTTACCAGGGCGTTGCTAAGTTTTTTCCAGGGTGTTCTGAGTGGTTACCAGGGCTTTGCTAAGTTTTTTCGGGTTTTCTGAGTAGTTACCAGGGTGTTGCTAAGTTTTTTCGGGTGTTCTGAGTGGTTACCAGGGTGTTGTTAAGCGATTTCAAGGATGTTTTGAGGGCTAGGGTGTTGCTACATTGGTGTTAACGAGTTACCAGGGTGTTGCCAAGTGATTTATCTTAAGTCATCTTTAGTCAAAATATTTTTTCTAATCTCAGAAGTAATTTTTTCTAATCTATAAATTAGAATCAGAATTGTACTGTGTGTTTCTGACATGCCGCATGGACATCAGTTGGTAAAATCAGAGGTAAAAACAGGAAAGAGTTTAGTCATCTTTACTATTTTTCACGATAAGTGAAAACTCCAGCATAATCACCAGACGGCCTTTGTTTTTTCTTTTGCTTTTGGAAGCTTACAGGCCTGTTATCAGTTGTCGAGCAAAACTTCAGTCAGGTTCTGCTTTAAATTTTTATTTGATACTTGAACATAAACCCATAACAGATTCACCTTGGGCTTCTGCGTGGAATTCACAAGCAACTCTTGAGACGCTGCCAGAACTGCTAAACTTTCGGCACGAGGCATGTGTTCGGTGCCAGAATTAGACTGACAAACACTGGAGGTTTAAGAGCTTTTGGATGCACGAGGCGTCGCACGCTGATTATTACTGCTGATGTGTTGTGCTTCTTTGAACATTAATCAAGGGGAAAACAGTGTGAGAATATGCTTTGTTTCAGATTTGACATTTGCGCAGACTCGTATTTTGCGATCAGCAACGTTAATAAATCAATTATGATGAAAGAGAAAAACACCAAAGACTGACAGGGTGAGGTGAACCGTAACCGAGAGCACAGATTAAAATCTCTTCTGTATTTCGCTGGCAAATATGATATTTTAATGGAAAACAGAGACTTGATTGTCTGTTGCCAGGAGAGAAAAACACCTGCAATGCAAACACATTATTGAGAATAATGACTGAGCTGAAGAACAGGAGAAGATGAGAGCAGCTCAGGGTGTTTGTGAGAGATATGATCAGTTTTGTCTTGGCTACAAATGTCATGTGTGTTCATTTTAGTCTTTATATATTTATATATCCATATTTAACATCAAATCTGTCTACTTACAGCGCGTTCTTATTCAGTGCGTCTTCGTAAACCTGAATGCATAAATCAGAGTTGTTTAACTGTTTTACTGTCAGTGTCCAGCTCTCGGGTTTATTATGCTTTTTTTTACTTTTTTAGAAATGTATTTAGTGAAAATAATATTTCATGAAGTAATATTGTGACAGAAATGTATACATTTGTGACAGGAAAATTAATAAATTCAGTCAGTTTGGGAGTGGCTGAAAAAGAAATCGCTATGATTTTATAGGTTACAAAGTATTTTTAGATTAAAAAAAAAATAAGATAGGTAAAACTTAATCACTGTTAACTTTTCCCTCAATACAATTTGCTGCTTATTATTAGTTAGTTGTTAAGTTTAGGTACAGTATTGGGTAGAATTAGGGATGTAGAATAAGGTCATGTAGAAAAAGGCATTAATATGTGTTTAATTAGTAATATATGGCTAATAAAAGTCTAATAATATGCATGCTAGTTAGTGAGTTAAGAGTTAAGAGACCCTAAAATAGAGTTTAAATAAAGTGCTCAGTTTATTTAGGGTGGGTCTGTTACATTAACTTCTAGTCTTAAAAAGTTAGTCATCTATTTCATGACTCACTTAAAAACCTCTTAAACTCTGCGTTCCCGCCGGCGGGTCCTAATGTACATATTCAAATTGTGCCTTTAATTTTTAACCCTTTGTCTGCACCAATAATCCCAAATTTGGTACCATTTGAAATCTTCGAATCTCTATTTTATGCAGATATTTATTTTATTGTCACAAAGTTATTTACACATAAATTACACTATGTACCATTGTGTACAATTTTACCATTGTGTAACTATTGTGTTGACATGGTTCATCTTAGGATAGACAACATATATAATAATATTTATCACTTACAGCACTTTTTTATGTAATTTCAAAGGGTTTTCTTTAAAATGACACCAAGATATTGCATTTATTCCACTGTATGTTGAGTATTAGGGAGACTTGGGGAGAATTTTGTGTAGGCGGAAATTGTACAAAAATGGTTTTATTCTTCCCCACAGTTGGAATAGAATAACTCTTGCATAGATTGAGATAGAAATAAATAAATTTTTCCCTGTGCTTGCTGACATGTGTTGGAAACAAATACAATTGTCTGCAGGAAGCTGAGGCACTCAGGGCCTGGACTAAACACCTTTAAATTTCAGTTTACAAAAAATAAAATAAAAAGCGCCTCTTTTTTTGTCTTTATTATAACACAGACAATATATACAATAAGTTTAATCAATTTCAACAGTGTTTTATATAATTTCAAAAGGTTTCCTTTAAAATGATGCCAATCTTTTGTATATACACCTCTATAAGCTTTTTAATTTTGGTAGGCAAAAACAGGTGGAATTCCCCAAAATAGCCGCAGGGTGTAAGAGGTTAAATTCAGTTTTAAAAGATAGAATCTGAAAGGTACGACGCTCAGTGACAGTTCAGAGGTAAAGTTATTGTTTAGGTTCATCAGTATTGAAGATGATTTAGTTTGGTTTGATTGTGTGCGTTACTGATACTAAGCAGTTTAGCTTGTGAAGCTCAGTCCTGGTGTACTGATGAGGAGAGATCGGAGCGCAGGTGTCTGGTTGACATGTAACAGGTGTGCAGGTGTCAGAAACACTGCGGCCCCGGAGCGTGATGAATCCACCAAAACCCATCCGGAGTCTGTCAATCACTGCACTGATCCTCGTGTCCTCTCTCACTCCACACAGACTTCATCTGGAGTTCTGCATGTTCGTCCAGCTTATGCGATTACTACAATAAGTCAAATTGTAGTGCCGTGTTCTGGGAGGATTTTAGCATTTTGCCGAGTAGTTGCTTGCGAAGGTTTTCGGGTTGATTTGACATGATTTTTACATGTGTGTGTGTGTATACATTATATACATTAAATCACTTATATAGTTATAAACGGTTAAATTTGGCATGTTTATATATTAATTATAATTTAATATTTAATAATTTTATTATTATTATTCCTAAATGCTATTCCTATATTATGTGATTTCTGGGGTCTACTGGATCAATTTGAATACAATATGCTTCATGAAAAACACTTTAAATCAACTGGATTAAAGTGATATCTGTCATGAGTGCCCTCAAGCGCCACTAGAGGGCACTCACATCACCTCACCTATCCCATCATGCACTGCTCACCCTCACCTGTTCACATTTAGCAATCATCACCACCAGCGGTTGTTCATCACCACACCTACTCATACTCATGACAATATCAAACAGTAAAAACAAAGTAAGTACATTAGAGCTTATTTTGTATTAATAAACATTAATAGACTTTTTTTCTCATTCTGTGTTACTTGCATTCTGTCATCATTGATTATGTTGCTTTGTTACATTTTTGTTACAGTTGAAATGGTTATTATGGTCGATGTTTTGCATGTTTATATATAGAATAATATTTAACAAATTAAATATTAATTGATATTATTTACATGCTTTTAAACAAGTTCAAATAGTAACAATAAAATCTGTATTTTTAGCGTGCATAATAAATAATATTACATATATAATAAAAATAGGTTAATTATATATAATTATACATTATCACTACTATATAAATTTCTAATTATATATATATATATATATATAAAAACAGCATCTTAAATCCGAGCTATACTGTCTTTTTTCTTTCATTCTGGTTCTCTCATTCCGTCTTCGCTATACTTTCTTAAAGTTGCCAGGCCTCCACATCAATCAGTACATCTGTATGAAGCAGCACTGACCGTCACGCTGTGAAAGCATGTGTGTGAATGAATGTTGGCTGATTTAATGTGGAGGGTGTAAATAGACAGTAATGAGCAGGCGACTTGTGTTGTTTGCTTTCATCTCTTGGCCTCTGGAGCCACAGCTGGGCCGACAGCAGCCTAGAGAAGGTCTTCCCCGGCCGAATCAATCTCTCTAATGACCCGGGCTTCATCATACAGCCGCCCGGGAATCACAGCCATGTCTGCTAATGAAAGCCAGCGTGGTGTTATTTACATCCTACAGCAGCACATACGCCGGTCATTATGTGTGCCGCTGCATGGATGAAAGCCTCTGGAAAGCCTTTTTGTGGCCTGTCCATTTTTCAGTGCTGTTGTCATGAATAAAAGTTCCTCTGTGAGACGTTCATGTTGTGTAGGTCAGGCGTCTTCATGTTCCTCGTTGATTCAGGAGTGCATTATGGAGTCGTTCAGCATCGGAATTTGAAATGCATTCTGACATAAATAAAGGATTGGCATGAAGTTGACGCTTCAGTCTGCTTGTCAGAGCGAGAAGAACGTTTCCCCTGGAGTCTGGAGAGGTCTACCTGCACATAGCCGGTGTTTCAAGCAGGAAATCTGGGATTTTTAAATTTAGAGAAAGCACAGGAGTAATTAAAAGACATTATGTATGTTTTATTATATTTTATAAAGTATTTTCATTATATTTTATTATATTATATTTAGCTGCATATTATATTATAGCGCTGAAAAATGATTAATCGCATCCAAAATAAGTTTTGTTCACATAATATATGTATGCGTGTGTGTGTGTGTGTTGTGATGTCCTCTCTGAGAGGAATGATGTAATGGCTCCGCCCTCCAGCAGATTGTTCCTGATGGGATCGAGAACACCTGCAGCGTGTTACCTGTCCCTTTTTAAAGCGACTGTTTGAGGGGGTGCTGCACTTTTGGACTTGACTTTATTTTGAGCTTTGTTTCTTTTTATTTATTTTTATGCATCCAACATTGCCACAGTTCATCACATTACTGATTACTGACGACTTCTGTGTAGTCCTGCTTGATTAATACATTTTTTGCACTTTCTCGTGTGTCCCCATGCAGCGGATCGTCCTCTTAGAATCTCATTTATAGTCAAGGATTGATAAATTTCAATATTTGAATAGTTTACGTCACGTTTAGTCGTGTCAGTTGACACCTGAGTGGTTGGTGCCGTTGATCACCGTTTGTGGTCACAAGTCATTCTTGTTTCACTCAGAATTTTTCCTGTTCAGGCTTATGGCTTGTCTCCTTTAAGGCGGTTTTGTCGGTTTTGTTGTATTTGTAGTGAAAGCGGGTAGTAGAGGTTGTGTCAGGAGCACTTCCATGGTGTAGTGGTGTAGGTCATTCGCACAAATTCATACGAATTGGCAACTCGTAAAATACGTACGATTTAGAAGAAACCGTATGAATTCGTACAAGTGAGGTCGTACGAATTAGCCACCTTGTAAAATATGTACAAATTGCCGTGAGATTAGGTTGGATGGATCATTAGAGACTGAAACAACAATCTGAACAAGATCAACTTTAACTAGAGAAAGCAAAAATGGAGTTAGATCATTTAAAACTCAAACTATTACAAGAAAGTAAAGTGAATACCTGTAATGAACGAGACAGGGGTGTGCGGATCCAATCGCAACATCTTTAATCGAGGTCAGGCAGATAGGGTCAAACTACGGTAAACGGAGCAATGCAGAAGATCCAGAGTCGTAGTGGTTTTACAGATCCAAAGTCTGCAGGCAGCAAACATCCAAAAAACTGTCCAGAAAACACACGTGGGGAAAACAGACACAAAGAAGCGCTCAGAGAGGAAACCAAGGGAATTCAAAACTTCAATATTAGTTGGTGAGGTGAGATTTATATTTATGGGGAGTGGTAACAAGGAACAGGTGTGATGTATAATAAGGGTGAAGTGCATGTATATGAGATATATGTATGTATGTATGTATGTGTGCGTGTGTTTATAATATATATGAATACAAATATAGACATGCAAATACATGTAAATATTTTAAATATATAAACTGTATGTTTGTATTTATATATACATAGTAAATACACACAGAAAACATACATATATTATGAAAACAAAAATGTTTATTATGAATGTGCTTAATCGTTTGACAGCACTATATTATATATTAAAATATTATATTCATTATATTATATTCATTTATATTTTATTTTCATACTTTTCCAAAAAGTCTCTTTTGCATTTATTTGATCAAAAATAAAATTAAGTAAAAATTGCAAAATTGTGAAATATTATTATAATTTAATTATTTGTGATAATATCAATTCTTTGTAATTATAAATAAATAAATAAATACTGAAGCTGCATGCGATTACTGTATATAGAAACGGTAAATCTTGCCGTTGTGGTTTTCAGTATTTATCCTGCTCTGTGCACAATGCTCAGTGTTTGGTCTGAGGCGTACAATAACCTTCAGATAACCCAGAATATAAGTTTGATTTTAAAGTGTCTAGTGGGGAAAAAAAATCAATGAGTAAAAAAACACTTAGCATCACAACTAAAGAAATCCAGAGACTCCCACTCATTCATCACACACTCGATGCTAATATAATATAACAGCGTTACATTGCAGGTGTGTGTTCAGACGTCTTCATTAAAGCTGCAGATCTCGTCTTGAGCTCTCAGCCAGACGTGAGCTCTCCAGAGTTTCCTTCGGCACAGCAGGAGCTCAGACACACACACACACATACACACACTCCTCCTGTTCTCACACTCCAGGACTCTCATCCTTACACACACACGCTCACGGCAGGACGCGACCCTGTGACCTCTTGCATTACCAGCCCGCTGCTCTCATTAACCAGTACTGTGTGTGTGTGTGTGTGTGAGTGAGTTTGGTGTTAAGGGTGTCGTGTATGTCACGGTCGGCAGAGTTTTTAAATATGTCTGGGCACATTCATGTCATGAAAACAAAGCGTCTGCGTGTATTGATTCACAACATACTTACTAAACCTGTGCTGACTAACCTCAGCACTCAGGGGGCGATTAGAGTTCAGAATAGAGTTTCTTTCAAGATTAGAGTTAGAGACATCCAGATGAGAACTTTTGGGGTAATGTTCCTATGAAGTGATAAAAACATTATTTCTGACTGCTCTCTGAATGTTAATTGTTCAGTGTTTTCTTGGACACACTGTATTTTTTCATATATATATATATATATATATATATATACATAAATTAAATTCAGCCTTTGACTGGAGTGCTTCACTGAAAAAAAATTGAAGGTGACTGGTTACGAACAATTTAGTTTAGCTACATTAAAAAAATAAGTATTTGAACCAAATGTGTTTATTTGTGAGCAGCAGTCATCAGCGCATGCACAACAATACATTGTAGGGGTCAAAGTTACATTTTTTTAATGCCATAAATCATTAGGATATTAAGTAAAGGTCATGTTCCATGGAGATTTTTTACGTTTCCAACTGTAAATCTATCAAAGCTTGCTTTTTGATTCGTAATATTCATTGCTAATAAATGTGTTGAAATAAAGAAATATGTGACAAAAAACTAGAACCTTTCACACCTCCACCAGGTCTTATTATAAATGCTCTGTACCTGTTCTGCAGCTGCATTAGAGCCAACGTTAGCATTAGATTAATAGTTCACTTTGACTCAAAACTGTTTGTAATACAGTAACTTCCTTTTGCGATCAAATGTGGAATTTGATCATGTACTGTTATAAAAAATATGCTATTCATAGCCTTTTGTATAGCTGTACAAATTAGCATTTCATATGAACGCATATCAAAATCTCCATATCCTACCGTAATCATGTGTTTGTAATCTATAGTGGCTATTTTCATGTCTATATCTTCTGTGTAACTTGACAGAAACTCACATTGTTTGTGATGTTAGGATCGCCTCCTCTCAGTTCAGAAGTTGCCAGGTATACATTACAAGTTGCGTAACGCGTTAACGATAACAAACCATATGGAAATATTATTTATTAGGACTTCAGATGATATGTACATTTTGGAAAATTGACCCTTATGACCTCCATGGTCACATTTAATTGTAGCCAAAATAATAATGATCAACAGAATGTAGGAGGCTAATCTGAATGAATCAGTTATCTTTGGCATTGCTGTGAGGAACAGGTTAAGCAGCTTCATTGCTAAGGGTGTATGTGATGCGAACGTGTGCCAGCGGTCCTCGGGGAAGCTCTTGTGAACAAGCGGACAATGACAGGTTCCTCTCGACTGACCACAGAGCCACGAGTCGCTGTGAGGTCATCTGAAGAACGGCATGATGGGAAGACTACAGAGTGTGACTGCTGTCCGCCGCCGGCTCGGGTCACTGCGCAGCCCGTGTAAACCTACACCTGACTTACTTTCCCTTTTCATCTGTTTTCCTCACTCCTGCTGCCTTTCATCTGACCTTTTTACATTTTTTCCCTCAGTCATGTTTCCTGTGTTTTTCACACTTCATCTCCGCCTGTCATTCTCCACCGTCTCTGGGCCCTAGGATGCACGGGAGGTCCTGGCAGAGAAATATATTATTTACCAGTCTATATATATATATATATATTGGTATTTATAGAAATAGCATATATAATGTATATGTTATTATATATAATATGAGTTTATTGGCAAAAACAGATTTTTTTTGTTTTCAAAAACCATATTTTTAATCATGTGTTTATTGTGTTTTATTGCATTTGTTAGCAGTATTTCTTTGATTCTTTTTTTACTTAAAGTAACCCAATGCAGTTTGATTGAGATTAACTGTAATGCAAATTGAAAAAGCTTGTGTTTTGAAAATAGTAAAACAAATAGTTATCTGTATTTTACAGTAATTGAGATATTTTGAATGATTTTAATAAAGTTTCTTTTTTTTTTTTTTGTTCAATACATTTAGCTTGGGAGCTACAAAAACAAACATACGTCATACAAATACGCTCTAAAAATGAGAAAGTTTTTTTAATTGATCTCCTGTTGGATTTCACCTTATAAAAACAATATCAGTAAATTATATTCTTATGAAGATTATGGTCATGACTGTTAAGCAAATTTAGATAAATAAAATTCTCCTTAAAGCATGTGGAAAAATAATATATGATTAAAATTTGCTGAACTGTGTCTTATTTATGCTCATTTAAATGATGTTTGCAAACAATTATCTGGGGGAAGACCGCACAGGTAATTAATCTCGGCTGGCTCCTCATCCTTCTAATCATCCTATCATCTTGTCTTCCTATCAGAGCGAGAGATACTTCCTATAAATAGTACAAGCCCGTTTTCCTAGGCCTCTCTTCTTAGCATCCCTCCACCACTCCTTCATCTTTCCTCCAGGGGGAGCGTGCAGGGCTCTGGCTAAGCGGTGAGCCGCTGGGGTTAAAAAGTTAGGGTTTTAAAGTAAAGTGTTTATTTTATGTTTAAGAATCAAGTTAATTAATTCAAGATTTAATAACCTAACAAGATCTTTTGGCTCTCTTCTATGTGATATATTTTTATATTTTAAGCATCTTAGGATTGTGTTTTCTTTCGGTTTTTGTGGTTTTGTTTTCGTGAGACCGACCTGCATTGTTCTGAAGATCCTGCTGTTTTTCAGCACAGATCTGTGTTTGTGTCTGAAGCTGGGAAAAACTAGGAGGAACTCGTAATATTATGCCGTTTTAAAAATGAAGTGTGAGTATCTTTTAATAATGGAGTGTTGTGTGACTGCTGTAGGATGCGTTGGAGGTGCTGGCCGAGAACCTAGAGTTCAATGGGAATCAGGGCCCGAGCCTGGCGTTCAGAAGAGCTGTGTCCGTGCTCAAGAGTCTCCCGGCGGCCCTGAGGTGTCTGGAAGAGACGCTGCATCTGCCCTGCCTCGGAGAACATAGCAGGGCCATCATCGAGGTGAGTCTCGTCCGTCCAGCAGTCGTCTGAGCTGCTCCGCTCCTGCTGAGGACATCATATACACACGCTTTCCTGAGGGAGAAAACAGCAAGAGAGAAAGAAAGAGCCAAGCGCTTCGCCGAAAAAGACGTCTGAGTAGAACCTGTCGAGAACGTGTCGGTCATATTTAAGCAAAACCCCAAAATTATAAAGATTATTCTTATGATGGTTATTTCCTCCTAGAAATAAATCATATATTATTTAAATTGTCGTTTAAGAAATTATTTGACTTATTGCCTTTGATTTATGCTCATTGTAATGTAATAAATGTAGTATTTTAACTATTTCTACATTCAAATGAGCATAAATCAAAGGCAGTTAAACATTCATTTAAGTCTAAATAAAGCTCAATGGTCCTAAAATTTGTCCTTATACTTAATATTCAGGATTTATAAATATGTTTTGAGATTTCAGATATTTCCTTTTTGGTCCTTTACATATAGTATAGATCACAAAATTAGGTTTTTTGAATGTGTATTAGTTCTTAAGGATCATGTGACACTGAAGACTTGAGTAATAATTAAAAATTCAGATTGGATGACAGAAATAAATTAAATTACACAATATATATTCACATATTGTTTACATCATATATGTACAGTATGTCCACAGTGAATATTTATAACGTGTATATATAAATACACACACATACAGTATATATTTCGTAAATATTTACGTTCAAAAATGTATATATCTATATTCTTATATCTTTTTATTAAATATAAATAACATTTTTCTTTAATATATACCTGTATGTGTTTGTTTATATTTATTTATACACACACACACACACATTATGTGTTTACATAATACATTTTGTTTGCATATGTCAGGGATGTAGTAGCAGGCAACAGCTAGAGACTCAGTGAAGAGGTATAACATAACCTTTACTAGAATTCAGGAGACAAAGACAGAACTACACGCATCCAAAATAACCTTGACGATCGAACAACTGGACAGACGACACAAGGCTTAAATACACAAGGGAAGATGCAGGCGAGGAACACAGGTGGCATGGATAAACTCATTAACTAAACAAGAACGGGAACAAGACCAAATAAGGACAAACAGGAAATCATGAACGAGACTAAAGACATAAAACTAGTGACATTGAACACAGACAAGGGCGTGACAACATAATACATTGGATGCGATTTAATCATTTGAGAGACCTAAAAATAAATGAATGAATAAATAAAAATTGTATAAAATTATTGATTTATTTTTAGGTCTGTCAAATGATTAATCACCTTGAATGCAATTAAAAAAATTAAATAAAATGTGTGTATATATATACATATATATAAGGATGATGTGTATATATATATATATACACATCATCCTTAGCCATTTTCAAAAATCAGTTAAAAGCATCTCTTTATCTCTAATTATGCTCTTTAGACTTGTATTCTATTAATTTATTACTGCTTGTTTTCTTAAAAAAAAAAAACACTTCTCTAATCTTTTGTATTCTATCTGTTTTCTTTTAGTTCATTACATAATTTATATATAACTTATTTTTGGATCATTTAGTGTTTCATTTTGATTGTGTTAAAGGTGACACATTCTTGTGGTGCTCTGCTACCTTTAGTTGTGATTCTGTGGTATTTCAACAGAGATGTGTTCGTGTTTGATTGAAAGGCGGAAGTCTGGAGAATACAAGAAAAAACTTGTAATACACCGTTTTAAAAATTAAAGCGAATTAGCTTTTAATAATTGAGTGACATGTAACAAAAAACATTGCTTTCCTTTGTGCTGAACTTGCTAGAGCTAGCGTGTAGAGACAAAATATCAAATCAAAACTCTACGCTGGGCCTCATGTCTCTAGTGATTTCTTTGATGATAATAAATTGCGTGCAGCTTTCCACCAACTTCTGAAACAGACACAGCCAATTAAACGACAAGTTCACCTTAAAATGATCCTTCAGTCATCATTTATTCTCCCCTATTGGCTTTGATTCAGGAAAAAAAAGGATGGATATAACAAGAGTAACTTCTGTGTTTAATGGGAAGTGTGTTCGATGGGAAAGTCAATCACTTGCAGTGATAAATGTGGAAGCAACACTTTCTGGAAGTACTTTATCCACTGATTCTGCTTCCTGCAGGCTGAGACTCTGTAAGATGGCAAATAAAGCATCTTCACAACAGCGTCGGAGCGATGGGAGACAACGCAACGAGCGTTTCATTACACTTATTAAGCTGCAATTAACTAAGATGCCGTGCGTGTAGATTATTCACAGTTAGCATGTTTAATCATAACAGCTGATGAATACGTTGAGCTGGATTGAGCGTGTCTGACGTCTCTATCTTCAGGAGATCTTTGAGTGCGGCTCTTCCTCCAGAGTTGAAGAGATACTGAAGGATGAGAGGTACCGCACTATGAAGGTAAACACAGTCTCTTTCAGGACAGACAGGTGAGCAAGTGTGTGTATGTGTGTTAATGTGTTTGTGACTCAGTTGTTCAGCAGTGTCTTCGGGGTCGGACCCAAAACGTCAGAGAACTGGTTCTGTAGAGGACTGAGGACGTTTGAGCAGGTCCTGAGCGAACCCAGCATCCGATTGAACCGGATGCAGACCGCAGGTAAACACCTCGACGGAATGGGCTTCTGTCGTCATTTACTCACCCTTCAGATGCTTTTGGGTCACCATTGACTTCCGTATCAGGACAAAAAATACTAAAGAAGTCAATGGTGACCAAAACAGCCTGCTTACAATCTTTCTTTAAAATATCTTCCCTTTGTTTAACAGAAGAAAGAAATTCATACAGATTTCAGCATCGTTTTTATTATT
>JAUMHP010000015.1:3119033-3137005 GCA_032361065.1 Enteromius trimaculatus
TCTTATTAAGCGTGTGTGTTTTAACAAGTATAGTAAAATAGTTTACATATAGGCTTCTGAGATTTTTGGAGCTGTGCGCACCAAAATGACTCCTCCTTCAGACACACACACACACACACACACACAGAGAGAGAGAGAGTGAACTCCGCGCGTCTCTCGCGCTGTGTTCGTCAGTCTCGCGTTCAGCGCGTGCGGAGAAACAGCAGCTCCGCTCGTTTCCTCGAGGAGTGATGTGATTGACTTCTGCTCTTCTTCAGGAGGAACCGACACTTCGAGAGGAGACGCCACAGACAGGAGGAGAACCGGACCGAACCGAACAGTTCCTGCGCGCGGAGCGATGGATTCCTCAGCTCGGCGCTCGCGAGGAAACACAGGTGCGTTTCTGTCACCTGCACAGCAGTCATTATAGAGAGACGCGCGCGATTTTACTCGTCTCTGGTCTCGTCAGAATTGCTTTAATTGTTTGTCTTACACTGGGACGAGCGCTGTTAAAAGTACTGAGGTGGTAACATGCAGTGATGGCATCGGAATACTCTGCTTCTGTTTATAATGGTTCTGAACTACAGTGGCATTTGCGTGGTTCTTCAGTGTTTGGAAAGAAATACAATAGTACTATCGATAGTAGAGAGGTTACAGTATAGCGCAGAGGTCATGATTGCTTCGTATTAATTGTTAGCTGACAGTAGTAGTACTGTCTTATGCTGTTGTACCTTGGCACAATATCCCAAAACATTTTTATTTCTATTTATTTGTTTTGCTGAGATCATAGTTGTTTAGTATCAATACAAGAAAGTATAGTGTACCACGGTGCAGTGATGGTATTGCCAAGGTACCATGAAATTATTACCATGTCCATGTGCCATGGTAAATTAATTCATATGTACAGACATTTTGCATAGGCCATGATTGTTTTGTATTAATACTGATTAGAAAGGGGTGTTATAATGCCATGGTACTCCAATATATGTAAAGAAACAAAGCAGCACTGGCAATAAAATGTGGTAATATCAAGGTTGCAGGATCAGAAACCACTTTCTTAAAGAGGTAATGATTTTTTCCCCATGTTAATTAGTAGTGTAGCAGTACCATGGTAAAGTGATGGTCATACCATGGTACTTTTTGTTTGTATAGTATTTGCATGGTGTTTTAAGGTGCTTAAAATAATACAACATGATATTACCATGGTACCATGCACAAAACAGCCTTGGTCAATTATTGTTTTGTATGTTTATCCTTTCTGTAAAAAGCACTGGCAGTTCAGATGGTGTCATATGTTTTGATATATATGAATGATTGTTATACGTGCCATTGTACTCCAAAGTAACTCAAAAATGCATGCTGGAGCTCCTCTAAAAAGCACTTTTTTATACTGAAGACTGCATTGATTATTAAAAGCAATGCTGATAATAACATAACTGCACAACTATTTGCATATAAATTGCGGTAAATAAGTACAACGTCTGCATTTTTTTGTCTTTTGTATTTCTTTTCAATGCAAGTGAATATCTTTTGAATGAAGCAATGACTTCTTTATATAAATGAGGATTTTCTCTTTATGGGAATTCACATTCATGCGTATAAAGGATCAGTATGAATACTTTGTTTTGTTTGCCTTTGGTAGGTGCAGTAGGGCACTTAAGGGATTTCTTATAGCTATGCCAGTTCAGCAAACCTGTGCAAGTGAACTGAAACGCTTCATGAAAATCATTTGAAACTTTGATTTGATATCATAAGCTTTGGAACCTACAGTCTGGTATTGAGCATTGTGGTTGAGCAAGTGCACTATTTTAGATGCTGTTTTGCTGCTTTATTAATGTCTTTGGAATTCATCGGCGTGTAATTGAAACCTGGATTGTTGTGGCGCTTTGTCTCGGGCTGCTATTTAAGGAAAAGCAGACGCAGTATTCCCGCGCCAATCCCTCACGCCTCTGAGTCCATCCGATAGTTTACTCAGAGCCATTCATCACACAGGTAGAGGCGATACGCACTGCATCAATTCTCATTTGCAGGGTGCATTCAGTTTAGCCCTGTCTCATTGTTTAAGTCCAACCCGATTAGACGGGTCGCGATGTGAAGTTTAACCGTTAGTGGCAAGAGAACAGGAATAGATGTTATAGACAACCCGTTCAATACTCCTCTACAGAGTCTCTCCTGGCCCTGTCATCTTATATTGAGCTGTTAAAGAAAGGCTGAGTTTGGTTCGGGGCGTTTTGCCACAGGCCAACTGATTCACCTTTAATTAAAAGAACGAGGTGCTGTTTATTTTTGGAATCCCTCCGGCTCGTCTCGGGAAGCCTGGCGGCTCATGCAATTTTTTACAGGAGCAGGTTTTCAATTAAGTGCCAATGTTTTGGATTGCCTGGGCACTAGAGATCCCGATCAGGTGGCTGTAATGCGACTGTAATCGTACAGATTCCCTGCCTGTGATTCATTTGTAGCTGAAAGCACTAGACTTGATCTGTCTCCGGGGAAAGCGTTAAACCGAGACGAGCGTCCCAGAGGATACGAGACCTCCACGAGTCGACTAAATGCTTAATGCACGCAGCTGTTGTGAATGCTGTAGGAATGCTTCAGATGTCCAACGCTTTGGCACAATGAAAGCAAACATGGCTGCGCTTCAAAGTCATGGCTTATCATCATACACAGCTGCTGATTCGACTAAACAAGACTATTGAGAACATAAAGGCTGTTTTTAGGGTTGTATATCGAACCCACTATTCAATTTTTGGCCGGATTATTGCTTAAAACGGCGGCCAAGGATGGAGTTGTGCGGGCCAAGCGACAAACCGAACTGAGTAAACTTTACTCATTATTTTTATGCTTCACAGTTTGACGTTTCTCCTGTTTTGTTTACTTGGAGAGAATGAAAGAGTGCCAGAATTGACATCAGGGGAAAATGAATCGCATTTACTTCATTAGATTAAAAGTTTAGAGATTAGACGTGCTAATTACCTAATTACAGAATGAAATTTGCTGCGTTTAAAAGAACACGCGGCGCTGAATTGAAAACGGCAACAAATGTGCTCCTCTGTAAGACATGATTAGAGAGTGAAATGCATTAATAATGCCAGCACGAACATAAAGATGCAAAGCTCTGCGTCCTTGATAAGATCAAATAATAATCCTTGCGAGTTCTTTTGGATTCATTCGAATGGAATATTTGTTTTGTTTTTTCATAATCGGCTCTCATTTTCTCTTCCGTTCCGACAGAGACAGCTCAGAAGCGATATTAATATTTGATGAGATTGTGTTAGTTGAATTAAAGGAGGAAAATTGCTAGCTGAGGGAATGGCACATTGTTAAGCATGTAAATGTATTCTGCTCTTTTTGGGAGAGAAAATCTAGACATCTTTCCCCTCAGGAGGTCCACCAGCTATCGTGGTAACGCGCGTGGCTTTAATGCGTGCCAGATTCAATCTGCAGGCCTTAATGTCTGCTGATAATTAATATTCTCCTGCTGGAGTTAGGACGTACAGTTGTTATAGGAGCAGATTGTGTTCGGAGGCTGTTGGGGAGCTCGCAGTCCAGATGTCTGCGGAAATCTTGCCAGCTTTTGTATTATTTCCACTGTTTGAGCTCGTGTCTGCTTAGAAAATTGCAGGTAAGTTTCACTCTTGGGTGAAACTGACAATGAAAGGTCGTTTTTCAGTTCAGAATCAAAATAGGGAATTGCGTTTTGCATGAAGGAAATGCAGAAATTAAATACTAGCATGAAGGGTTTCTGCAGGTCTTAAAAAGTCTTAATTAGCCCTAAAAAGTTCTTAAATCACAGCAGAAACATCTGTTGTTAGCTGTTAGCTATGACTTTTCCCTCAATAGATTAATTGCTGCTTATTAATAGTTAGTAATATAGTTGTTTAATGGAGGTATTGGGTAGGATTAGGATTAATAAGTGTAGAATAAGGCATTAATATAGCACTAATAAATGGCTAGTAATATGCATACTATTAAACAACTTGTTTGTATGTAACTGTAAAATAAAGTGTTACCGAAATTATATATTGCATTAGGAAAGTGCTTGTGGGTGGATAAATGAAATGCTATTATGATGGATGCAGGGTTTCTACGGGTCTTGAAAAAAGTTCTTTAAAAGTCTTAAAGAGGTCTTAAATCAGAGCAGAAGGCCTTGGACTTATGATATTGTGACATTAAATGTTGTATGCACTGCAAAACATTCTCAGTATGTTTAAAAAAAGAAAATAGTAAAGTATGTCGTGCGTGAGTAAAATGCTTGTTTGTGGATAAATCTCACACTGAACACTGGAGTCAGGTCTTTAAAAGTCTTCATTTGTCCTTCAGCAAATGAAATCTCTAATAAAATTCTTCAATCACAGCAGAAAAAAACAATGTCATTCGCTGTAGTTTTTTTTTTTTATAAAAATGATCGGAAACTATTTATTGAATAAATAAAATGTTTGTGGATAACAGGGTTTTATGGGTATTAGGAAGACCTTAAATTTGATAAGAAAGTTTTGAATTCCTAAAAGTGTCTTAAATATTTCAAAATGTGTCAAAAAAAAATCCTTACATTAGATTACATTAGTCTTGAATTCATGAAACTGTGACAGTAAATGTTGCATGCATCTTGTGTTTTTATTTTCTAATACTAAAAAATCCTTAAAGCAAGGTACATTTACTTGATAATGCAGATGTAAAATCATGACAAATTGAACAAAATGATGTCATTAGATGCATAAAACAAATATGTCAACAGTTTTGAATTAACATGATTTTTCTGAGCCAATTGGCAGATATTTGTTCTTGTTTTAATCATAAACTCTCTTCTAAGACTCCTTATTTGATGCGATTTTGCTTTTAAAGTCTTGATTTAAGGATTGTTAGTTCCATTTCAGATATTTCCATTTATTCCTCACATTTTCTGTACTTGGTCTTACAGCACGTCTTTAAAAAGTCCTTCAGACCTGCAGAAACCCTGGTATCAGTGTTTAATATTTGAAATAATAAATCATTTTTTTATTTGCGTTACAGTAATGCGAGTGAAATATTGAGGGTAAAATATGCTCAACGGGCATGAAAATCAAAGAATATGACAATGCATGGTCCTAAAATAGGCATCATTTTCTTTGTGCGTAATATCATTTGGTGTATTTTTCTTGGTCGGGGTGAAATATGATCTGGACGTGTTTATGACAGGTTTCGTGAGATTCGCCTCATTTAGCTCATTTTGCATCGGAACGAGAGGGACTACACCCTAAATGAATAATACATCAAAATATTCCAGCACTAAAAGAATGAAATGTTCTCGCACCTGCCAGACTTCTGGAAGGATTCTGCTGCGACGGGCACAGAGCTGGGTAATATGCCATGACTAGAGGAGTCATTTGTCACGGGTGTGTGAGCCGCTTGCTGCTGGCGATGTGTAAGTCATGCGACGCCCGCAGGCCAGACACGTCAAGGCTCTCAGCTGAGTTTTGTTCTGAGACTTATTGAACTCTCTTTTATATGGGTAATGCTGAACTGGGCAAATACAGATTAGCCCCTGAGGGATGTGCTTTGCTTTTCCTCTCAGATCTAACAGTGCTTAAAGGCCGTCTTTGTCTGGACCCAATTCTCTGACTTATAGACCCGAAAGAAGCTCGAAGGGAGTCGAGTGCTGTGCACCTTGCTGTTTTTAGACAACTGAGTCTGCAAGACTGTCAGAGCAACGATTGATTGTGGTAAATATACCCAGCACCAGTTTTTTGGAAGCTAATTTTGCGCTGGTCGTCAAGTGATGGCCGGTGTTGCCAGATTGGGAGGATTCCCACCCAGCTGTTGAGTTTGGATTTGATTGAGAGGTTCAAAATCAGGTTGGACCCGATATCTGGAACAGTTTGGGGTTATTTTATAGGTTAATCAGTTAACAAACAAACCAAAGAGTGCATGTAATCCGTCCACTCAGTCACCATTATATGATCCAGGGAATACATTTAGGTTATAATAGCATTGTGGGAAAATGTTCACTAAATCTTCGCAAATATAACCTTATTTAAAGGTTGCAAACATGTTTCTTACAACATTCTACTTTTTCATAAAAAATATAAAGTTACTGTATGTATGTGATTTTAACATTGTTTAAAAGCTATGAAAATGTTCAGTCGAATTTCCAGTTTTTCTGTCATGATTATAACATTAGGTTACAAACACATTTCTTAAAACTAATTTTTCACCATAAAATATGTTTTTTGAATATAAAAAAATATTTGAATGTTCTTTTTAATTCTAAGAATGTTTTATTTTATGTAACTAGATGATTTTAGCACTGCCAGTCACTTATACTGGGCTTTTTAATTTTTTTGTCTGAACTTCAATGGGCTCATTTTTACTGTTGACATTGAACAAAAGTATGCTAATTTATTGACTGTCATTTGAAAATATTTTATATACTTTTTCCCTCATATTCGCTTATTTATTGTATTTTATTTGTCATGTTTTGACCTGTTTTCCTGTTATGTTGTTCTCCTATATGAAAAAAAATTGCTTCATTTTTCTAGTTTTATTTTGTCACTGAATTAAAGGATGTACAAACTGTGCTTATCAACCTTGGTTGGCATGGAAATAGAATTTTGCCACATTTTTTGGCAATGAATATTTTGGCTTTTTCTTGGAAAGGGCTGCAAAAAGAAAAAAAAAAAACCTGGCCCAATCTGGCAACACTCGTGAAGACCCAACATGTAACCATTGCGACATGCAAACATAATAATGTCTTAATATTACCATAGACTGCATATGCCAAACAGTATGCACATTATTAAAACTTGACTTGAATTTCAATGCTTTCAGCCTGTTGGGAATTCGAAACTGAAAGTTGCTGGCACTTGCGTGTGCTGGTGAAGATTTCCCTGCTTTTGCATGTTAAACCTTTCCCCTCCCCATCCCACATATTAACGTAGCCATACATGTCTTTAAAAGTTTGGCCTAGATTCGGCTCATTTGGTGCCCGCTGAGACTCCTCGTGAACTCTTTCTGTTAAATTGGCTCAGATGTAGATGGATGGGATCAGTCGGAGCAGATTCCTGATTAGCCCTTTAGGGAAAATGGAAGGATTAGCTACAGTGCTACGCTTCGTCTCCGTCCGTCTAGCAAGCCTCCCGAACCTAACGACATCATTGTCTTTAATAGCTGCGAGACGTATCTGCGTACTACAAGCTAATTCTGTAAGTCTCCCAGGATGTCATTTATTAGTCAAGTAGACCTTAGGATTTTAAAGATGGTTATCTAGCGTCTTTAGCACTGTTTGGTTGTGCGTTGTTCATGTCTTGTTCATATATAATACAAAACTCAATATAAGTTACAGCGCATGCATAACTAGGCTAATGCATAGATTTGCATATTTAAGACTAACTGCATTATTCATGAGAGCACAGAGGTTTTTCTTTACCACCTTCACCTTCGTACGCAGAGTTGGGAATATTGTTTTAAAACACCAGTTTTGTGAATTATTTGATGTTTGGTTAATTAATGGTACTTGTGCTTCAGAATTATGCGAGTGAGTTTTAAGGCTATATTGAATGTGGTAAAAGAGAAAAAAATAATAAAAAGACACCTTTGCAGCAACAAAATCTCTTAAAAGCCAGTAATTTGCAGTGATTTAGTCAAAAATACTTGCGGTGAGTGACCAGAGGCTGTCAATCTCCAAAAATACAGCACAGAAAGGCAGCTCATATTGATCTGTTTGCGTTATATTTGTAAGTCTTCTGAAGCATCTCAAAAAGAACCAGTAATGTTTGGTTTAAAATGTTCTTCTAAAGACAAATGTCCAGACTGTATGCAGATATGCTGTTTTTTTTAAGTGTTGTTTATTTAAGATGGCATGTCTAAGTTAAAATATTCAACTTTTAAAGCCAAGAGTTGTTCTGGTTGGATTTTGTTTCTTTTTTTGTTTAGCAGTTTTTAAATGCAAAAATGTTGAGTAATAACACCCTTTGTGTTTATCTGCCCTGAATAGTAAGAAATGACTGATATCACTAAGCATTTAGGATGGATTGTATGCACACTGGGCTGCAGGCACTTTATTAATGGATCATTGAATCAATGACTCAAATGATTTGTTCAAAAATCATTGCAGTGTTTCTCGGAGATGCACAAAATATCTGACCTGGCTTTGTTTCGGCGAAAACTATTGCGTCTAAAATGTGACTCACTTAATTGCCTCGTGGCCAGTGTTGTATCGCGTTACAGAAGTAACATATTACAGTAATAACTTACTTTTTGCTGTAACGCAAAAAACTGTTAATTGTTCAAAAAACATCAAGACACCACATTAATGTCTAAAAAAATGCCGCAAGTCAGCTCTATTTTCTGTTCGTGGTCAGTTATTATCCATGTGTTTGTAAATAAATACTAAAGGACAGCTAGTTTTACAGAAGTGTCGCAAAATTATTTCAGCCTCTGTGTCCGAGGCTAATAGCTCCGCCCGGCTCGCACTGGACAGTGGTCCCTCTACCAAAACAACTCATACTGTTTCAGCTTTTTTTTTTATTAAGGTAATTTAGAAAAACGCTTGGAGCATTTTTGTTCATTAAATATTAATTTTTCGTTTTTTTTAAAGTAATGTTTGTTTTTTTTAATCAATATAACCTTTTCAAATCATCACAACTTGCCTAAAATAAAATAAAATATTTCAAGCATATAACACTTCCTCCACCAATTTCAAAGGAAGAAACGGCGCCCTGGATGTTACTGGATGACACGCATGGTCTACGAACACGGGACGCCATTTGAAATGGCTCAAATCTACTTTTTATTAAGTTTTAATTAATCAGTAAATACCATCCAAGGCTGACTTTTCCAAAACACTTCTTTATTTGCTGCTAAGAAGAAACCCCAGAAGATATGTGAAGTATAGCTCCATTGTTGTTCAAAGTCAAAGAACAGGGAGGAAAAAACAAGGTCATATTATGTTAGTTTTAATAAATAAAAAAATCAAAGAAATTCTCTTTTTTTATTGTATTTTTGCCGTATCGAAAACATACCGAATCGTGACACTACTGTATCGTATCGAAACGAACCGTGATTTTTGTGAACCGTTACACCCCTAATACTCGATAATACCAGCTTGCATATCATTAACATACAGCAATTATGAAGTTACCTTATGCAAGATATTGTTTTCTAATAATCTGCTGCTTAATCTGTTCACCGTTCACTGTCATTGTATATAAAAATAAATGAAACTCAGAATGACACAAGTGTGGGTAAATAATGACACAATCCGTCCCTTTAAAAAAGCAATACTGAAATCGGAACCAGAATCATTACCTTCCCAGCGATTCCCATCCCTGCAGTGCATCTGGATAAGTGTATTGATTGCATTCCCTCACATAATCCCCCTTAAACTCACCCGGCATCAGATGATCGCACATGAGCCGCGCTGATGAGACAGGCTCATTAATGCTATATGTATTCCGATGAGGCTTCCCGGATGTGCGCCTCGGAGTGACGGCTTTGTGCTTTCTTCTGTTCAATTTGCTGTCATTTTGGAATAATTGGACGCTGGTGCGTTTGGAGTGCAGTTTGAGAGGGAGTTGTTCAATATGAGGCTTTTGACACCTAATTTAAAATATTTTTTCATCATGAATTTCGAGGCAGATGCATTATGGGGGTGAATTTATCATTTCACTTGATGAGCGTAAAGACATTTATTCATGGCATTCGTTCTCTTAGAATCAGAATGAAAGCTTTTTACCGCATGTTGTGTTGCTCTTTATTTCACCCTACAAGAGCAAAGCCGGTGTTGTTATTCAGCTACACAATTAGACAATAGATGTGTGTTTAATGGCTCGGTTTCACCAATACCTGCGAGAGGCGGGAGCCAAAATATTGTTCTAGTGTTGCAGTGTTTAGTACTGCACAGTGTGAAATGAAATTACCCCGAGATTAAAGCTCATAGAAACAGCAGTCATTTGATTTCGCGGCTTACTTTATTATGCTCCACGTCTTAGATTTTCCATTCGGCGTTACTGGATTCATTATTTATTATTTTTCTGTTTTGTTTCAGGGCTTTCATAAAAGGGCTTTTTTTCATGCAACAGTGGAGAAAGTACAACTCAGAAGTATTTTTTTTCCCTCTGCCTCACCAGCAACAGAGGTGCTTCACTCGAGAGGAAACTTTTAAAGTGCTCAAGTAAGAACTAATAAGGTTGTGCTTGAGCAGCGGCATAAGGGTCAGGTTTTTATTAGAGGTGCTTGTACTTAGAGATTTGAATAGACCCTTAACCCAGAGTATTACATTTTTCTAAAGTGTAGTTCATTTTTGTACGACATCGTGTTTTGTACAGACGTGCTGATATTACTAAGGGCTTCTTTAAGACGCTGTGCCCAGTTTAAAATATTCAAAGGCTCTAGTATTTATTTATTTCTTTTGATTGCATTGTACAGCTGTTGTGTTGTGTAAGAAAACACTTCTCTGAACTGAATCTGTGTAAATCACAAATGAGAAAAATACGACCTTACATTGTGTCAATCACATTTACAGCTTTCATCCATCATAAAAAAAAATTGGATTGGATTCTCTGTATCTGTAGCAATGTGTAGCGATTTTGTATCCGTAGCAAGCATTTTGATAGTCCAAAACATCCTGTATCAGGACAACGTTTATGGAACATCCTTATAACTTTATTAGTATTTGATGTACTGTATGTGATGTTTCACCAAACGGGTTTCGAGAGGAGCGCGCACGAAATGAACCACGGCCGACACCGCATTGTCCAATCAATCTCCACATCTCACCGGCCAATGAGATCCATCCTTCCCACTATAAATAGACCCATCTCCTCCCCTTTCGCATCTCGTCTTTTTTGCATCCCTCCTCCGCCTGTTCTTGCGCCTTCCTTACGTGGGGCATAAATAAAGTGACAATCCCAATAAAAAAAACTTGACGCTTAATTCTTCGAACCAATACCTACAGCGTGCACTGGGGCGGTTTGCAGCTGAGTGTGAAGCGGCTGGGATGAGAATCAGCACCTCAAAATCTGAGGCCATAGTTCTCAGCCGGAAAAGGGTGGCCTGTCCCCTTCAGGTTGGTGGGGAGTGCCTGCCTCAGGTGGAGGGGTTAAAGTATCTTGGGGTCTTGTTCACGAGTGAGGGAAGGATGGAACGGGAGATCGACAGACGGATCGGGGCAGCTTCTGCAGTAATGCGGTCGATGTACCGGTCTGTCGCGAAGAAGAAGGAGCTGAGCTGCAAGGCTAAGCTCTCGATTTACCGCTCGATCTACGTTCCTACTCTCACCTATGGTCATGAGCTTTGGGTTATGATCGAAAGAACGAGATCCCGGATAAAGGCGGCCGAAATGAGTTTCCTCCGCCGGGTGGCTGGGCGTTCCCTTAGAGATAGGGTGAGGAGCTCGGTCACTCGAGAGGAGCTCAGAGTAGATCCGTTACTCCTCCACATTGAGAGAGGCCAGCTGAGGTGGAGGTGCCTCCTGGACGCCTCCCTGGGGAGCATGTCCCACCGGGAGGAGGCCCTGGGGAAGACCTAGGACACGCTGGAGGGACTATATCTCTTGGCTGGCCTGGGAACACCTCAGTGTTCCCCTGAAGAGCTGGAGGAAGTGTCTGGGGAGAGGGAAGTCCGGCCCCGGATAAGCGGAAGAAGATGGATATGATGGACGGACGCTTAATATTTTTAGATTTTAAATATAAATGTTATGTTTAAGGTACAAATACAGGTCGTAGAATGTTGTAGGAAACAATTTTGTAACGTTTAAGTAACATTGTAATCAAGACAAGAAAACATTTTTTATAAAACAAGTTTTTAGCATATTAAAATAAACGTTCAAAGAGTGTTACATTGTGGTTCGAAAAACTAAGTAGACTGTAACATTTAAGTAATGCTGTAATCACATCCAGAAAACCATTTTAGGAGCTAAATGTGTTACTCTGATTATTTGGCAGGTGTTTTCTTCAAACCATCGGTTTCAATCGTTTACTGGCCCTTTGGTTTTATTGTTTGTTGCTTTGGCCTTTCCCACTCCTAAAGCCAACTTCCAAACTTTAGATATTTGTTGCAACCAATAAACTTTATTACATTTCACCCTGAATGTTGAGGCTAAGTGTCTGCTTATTGCTAATGTAATATTTCTTTCTACGACCTAGAAATCAGCAAACCCTGACCCTTTGGCGAATGAAAGTTTCTGAACTTTACTCTTGATGAGGGATTGTGTTTTCCTCATGTTTTTGAAGTATGCCCTGGTTCTGCCTCTGTCCCCCCAGAGTGGAATATATTATGGTTTAATTTAGGGCCTTATTTTAATTTAAATTTATTTCATTGAAATGAGACTCAGCGCAAAGATCTTATTTTTCGTCCTTAGAGATTTTAAGATAATGAAGGAGGTGGTTTGTCTGGCGCTTTGACAGTTTGACGTGTAAAGGACAGCCTGTGGACTGATTCCTCTCACAAATATGATAGATATGAAATACCAACCGATGAAGGCCTCTGATAAAGGAGCCTCAAGTCTGCCCTTACGAAACAACTGACTGCAAATATCACGGGATAATGAAAGCCTAAAATGCATTTTGATGGGGCTGTGTTTATTCACATTTTAGGAAATGGTTTCTCGCTTCACTTGCGGTCACGAATTGAGTTTGTCTAATGGCGATTCGGAGTAAACAAAAGCTAAATCATCCTCGTTGGTCAGATTAAACCATTAGCTCACCGGCTGGAGTTAAATGTAGAGAAATGACTCATTTAATGTCTGATTACCAAATAATAGAGGGCCATAAACAATGGCCGACGCTCTCCACCAGATGCTAATTCACCTCGCTTTCCCAAGATAACAGCCTCTATCTTCACGCATAGGCGCCTAACGCGTGCAGACGTGGACGTTTTTTTATTAAAATGCACAATACAGTGTCTGATTCGTTATTAAAAAGCTCTTCATTCTAGAGATGCGTCTTCATTATACTCGGGCACGCTCCGTGCAGATAACGCCGCCTCATTTGCTCACAAACCCCTCAATTTTCCCGCAGACGATAATGCAGCATCTTTCTCGAAGCCACTCGGATGACAAGAGCACACCGTCTTCCATGCGCTCGCCGGATTACAAAGGTTAATCATCAATTTGAGGCTTATTATGGCCAAATAGTAGCAAGACTACTCTAACAGAATTGAGTCTGCCGATAGATGGAACAGATATAATCGACCGGGCTGGGAACACGCAGTCCAGTGTAAATTGGAGTCCCTGTTGCATGATGATTAGAAGGTGTTTGATGGCTTAAACACATCTCTGTTGGATCATTGAAAATACACAGAGCAATCACGAGTCACTGGGCCGTATTGATCGCGCTTTACTCTGTCAGGAGGGAGTCTGGTGAATTCTCTAGTAGCTTGGCAGAAAAAACACTGCGGGATTGAATTTTAAACACTGAGGATGGTACCGAAGTTTTGCACAGTTACTAATGCGATTTTTCAGGTTTAGTTTAATGAGTTAACTACATATAAACGTAGTTCCAGCCATAGATTATGGTATTTACTTTTTTGCTGCTCTTATGTGAGTTTATTGTTGTTGGCGTTTGCTGTCAACAACTTAGTAACCACAGAGCAACAATGTAAACACCATTTAGAACACTTCAGTAATAGTTAATCCTTGGAAACAACCCTAGCAACGTGGCAGAAATGACATTTTTTTTATTTTTTAACAAACATCAGTCAAATTTGCTAATATTTGCATGCTGGCAGATGTTAGTTAATTCTAGTTTATGCTGGTTAATACTGGTTTGTGCTGGTTAATGTTGCCTTGATGCCGGTTAATCTTGGTTAATGCTGGTTAATATTGGGCATTGCTGGTTAATCTTGGTTAATGCCAGTTAATCTTGGTTATTGCTGGTTAATATTGGGTATTGCTCGTTAATCTTGGTTAATGCTGGTTAATGTTGGTTAATGCTGGTTAATCTTGGTTAATGCTGGTTAATGTTGTTTAATGCTGCTTGGTAAATTTTTGTTAATGTTGGATAATTCTGGTTAATCTTGATTATTGCTGGTCTATGTTGGTTAATGATGGTTATTGTTGGTTAATGCCGGTTAATCTTGGTTATTGCTGGTTAATATTGGGTATTGCTCGTTAATCTTGGTTAATGCTGGTTAATGTTGGTTAATGCTGGTTAATCTTGGTTAATGCTGGTTAATGTTGTTTAATGCTGCTTGGTAAATTTTTGTTAATGTTGGATAATTCTGGTTAATCTTGATTATTGCTGGTCTATGTTGGTTAATGATGGTTATTGTTGATTAAAGTTGGGTACTGTTGATTAATCTTTTGGTTAATGCTGGTTATTGTCTTTGAATAACTTAAAATTCCTTGTCCACTACAAAGATTCAGTTGCTTGGAAATAGTTTCACATCATCATCTGCTTCATGTTTTCACTTTCCCAGTGCGCACAAAGTGGCCAAAATGCTTGCTCATGGAAATGTAGTGGTTTAATCTGACGGATGTCAGTGTCAGAGTTAGCATTATGAAGAGACCGCAGCTGGAGGCTGACGCTTGCTTTGCACATGAGCACCTGTGTTCATTACATAAGAGTCTGAAGCGTTTTATCAAAGAGCCCAATGGAAAGTGGATGCAGCTGTTTGCCGCCCGTCTTCCTTCGCTGAGCCGATCCACACACAAGAACTCTTACAGTGATTTTCAGTCGCATTTTCCACAGCCTGGCTCTGAGGAAGGCACTTGAGAAGAGCTTTTGAAGTAAGTATTTGTCTCAGACTGAGTGGCACAGTGTCGCTTTCTAGATAATTCTAATTCAGGTGAAGTAGAGCTTCGTTTTATGGTGTGCATTGTTGGTCACAAAGGCTGTCTATTCCTCATATTGCTTTCTAGTTGGTTTAGTCATTGTTTCTTGAAGATGTTTCTAAGAAAGTAAAGGTTTGACAGGTTAATTAAGGATGAGCAAAGCTGCAGCGCTGCAAGTGACGTTCCTCCTCTGTTTTTTGTCTGCTTTTTTTTGCTTAACGCAATGAAGATGGTTACTTGAGATGCAAAACGACAAGTTAAGCCGTTTCCTTCCTGAAAAATGTATCAGAATTAGGTGAACTACTAGAGTATTTTATTACTGGATATTAGATATTTGTACCTGGAAAATAAGACAAAATTTACTTTTTGCTATGAAGTTATTAAATTGGACTTGGTCCAAAATTAGGGATTATTGGTTGATGCTTTTAACTATTTGGGACTAATATGCATGTTTATGCATTAATGGTCATTTCACGAGTTTGCGCTTCCTCATAATAAATAGTAAGCGAGTTTGGCATGCTGTCCGGGGGGCGAGCCGGGAGGTCGGCGGAGCCCTAAGCGTCCGGCTCGGACCCTGCCTGCCCCCCGTGAAGGAAGGTGTGAGAAGGGGTGGAGGAAGGATGAGCAAAAGGCGAGATGCAGAAGGGAAGGAAATGTTTTTTTTATAGTGGGTAAGATGGATCTGATTGGACGGATGAAATGGGAGATTGATTAGTTAATGCGGCACCAGCTGTGGTTGATTCGTACACGCTCCTCCCAAAGTTAGTTTTACAACATAACTCAAAATAGCCCAGTATTCTGACTGAATAACAGTTTTTATGGCAAATAAGCCACTCGGATGACGAGAGCACACCGTCTTCCATGCGCTCGCCGGATTACAGAGGTTAATCATCAGTTTGAGGCTTATTATGGCCAAACAGTAGCAAGACTACTCTAACAGAACTGAGGCTGCCGGTAGATATGCTTTTGAATTTTTAAGCCTTGACAAATATGTGCTATGATATATAGTTAATCTAGTAAAAAAACACATCTGGAGAACATATTCCACTCTGTTGAGCTCAGGTCCAGATGTTTTCAAACATAATACATGAACAACTCCTGAGACTCACTGTCTGGTGAATGTGTGTGTGTGTGTGTGTATACAGTATATGTAGTATAGTTTTGCATATCCTCACTTAGAATGCAAACGGTAAACTGATCAAAGTGTTTCCATGCAAAGAAGATCGGGGTATAATGGAAAACATTTAGTGGTGGGTTTCGCTTAAACCGTTTACGACCTTCCCGTGATAAAAGAAAAGCGTTTAAGGTCAGCGTATCAGATTGTGCATCTATTTCTCTTTAGCATTCAGGGCCTCTTTTAAAGTGACTCTGTTGAAGTGTGTTAGTCTTGAAAGCAGCCTGGTGCAATAAGCAGTGGCATTTGGTACAATGGATCCATGTTGTGTTTAAAGTGCCTGCAGTATAATGATATTTGAAGTGAGACGTGTGCGCTGGCCTATTTATCCTGTCAGAGTCTGACTGATGAAGTCTTTGGGTGGAACTGCTGCTTCTCTGAGACTAATAGTTCTGAATGTGAGCCACCGTCGCAGAGGTTGATGCTTTAATTCCATGGACAGGTGACCTGGGTCCTGGAGAGCCGCTGAGATCAAAATCACCTGCTCGATCACTGCCGGCCCTCGTGAAAAACCCATGCAGTAGCTGGTACCTTAATGCGGTTGTTTTCAAGTACTGCTGAAGTCATTTGAACCGAGCTAACAGGGAACGTTCTCAGATTGTTGTCTCAAAGTTAACAAGACGTTTTTCTGAAATGTTTTAAATGTTTTAAATGAACATTGTTTTAACATTTATATATTTTTTTGAAAATCGATTGTGTGCGAAATGTTTGCTTGTTACATGAGGTTCACCCAAAAATATGGAAATGATGTCATCATGTGCTCACCGCCATATTGTACCAAACAGCTCTTGGTCCCCATTGACCTCCATACTAAGGAAAAAATGAAGGCTATCTGGAAATCAATAGGTGTTTATTTTCTTAATTTTTGCAAAGCCAAGAAAACAACATATTTTTAAAACGTAGGACATTTTTAACATTCAGAAATAACATTAAATGGGGATATATAAAAAAAAAGTTCTTAAACAGTATTCAATCCTTTGTGGAATTAAATGATTGCATGCAGTCTGTGTGGACCAAATGGTTAAAAAGAAGTTTTTATTTTTAATTTTTTTTTATGATTCTTCATCTTCAGCTTGACAGAGAAATGAAACATCCAGGTGAAAGCGCTCTGATGGCTGCAGCGGGTCAGTGACTCGTATCTGCCCGCTCCTGAATCCTAATCGCTCAACTCTGTCATTTCTATGTACCCGGTGTTCCCGTAGCAAAGCAAATAAAAGAAGTCCAGTCTGTTCTCAGATTCACTGGAGATTACTGTGTTCTCTGCGTCTCAGCTCTATCTGAAGACATCGCTGTCTTTACAATTACTGCTCCTCTGTGAGGATTAAAGGTTGTGCTTTTCTCTTTGCGCAGCAGAGCTTTGGCTGTATATCATACATAAGTGTTAGTATAGAACATGACTCTTTCTGGGAAAGAAAAGCTGTGTCTCCTCATGACTTGCGGCTGATATTATTAACGTTCCTACTCACGTTGTTTGCTCAATAGCATGTTTCCCTGCGTGAAAATAAGGCTTTCATCTTTCTGGTTGTTATTTTTCTGGAAGTGACACATAATGTTTTTTAATCACATGGTTCAAACACCTTTATCATTATTCCTCCTTTGGCCTCATCAAGCTCTCTGTTAAATTAAAAAAAAAAAACTTTTTTATTTATTTATTTTTCAGAATAAAATATTTCTTTTTGTGCGCAGCACTACAGTGCCGGCTGTAAATAATGTACATTTTGTAAATAATAAATCGCAGCACAACATTCCACCCGAAGCATATGAGGTGCTTGCTAAAAAATATAGTTTTCTACGTTAAATTAGCCATTTATCCCTGAAAATCACACATTTATTTGTCTTTTACAGTTAAATTAATAAATATAAAGTTACAAATATTATGTTTTATTGTTTTATATTATGGTTCTAATATTTTTAAAACGATAAACAAAATAAATGAATTTAAATAAAATACATATTATATTTATTTTTTAATGTAAAAGAAAAAACATTTTAGCCCTTTGTATTTTTTTGTTGTTGTTTTTTTCCCCCATATATATATATATATATATATATATATATATATATATAAAAATA
>JAUMHP010000015.1:3191764-3208775 GCA_032361065.1 Enteromius trimaculatus
GTACTAGCCATTTATCTTCACCATGGTATTAGTGATTATACTGATTGTAGTCCATCTGAATGACTCTAGCAATGAACGCAGACAGAGCGCGGGATTCATCATAGCTTCATAGCTGAGTCATCATAGCTTGAGTAGTATGGACCCAGCTCCCAACACAACTTTCTGAATAGATTAATGGCGATATTTTTTTAGCGCACGATGAGAGTCTCACGTTAACGCATCACGTTAATGCCGATAACTAAACCCACCACTAAAAACAACACTGTCTCTTTAAATGTGAATCGCTGACTCCTTTGAGTGCCATAATAATGTGCTTCTCCCATGATGCTTAGTAAGTGGGTCAGGAAAGAGAAGAGAAGATGGTGACAGTGTGGTCTCTGATGATTAATGGATGCTGCGTGTCAGGGTGAATCTCAGTCAATTACCAACACACAAGACCAGCTTCAATCAGGCTTTGCTCAGACTTAAAAAGCAGCTCGACAGGAGCCGAAGAACCTGAGGAGTATCTAATGAAAGAAGATGCTGTGATCTTTCAGCTTGTCAGTTGTCATGGTGCTTCATTGCAAGTCTCCACCCCTGACCTAGTCTTCTGTGTATAAATGTTTGAGTGTCACGGATCATTGTTTACATGTATTGCCGTCAACCTAGTGTACTCATTCGTGTTTTCATTCTCCGTGTATCTTGTAACGGGTATTTGGATTCCCCGTTGCCGATTACTGCCTGTTTCTGGATATCCTCTCTGTCTGATTCACGGTATTTTGATCATTGCTTTGTTTACGTTTCTGCCTCTGTCTATGCCTCCATCGACTCTGTTTGCCGGTGCTCGACTTTTGCATGTCCTGACCCTGAGCCTGAATAAACCTTTTGCATTTCAACTTGAACGCTTCACGTCCTCATTCGTAACAGTTACACACACATATAAATATATACTTTTATTAGTTGTTTTTTAAATAAATTGTATAATTTACATTATTTAAATGTATAATTTATTGTGTTTTTTTATATAATCTTATGCAATAAAATATGTTTGTAAAGCAAAATTAAAACAACATAAAGCTGACCGATGCCTTGTAATCACACAATGAAACAGTAAATACCTTGCATAACATAAAACAGCTGTCGGTGATGACTACAGTTTTGTTATGTAACATCTCATGAAGTTAACGGTGATGAGCTAAAGTAGGATGCCATGAACATATATTAGCATATATTTAACATATATTAGCTCTATAAATATCTAAACATACAGTACACTAACTTCATTACCTTATATTAATTAGGTTGATGTGTGTGTGTGTGTGTGTGTGTGTGTGTATATATATGATTAAATACATTTAAAAATGTTAGCTCTTAGCTCTAACTTTGTTATTAATTAGACTAATGTTATTACTGTTTGAGCTACACAAATTTAGTTCATAGTTAAAAACTATGGGAGAACAATCACATGTGTCCTTCATGGAGAAAGTAAACCCAGAATGCATAGCAATCATTGATCAAATAGTATCACTGTCAATCCCTACTGGAGTCAACTGTGAGCTGCATCTCCTGAAAGCACCAGCATCAGCACCAGCTCTGTATTAGCTTACTGTGTCCTCAAATGACTTTCAGTGGAATTATTCACTTCATATCTGATTCCTCAACACTTCTGTGGCATTAATTCATGCAGTCGCACCAATTATACAAATTACACTGAATAAGGTTCTGCGGTCCATTTTTAATTCATTAATCTCATATATCATGCATATATTCAGACAGAACTAAAACAAGTGCTTTTTCTGTGTCAGTGCTTCTCAACTGATGGTCACTGGTCTATTGTGACCGTAATAAAATTGCACATTTTGGTGTTAATATTAATATATAGTTTTAAAATGACTTTTATGACACGTAAATCTGTCCTGAAGCAAAGGGCTACTATCTAATCCAATCAAATATGCATGTTCGAATACATTTCCAGAAAATAAATAAGCCAGGTTCAAAATTCTTGTTTGTTTTTGCTGATATTTTAAAAAAGGGTTTTGAATTAGTTTTTGTGTTACTCGATGAATCTGAAAACAGAGACAGAGAAATGAGCAGGTTTGAGTGAGTTTCTGTAGTTCATCAGATGTGCTTCACCGCCCTGGCTCTGTCTGTGTGGGATCATGGGAAGGATGGAGATGTTCTCTCTGCTTCATACATCCTTCATGAATCAGTGTGATTACAGCGAACACATTCAGGTACTGCACGATCTTTCAACCCAGAATGCACTGCACACAGGAAAGCAGACAGAAACAAACAAACCAGCAGCATGATGAAACTTAATCTTTCAAAGGGATATATGATAGTTGAAATAGTTGTTTCAGGGTTTCTTTGCTGAGACTGGGGTAAAGTAAATTAACCCGTTCCGTGTAAAGTCACATGCAAAGGTTTATAATTGTTACAAAACTGTGGTTGTCTGATGCCATTTGTGTTTAAGAATTCTTTTGTTCGGTGTTTTGTGATAGGAAGTTAGGGGCAACGGGCCAACTTAATTTTGGATTGAATAATTCATGCAAAGTTTTATATGACTAGATTTTTATATTTTAAACATTTACTGAAACAGAGCCAGCGTGGCAAAATGATTCACTGTTTCAAAGTGACTGAAGCATTCGAATCAGATCAGGATTTCACATGTGCGGATCAAAAATCACTCATTTCAGATTGGGACTTCAAAGTGTGGATCGTGCATCACTTAATATAGATCAGAACTTCGGAGCAGGTCTCAATCTTTTGATTCAGATTTGGAAACTGGTGCATGGATGGGTCATGAACCATTTTATTTAGACTGTGGAAAGAGTACTTAAAATTTGTACTCAATTACAACTACTTGTCACGCTCAGAGACCACAGACAAGGATATTTCAATTGAGGGGTAGTTTAATAGCGCATAAACAAGATTTTCTCTTTCTTGGCAGCAGTCACAAAGTGCAGGGAGGCAAATACAAACAGAAGTCAAGCAGGTTCTCATCAGGTGACTATACAGGGAAGTATCGGAATCAGGAGCATAGAATTCTGATAACGACAGGAAAGCAACAGGTAAGTATGCATACTCAGTCTTTTCAGAGGTTCCAGTTCAAGTCTCAACCAGCCACAAAGTTCACCAGACAGATCCAGCAGGTAAGTGAGCAGACAAGATCAGAAGACGAGTATAACCTTGAGCTCAGACAACGATCGTTTGGCTGAGCGTGCTTTTAAAGCAGTGCTGCTGATTTCCAACAGGTGTTAGTATTCAGGTGATAATGAGCGGTTCTCTGGAGGTTGCGTGCTGATTCCGGATCAGGTGAGTATGGGTGAGAATGGGTGACTGATGACTGAGTGTTTTCTGTGAGAGCTGATTCTGGAACTGATGACTGTGACGGTGTGACACTACTATTACATTGCTGAAATAATACTCAATTACAAGTAAAAGTGTCAAAACAGTAAAAGTACAAATGACTCTTTTCAAAAAGTACTAGATTCTGATTTCTAGCATACTTGCATAAAGAAATTTAAGTTTGATTTAAATATTTTCAGGTGCATTTCAATCATAGCCAGTAAAATCCAGCAGCATTTCCATCAGGCAGGGGTTGATCTATTTGGTTCATAACTTTTTACAATGTTTAATACTGGCTTAAAGAAAAACCATTTGCTCGTCGGCTAAAAGCAGGAACTTTTTCTGTGTGTAAAAATTAGCATGTGAGCGCGTACATCATGAATTCTGCTTTCAAGCCACCAATTTGTCTTATCCCGAATCTTTATGGTACACTTAATAAATGCTTATATTCAAACTATTGTATCCTGGTCAGGCCGTCAACACAAACCTAGTAGCTCCGGTTAGAATGTTCTTCATCAGCTTTTCCTGGTTTAGATATCACTTATTTGGTTTACAGTATAATATCTTTATTATCTACTGAAATGCATCAAAGATTTAAATATCATTTAAAATGTGGGTGTACTCGGTAACAGACTATGATTTAAAAGTAACAAAGTAGATTATTTTGCTAAATATGTAATTAAGTACAAGTAAATATATTCAAAGTTAATTACAGTAACGTATCCACCACTGGTTTTCAGTCTTGCGTTTGCACTCCGCTGTATATCCTGGATTCTCCTGTGTTTTGGTTCTTGGTCTCGAGTTCATGCTTGTTTACCCGGACTTACCCTATCAGTATTTGGACTGCTCACTGTGTTTGACTCCTTGCCTGGTTTTGAACTTTATTAGGCTTTAATAAACTGACTTTACCCAGATCCTCCACCTCAACCGTCCCTGAGCAGTCCCTGACACCTACTAAAATAATGGTGTGTCATAAACAATATCAGCTGTTTTCTGTCCATTTATACCCACAGATGAAATAAAAATAATAATCAGATATAAAAGTATTTACATAAATGCACACAGGCATACTCAGAAACTTACTGCAGCACATGCAAATATGTAGCGCAGCCGCTCTGAATATCTTAATGTCACAGCATTTTCTTTCTTGCTGAATAAATGCAGTGTGTGTTGATTTGCATGCACCAGCGGTTTCAGTATAGTATCGGCTGCTGTGTTTGGAACTAACACACAGGCATTTGCTTAAAATCTGCATGTTTTATAAGCAACACTATTCCACCGCCATCCTGGAGAAAAAGACAAAGATGAGAGGAAATGAGCGACCACGCTGAGAACAGAAGAAAAGAGAGTAATCAAGCACATTCACTCTGGTCTGAGATCAGCTGTGAGCAAACGGAGAAGTTAATGAAGAGACGCCACACAGACTGTTCACAGAAAACTGTTCAAAGAGACAGTTCTCTCAAAACGATCCTGTCATGTCCTTCCACAACCGTATGTCTTTCTTTAGGAGAACTTAGAATCACGTTTGAGTCACTGAATGGGCACTGTTCATTTAATAAAGGATTATTATATTCAATTAATCTAAAATAATGAATGTTATCTGAAATAAAAACAAATATGTGTGTGTGTAAAATGCATTTTATATAGAATAATAATATTTGTTGTAGAATATATAATACAGTATATAAAATGTATGAGCTTATTTTCAGGAATATTTTTCATTTTTGTTTAGTTTAGATGTCCTAAAAAACTAAAGCTAAATAACTAATGCAAATTAATAATAAAAAAAAATACAATAATATTACACTAAAACTACACTCACAGTAATGATGTTTTTAGTCATTTCTGAGCCCCATTTAATATAGTTCATTTTTGAAACAGTAATAAAACTGCTTAAAAAAAGAATAGTAATAATACTATTTTTCCAGGAATATTTATATATACAAGGATATCAGAAACACTTCAAATGCAGTTCATGCACCTAGAAAATCAGTTTCATAACAAAAAGGCAAAAGATCAATATATATTTATATCGGTCTGAATAATTCATATAAGAACTTAAATATTTATAATGTAAATATGAGCTGGAAATTTTTTTATTATTATTGTTAACCAACCAGAGTTTCTCAACATGTAGACATCGTTTTTATTTTCTGCTTTTGTGTTTCACAGAAGGAAAGTCATAAGGGTTTAGAACGACATGAAGATGAATAAATGATGGTAGAATCTCTTTAAATTGCAGGACAGAGTGGATCTCACATCTCTGTGTCTGTGAGACACACACACACACACACACACTCTAACAAGGGCTGTTTGTCACTCTTTTACCTGCCTGTGGGGCACAAAAATGGTCTTCTTTTAATGCTTTGACATCATCATGCTTCCTTTTGCTGTTTGTTTCATCTTTAGTCTTTTCCCCTCACACATCTCTTCCTGAAGGCCTACGGGAACATTTAATTGCTCAGATTTTGCTCTTTCATAACTCAGGAGATTTATGCTACGTTTACATCATCTCGGGATTACCAGAGTTATGAGTTTCTGGCTGAGAATCGGAATGAGAAAATTAAAGGAACTTTAAAGATTTGACTGTTACGACATCAGAACATCAGAGGTTAGTCATGCGTTCATGTTTGCATTAAACCGTTCAACCGTCAGCAGAAGTCTCACTATTTATTCAATCAAAAATACAGTAAATAAATAAAATATTTGTACTATTAAAAATAGCCATTTTGTTCTGAATATATTTGAGAAAATTATGTATTTCTGTGATGTTCAGCTGTATTTTCAGCATCATTCCTCCAGTCTTCAGTGTCACACGATCTTCAGAAATCATAATAATATACTGATTTACTGATCAACACACACTTCTGATTATCATCAGTGCTGAACACAGTCGTGCAACTCAATATTTTTGTGGAAATGTGACACTTTTTATTTTTCAAGATTCACAGATGTGAAACAGTATGTATTTAAAATAGTAATCGATTGAAACGTTATAAATGTCTTTATTGTTCCTTTTGAAAAGTGCTATTGGTGCATCCTTGGTGAATAAAAGGGTTAACTTCTTAAACAAACTTCCTGACCTCAGACTTTTAAAGTTTGAAACATCTCTTTAAAATGTCCATGTGCTCAAACTATAAGACACAAATAACCTTCAGACTTCAAGGCCTTCTTCTGCTTTCACTCAGGTCTTTGTCAAAGTGGGTCCTGATGAACTTTCCTTCTGTCTTCTCTTCAGTCTTCATTATCTATTCTATATGTTGTCTGAAAGGTCTTGGCCTCTCTCAAGTTTCAAAAGAATAATTGATCATATCTGCCTAAAACTTTCCATATCTGCATGATTAGCATTACGACCGGAGCTGTTCAGTTCCCTGCGTGACTATAGGAGGAGATGTGAGAGAGACCAGTCACAGGTCACCAGATAACAATTATAATGATAATGTGAAAGAGATGATGATACTGTTATCAGACCAAAAATAATCAAACATAGTAGCTGCTATAATGTCAACATGTTAAATATCTTCCTCGGTCTTCAAACTATTGTTCCAACCTGACAGTAGTTGATCTGAAAGAGAAAACTCAAGAGGAATTGCTTTTTAGACGTATTTCAGAAGGAAGCGCCGTGTGAAATTGATGCACTACTTCTTAAAAGGTTGAGGTCAGTAATTTATTTTTTTTTATTATTAAATTGATCACATGTGACAGAAAAGACATTTATAATGTACCAAAAGATCTCTGTTTCAAATAAACGCTGTTCCTTTGAACTTTCTGTTCATCTGTGAATCCTGAAAAATAAAATATATCACAGTTTCCGCAAAGGAGTCATACAAAGCAATTTTGTCCACAAGCTAATATGATTCATTAGGGTCTTAACGGAAAGTTTGTAAAATAGTTTGTTTAAAATTTCTCAAAGATAGTGTAAAAACGCTCATTTCACCCTGTCAGAAACAGCTCTTTAGAAATCACTCTGTTCTGTGTACTTCCCCTTTAAATCTTCACGATGACCCCTTTAAGCATCACAGCTGTTTTCAACACTGATAATAAGCAGAAATGTTTCATGAGCAGAAATTCAGTATATTAGAATGATTTCAGAAGCAGTAATTATGCTAAAAATTCAGCTGAACATCAAAGAAATAAATTACACTTTAAAACATTTTCAAATTGTATTTTTTACAGTATTTTATATATTTTTGAAAAAGTTTTCAAAAGAGACTTGTTAAAAGATGATGGGGTGTTTCTGGACATCTGCACATGAAAGAGTTGTCATGCTGCACAGACGGCTTAATGATCACAGCACAACAACATGATTTACTTTGCCATCATGCAAACAAACTGCTGTTTTTATATCGCCCCGTGACCTGGGTCACTTAAGCCGATTGGATGCAGCTTGCATGCTTTATTTAGCCTACAGCCGAGTCCTTTTACTCTGTTATTTCAGGCTTGTGGCATGTCAAGCGCTGAGTTTTATTGCATGTGATTTGACATCAGTAAAAATGACACACAGCTTCAATCACTAGAGTGCTGGAGAGCATTAAACTCCTGCTGCTTCAGTGTTTCCAGAGAGAAAAGACTGTAAAACATGTGTATGTTTGCCTCACTCACATAGAGACGCAGTTTGTCATGTCACACACACACACACACACACACTGTCTGCAGTTTCTGTTTGCACCTGACCACTAGATGCTGTTAGTTACTTAGCTAGTGCACTTGTTTATCTAAGGTAAGAACGGTTCATGAGTGCTGGTGCAGAATAATCACTTCAGAATTTAGCCTCCAGGTTGTTCTTTTAAAGCTGTGAAGAAATCAGTGAGAAACAAGCAATTAGAAACAATGAGACACAACAGTCACGGTTACTTATTTTCTTCTTTAAAGCAGATGAAAATGCAATATCACACTCACAATATGAATCTCAACAACCTTTCCAACGCAAAACACACAACCATTAATATGTCTGAAGTGTACAACATTGTATGATATAAATGCAAGTAAATATTTAATAATAATGATATAATTATTTCAGACATAATTACAGAGATTACCAAATATATATATATATATTTTAAAATAATGTTTTAGTGGAAAAATATTGGTAATTCTCACTTTTTTTTTTATTTTTTATTAGAGTACATTGCATAAAATCTGGTATTTGCATACTAACTGGATATAATAACTAAACATTTTCAGAACATTATGAACTGAGGTCTTCGAGCAACATCAACAGAATGTTGTTCAAAGTTATCTGGGGCCAGTTTTATGAACCTCACCTTTATGTTAAGACAATTCCTTAAGAACTAGTCTGACCGACTAGCAGTTGGATAAAATATAATCTAATAATATAAGTCTTATTTTTTTAAATTGAAGACTAAGATATGTTTTTTATGTAACCATATTACAAAATTCATGGCCAGTCTAAAAAATAAAAATAAAAAATGAGATGACTATTTTGCTAGCCTTAGCTTTTACCATTTCTTACCCAGGTCTTAAGTAACATTCTCAAAATGTAACTCAGCAAAAGTCCACTCTGTTCTGTCAGCACTTCTTATCTCTGCCCCCTGTGTTAACATCCGCTTTGAACCCTGATCGCTCCATGCTGACTCGAGATCAGACTTCTGAAGCATCTGCTGGACGTCCGTGCTGTGAAGAATCCCACCATCTGCTGAAGTGAGAGTTCAGAGGCTCGAGTTTAACACTGACGCTCCGACCTGGAGTGAAGACTGAAGCCATGCTGACTCTGGCTCGCTGTCGAGGTGAAGAGCCAAAGCCTGAGAACCGAGCACAGCATGACACATCTGACCAGTCAATGAGTGAACGAGTGTGAAGTACAGGAACCGAGCCTGAGCTTTCACCAAGAATGATCAGATACTGTAATATGACAAGCAGTAAAATGTAGCTTACCAGCAGAGGTGCAATGTCATGTCAGGCAACTGGTGGTGACTTTAGTTAATAATATACAAAAACACTATTTCACACTATTTCCATTTCTTAATCATGTAAAGCTGCTTTGACACAGTCTGCATCAGAAAAAGCACTTTATACCATAAATAATAGTGACTTGACTTGAAAAACAAACAAAAAAGAAATCACAAATAAATTTGAAACCCAATATAAATTTTAAGTAGAAAAATGTATATAGCATTTTATTTTTTATTTAAATTTTTCTTATTTGATCATTAATTTTTTACATTGTGATTTGCTTAAAAGTGTCTGCTGGGCTATGTTGAATGTTAAATCAGAAGTTCATATTAAATTTCACAAATAAATGGAATGGCAAATAGCTCACAGAATTAAATTGTCTTAAACTGAATTAAATTTCTAAAATAGTACTGTAAAAAATGTACAAACTGAAAACTTATTTTTCTAAAAGCATATTCCAATCAATTTTGTTTTATATGAAAGATGTTTGTTGCACAGTGTTATTAGCTTAAATTAATTAAAAAAAAACTGAAATTGTATTTTCTTGTCAAATGCGCTCCAGTAATCTTTGTTTTATACAGTATACATCAGTAAAAATGATTGCAGTGAAACTTCCCAAACGATTACAAACAAACAGCAAGTGACATTGAGTTAAGAAGATTTTCTTGTAGAACAGAATCCAGTAATCTTTGCTCTACAGTATGTACAACTTTTAAAAATCATTTTTAAATTCAAAGTTTTACCAGAACAAGACTTTTACACCCAATCAGCAAATTCAGAGAATCCTTAGTCAAAAGTCATACTATTAACCTGATGTGGTTACTTTTTTATTATTATTTAAAAAACAAAACAAAAAAAGGTAAATTCCTTGTTTTTACTGTTGCATTTGTTATGATTATTGTAATTAATTTTATGTAAAGCACTTTGAATTACCATTGTGTATGAAACGTGCTACAGTATATAAATAAACTTGCCTTGCCTTGTTCCCGAAAACAAACATGTGCTGCTTGACTCTATAATTGCACTTCAATGTGGCGGTGTGATTGAGATTTCCAGTTTTGAGTGCAGCATACATCAGACAGGCTGAAACGGATTCTGAACAGAAAGAGAAAATCCATGATGCTGGGGAGCAGGAGAAATAAATGAGGGGAGGAAATGGTCCCAAAGTGATGAAGAACAAAAGAAGAAGAAGAGACGGTGCTCAAGGCAGCGAGAATAAAGAGCAGGAGCTGAGAGAGAGAGAGAGAGAAGAGGGGGAAAGAGAGCTGACACTGATATGATTTCTTGCCTCGGCAGAGGAGGATTTCAGGCCTGGAGTGGCCCATCTGTGGCCTTACATAAAGTGTTTTTCTCAACTGGGGTTACAAATGTGAAACAATTGTGTAATCTGTCACACTTAGTCCAGAGAGAGCCAGAGGTGAAGGAGAAGTGAACCGTGAAACAGCGAGAGACGCTCTGACACACAACACAGTCTCCACACCTCCGTCAGCACACACTCACATTCATATCTGTTCATCCATCCATACATAAACACAGTATTTCATACATGTATCCATCCATCAATACATCAATCTATCCTTCTATTTATAGAAATCTCTCTGTCCATCCATTTATTCATCTTCATCCTTCAGTCCATCTATCCATCCATCCATCCATCATGTATCAGTCTATCAATCCATACAGTCTTTCATACATACAATTATCCATCCATCTGTACATCCACAAATACATCAGTTCTCCTTCCAACTCTCCATTCTTCCATCCATCCATCCATCCATCCATCCATCCATCCATCCATCCGTTTGTACAGTACATCCACCCATCATCCATCTGTACATTCCATTTATACATACATACATACAATTATTCATACATACATACATCAATCAATCCTTCCTTCCTTCTATCCATTTATTTATCCATCCAACCCTACATTCATATATCCAATCATCTATCCATTCATCCTTCAATCCATCCATTACAGTTTTTCTCGATTGCTTAAACACATTTGTCCACTCTGACATCACATTTTCAAAACAGTAAACACACAGGATAAAACTGAAGCTCAATGGCCGAAATAAATCTTCTTGTTAGCCAAATGCATTAACACTCACAAAACATTAAAAACATGCAACATAAGCAAATATTTCCATCAAAAACCACAACTTGTGGTCACATTCATTTATTCTTTCAATCAATCATTACATGATGGATAACAAAATAAAGCAATCAATATGCAATATATTACTTTACAAACTCAAATGGATACTGAAAAAAACTATACCTCCTTGCATGGTGTATCCATCCCTGGCAGTCCTCTGCACCTATTGCCAGGCAACCAGCATTCATTGCCACCAGGAGGCATTGCTCAAACGGCTGGGTATCATACACCTTCCATCTCCAAGCAGAGAAGAACTCCACAGTGCTCCGACTTTGTCTAGCCTCTCTAAAGTGCAATCCATTACTGATGACATGGTCAATAATTGTTGCCTGAGTTTCATTTGGAACTTGAGCTGGATTTTGTCCTCTTGCTGCTGCAGCTCCTCCTCCACCACGCATACAAACTCCTCTTCCTCAGGACCCTCTGCCATGGCCGCTTACTCTCCTTCCGTGCCTATGGCCTCTTTGATCCATGCTTGCAAATAGCAATGCAGAGGTGGCATCTTTGGTAGAGGGATGAGGACTGATTGCTGATTGAAGAGTCATACAAACAAGTTTCACACAAGTGCATTGGATATTAATAATTATGCAAGTACTTTCTATCAGCTGTTACAGTAATAGATGTTTTCCTTTTGTTCAACACAGTGAATCCAATGGAGTTTGGGATCTTTCAATCAGATCTGTGGTGACTGTTTTGACAAATGAAAAAGTGTTAAGGCATTTGAAAGAGAAGACTTCTCCTGTGCTAAGAATGTGTTGATGAAGATCAAGTGAATTCCAGTTTCACTGAGCATGTCTTAGCAAATGAGAAAAATTTGCTTGTCCCCTACACTCCGACCCGCTCACTACGTTCCTCTGATTCTTGCTGTCCCTCGGTACCGCCTCTCTTCAACGGGGGGCAGATCATTTAGTGTTACTGCACCTAAATTCTCTACCATACTCACTCTGTTCTGTAAATAATATATCAGAATTTAAATCTTTACTTAAAACTCATCTGTTTTCTGAATGTTGAGTCGATAAACTGGCTGCTCTGTTTAGTCTACTTGTCCTCTGAATATGTCTCTTATCTTGTTTTGCATTTCCAGTTTGTTATACTTGACTTCTTGTATGTTTGTTGACCTAAGGTTTCTAAACTTGATTACTGTTTTCTTTCTATGACTGTTTGATTATCTTTTCTTTGTTACATTCATTGTAAAGTGTCCTTGAGCTCTGGAGAGGTGCTATATAAATAAAAAAATATTATTATTATTGAAGGGATGAATGGATGGCTGGCTGGATGGATAGATGATTGATGAATGATGGACAGATGACACATGATAAATTGATGATGGATGGATGGATAATAGAGAGATGAAAATGGATGGATGGAGGGAGGGATGTAAGAATGGATAGATGGATTGATGGACTAAAGGACTAAAGGGATGTTAGATTGATGATGAATGATGGATAATGAGAGGTGACGGTGGATGGATGATAGATGATGACAGATAGATGAACAGACAATGGAAAGATGAGGGATGGATAATGAGAAAAAGGATAGATGATGAATGGATGAATAGATGATGAATGAATGATGGAGAGATGATGATGGACAGATGATGGATGGATAGATGATGGATGGGTGATGGAGAGATGATGATGGATGGATGGATAATGGACAGATGATGGATGGGTGATAGAGAGATGATGATGGATGGATGGATAATGGATAGATGATGGATGGGTGATGGAGAGACGATGGATAGTTATCTTGACAGATTTGACATCTGAAGGAATTGTGATAATCTTGTATCTTGTGGAACATCAAAGGGAAATGAAGACTAAGGCCCATAAATTATCTTTGATACATGACCGTTAGGTGAACTCTTGTTTGATGCTGTCAGCAGGACATGAGCTTCACCCTCCTAATTAGTCAGAGAGATGAAGCTGCAGCGGGCGGCTGACATTCGGTGCAGGATAATTGCTTTCTTTGCTTCTAGATAACTCAGGGTCCATTTCAACAGATGAAAAATCAACAGAAAGCATGTAAAACAGCGTGACTGGGCTGAGAGAGACAGAGAGAGAGGAGGAGAAGAGCAAGAGAGCAAAGAAGAAACTGGCTGAAAGGAACAGTTTATCCAAAAATCAAACTGATATTCATTTGTCCACAAATGCTCTGAAGCACAGAATCAGCAGCGCAGGTATATTTGTAGCGATAGTCAACAAAACATTGTATGGGTCAAAATACATTATACATTTTTCTTTTATGCCAAGAAATGATCATGTTCTTAGATAAATCTTTAGTTTTTGGATCTTAGAGGTATATTGCTTCACTAGTTTTTATTATATAAAAAACATCTTATGTTCTGCTTCACAGAAAAATGAAGCTCATAAAGGCTGTGAAGAAACATGAGGCTGAGTAAATGATGACAGATTTTTCTTTGTTCCTTTATTAAACCTTCATTCATTTATGAACAGTGACTCAGCAGAAGAGCATTGATTCAAGCTCCAGAGAGCCGCTGACTGTCCCATAATGCCCAGCGAGAGACTCTCAGCATCCTTTTGCTTTTGATTCTCTTCAGTGCATTTATCTCCTCCACAAGCTGCAGAGTGACTCTATACAAACACACACTCAGTTCTGTACATTAGAAACACCCCGCTGTCAAATCATCATCACAGTCCTGAGACGCTCACACAGTGACGCACATGCGTATTAAATATAATTTAATCGTTATATTAAAATTTAGAATATTGAATATTTTAAAATTCTAATATTTTTAGACACTGGATTTTGACTTTCACAAGCCATAAGCTCTAATCATCAAAATTTAAAAAAATATAAAAACACTGTTTATGTCTCACAATTCAGACTTTTTTCTTAGAATTGTGAGATGTGAACTCGCAATCGAGCAAGTTTTAAAGTCCAGTTTTGAAAAAAAAAAGACTCACAATAACTCATAATTGTGACTTTATAACTTGTGTGCCGTAGATTCCCTGGAGGCTCCCCCTGTGGCTGCACAACCCCCAGGGCTGTTGGTTTGCACCATAGAACCCTTGTCTTGTCCTGTCGCGGCTATGGAAGCCATTTCGTCCTACCCTGTCATTGCCACGGAGACCATCGCAAAACCCTCAGTCCCAGCCACAGGGGCTGATGAATGTTTGTTCTGCCCTGTCACGCCCAGAAGGGCTGCCATAGAACCCTTGTCCTGCTCTGCCACAGCTATGGAAGCCGTCTCTGAGCCCTGGTCATGTTAAGTTATGGCCACGGGGTCTGTTGAATCCCCATCCTGCCCAGTTACGGCCACAGTTATGCGACTCCTTGCTACGGCTTAGGAAGCTGCCTAAGAGTCTTTGTCATGTCTAGCTATGGCCATGGAGGCCGTTTAGACCTTGTCCTGCCCTGCCACAGCTTTGGAAGCCACCCATGAGCTCTTGTCATGTCAAGTCACAGAGGTCATCCTCAAACTCTCGTCCTGCCCTGTTCCGACCACGGAGAACACCTGCCACCTTTTATAATAGCGGGGATATAAATATCACTCACGCATCGCATCGAAATTGTATAATTTTCAGTGGTTTTGAATGGATGCTAAATTTTGGGTAGGCCCACAGTTCAGTTAAAATTTTAACCAACAATGAAAGAATTGTCGAAGTTAGTAATCCTTCTCACTAAATAAATATATGCATTTCCTCCTTAAAAATAGTCTTTGTTTGAATTTTGTTTGCTTTATTTTGTTTGAAGCTGAAACAATGATGTTGTCTTCTGTATTATTTGGCGTGGATGACGTGACTGCAGTCAGAGGAAGCTCAGGAGTTTTCAGTGAGTTCTGCTTTTCTTCTGAATTATGTTCCTAGATAAGTGTTTCATATCTGTATTTTTCAGGAAATGGAAGAGTTTTGTTGCTGTTTCTGGTTCATTTCAGCATTAGTGTTCACATAAGACTATTTGAGTGAAGGCTGTTTCTCGACTCTCAGGATTGTTCAGTGAATTATTAGTTTGTGATTTCCACACAGAGTAAGTGTTGGACATCTCAGTCTTCATTATGAATCACGCACAAACAGCCCGAGATCAAGAGTTTTCTCCAGGATACAGGTAATTTACATATAGAGCCTATATACTACCTCTGAAAACGGCAAGATAAAGATACATCAGACAATTAATGTATTGATACTTTTGTCTTATTTAAAACACAACTAATACAAATTTGGAATTTTTATTTTTATATTTGAATGTTTATATCCACTGAAACTACCTTATCATTAACATGATCAAAACTGTGCTGATAAACCTTTTACTTCATGCCTTCTGATTGATAGTTCTGATAGTTTCCTTTTTTATGTCTCCTCATAATATCTCATAAGTGTAAAGTGTGAAAAGTAACGGCCCTAGTACTGAGCCTTGAGGTACTCCATATTGCACTTGTGAACGATATGATACCTCCACGTTTGCTGCTACAAACTGACAGTGTAACCCCCCTGGGTCCGCTTCCACCACGACTCGTCCTCGCTCCGAGTGGCTCTCGAACACAGGTCGACGGCATGGGAGGCTGGCGCTCTAAGCAGGAGGCTAAAGGCCATCCTCATTAATATTTGAATAGAAAGAGCTTGTTTGGCGTGCTGTCCTGGGAGTGGGCTGGGAGCTCGATGGACTCTGAGCCCTGGGGATTTTAACCCCTGGGCAGCCCGATCCCCGAATGATATTTAATATTTGCTCACACTCCCTCTGTTATAGTTCAGTTCATCAGAAGACATCAAAACATGATCCCAGCTGTGTGTCTATGAATGAGTCCGTAGGTCATCCACCAAATCTCAGGTGCTATATTTAATTAACAGACTAAATTTTGTGGTGTTGTATCATGTGATTATTTATTATGATATTTATTATATTCTGATACTCTCTCTGTCACAGTTTAGTTCATCTGAAGAGATCAGGAGTAGAGCCCAGCTGTTTGTTTATAAGGAGCGATGCTTGTTTGGATTGTCCAGTTCATTCTAAGAGTGATGACACAAGGTTTAACCTCAAATATGAAATTATTATTATTTAAAATAAATAAATAAATATATAATAAGATATTTAAAAAATAAGCTATCATTTTTTTAATTCATTATAATAAATGAATATGAACGGAAATCTGGCTAGGAAATGCAGTAAATCTAATGAGAATTATCAGATATAGTATTTTATCAGAGTAGAAGTATTTTTAATAAATTCACAACTGTTATTATGCTAATGAAAAAATATGACCAATGTCAGTGTTTGATTCTTGATTCAAGGTCAGTCCTGCAACACAGATCAGTAACAAAACCTGTCTGTAAGAAACATGACCAGTCCACGAGCCAACCACAAGATGGCACGTATTCTGGTGAAAGGTAAACTGTGGGATTTGTTAATGCAAAGCATCATCACACATTACTGAAATTCATCATTAATAAATAATAAATTTCATAATCTCTCAGATATGCTCAGTGTCTCATAACAAAGAAATAAAAAAATACATTTTCCTTTGTGTATTTACCTCTGTTGCTAATATAATAATGTGATATTTTAATTTTACAGACATGAAGTCCTCAACAGGTTCAGATCAAATCTGCTGAAGAAGTTTGAGCGTCTGTCTGAGGGAACAGAGACTCAGAG
>JAUMHP010000015.1:3257417-3268343 GCA_032361065.1 Enteromius trimaculatus
TCACTCTGTTCTTCTATTTGATAATGTTCAGTGCTTTGCTACAATCTGTATTGTTAAAAGAGCTGTAGAAATAAAAGAGATTGAGTGAGGGATCTTAGCGTTTGACTGGTAGTGTACTGTATGACTGAAACCCTTAGAGAGTCTTCCCAGAGTCCTAAAGAGAGAAGTGAGGAGCTTCATCAGCGTTTAGCCGATCCTCTGTGTTCTTCCCATCCCGCTCTTCCTCCATCCACTGATGCACATTCACCTCCTGAGACGCTCAAACCTGGAGCAGAAGTCTCAGAGAGACTCCAGGCTTCATCTCCATCACCCTCAGCTTCTCCTGTTCCTCTCCCCGCTCCAAGAAAACCCAGCAGTTCTCAACCTGGAGCTTCAAGGAGAGCTGATGCTCCTCAGCCTGCTCCTAAAGCTCCAGATCCTCCTCCAGCATCGTCTTCATCCGTAGCTCTCCCTCAGATCACAGAGAACACCACCTTCCTGACGCTCCTCCACGCTGTAGTGTGTGTGCTCCTCAGACTCTTCCTCAGCTTCCTCCTCCTTCTCCTGCCGAGGTAAACATCAGAGAAACAGAGCCAAGACCCAGACATCTTTAACTAACGCACGGCAATAACCCTGTAAAGCTGTTTAAATTACAATCATAAAAAATCTTTTATTAAACATATTTTACAAGGTTGCATCTGTGTCTCTGAAGCAGTCATCAGCAGCACAGACATATTTGTAGAAATTATTTTGTAAATTTAATATTGTAAATACATTAAAACGTAATTTTTGATTAGTAATATGTATTGCTAAAAACTTCATTTGAACAGTTTTACATGTGATTTTTTCAATATTTAGATGTTTTTGCTCTCTCAGAATCCAGATTTTCTAATATTGTCTGATCCTAACAAACCAGACATCAATGGAAAGATGAGATTTATTCAATTTTTGGAAGTATATAAGTCTCAATTTAAAAAAAAAAACAACCTTCTGATTGGTTTTGTGCTCCAGGATCACGTGTGTGTTTTATAGTCTGATGTAGACTATAAGAATATGGATTTGCTGCAGATGCTGATATTTCTATGATCAAATCCTGCTGTTTGTACTCTTTAGAGCTAATCTAGTTCATCTGACACTACACTAAAAGCTTTTACTGGAGAAAACACTCTTAACTATCAATCAGAGACAGAAGACATGAGGAGATACAGCTTTAACAGCAGAGTCTGATCATTTAGAGATGTGTGCATCAAACAGGGATGATCAGAGGTTTCTCGCTGTGACGTGGGAATGAGGCGAGAGGTCAGACCCGCTGAGCTCAGATATTAATAGACTTCAGCGCTGGACACACAGAAATACTCTAAACTTCACTTTACACGGCTGCTCAGATCTCAGACTGATGAAGTACACAAGACAGACTAAACTAAACCAGCTCTGACCCACTGCAGCAATCAAAGCAAACTCATTTAAGAATCAAGTCAAATTAACACAAATATTTTGAATATTATATATAAATTACAGGAATATTTCAACAAGAATAGAATTTTAAAATTCAATTTGAAATTACGAGAAAAAGTCAAAGTATTTTGAGATTAAAGTCAAATGTATCATTTTGAGCCATACAGTGTCTATTTCTGCAAATACACCTGAGCTGCTGATGACTGCTGCTGTGCTCCGGAGACACTTATTAAACAAGCTAGAACAGAGTATTCATGTAGAGAAGAGAAGGAGATGTGTTTCTGAAGCAGGGCTTGCTGTGTTTTTCCTGGGACAGTGCGGAGCAGCGGCGAGGATCGTCCAGACCCGACTGCTCCTTCCACAGCGGCCCGTGTGTTAAAGACGGTCAGATCAGGAACGGACGTCTCGGACGCCGCTCCACGCTCATCTGCCCAGAGCGTCTGAAGGACTTCGGGGCCGAGGAGTACCTCAATGGAGACGTGAGGGTCTATGAGGGCAGCGTTTCTGAACCGCCGGAGGTCCAGTTAATGTCCACACCCAAACCACCGAAGAAGAGCGTGGAGAGCAAGACTCCAGCCAAAGCTGCTCCTGACCACCTCCGCTTCGAGGACATCAGTGCTGCTGCCTTCAGACTCCAGCAGAGCGGCATCCAGAAAACACCCTGCACGGTAACACACACACACACACTCATGTAGTGTGTCCATGTGTTGTGGGGTCTCTTCATAGGTGTAATGGTGTTTCTACTGTACAGACTGTATGTGGTATTGTCCTACACTGACCCTACACCTAAACCTACCCCTTACAGGAAACACTACAAACTTTTACATTCTCAAACACTTCATTCTGTGTGATTTAGAAGCTTCTTTGACCGTGATGACCTCAATTTAGGTCCCCACCATGACACGAGTCCCCATGAGTCTGTGTGTATTCAGGATTAAGTTCCCACCACAATAGTTTATACACTGTAATAAGAATTACTTTTCACAGCCCTCTTTGATCATATTTGCCAATATTTTTGGTTATGACTGTATTTGTGTTTTTCAAACAGTGATTTGAAGTGCCAGTTTGTGGATTATTATTGCAGTCAAACCTGGCACATTAATCATGCTCTTACTGATTCTAGCTAGCTACTGTATGTATAATTGCTGGATAAACAAAGGATGTAGAAACAAAGTCTTCTCATCTAAATGTTCACAAAACACCCTTTCAGCATGAAACCAAAACATAAGAGCTACACCATCCCTGCTTTGTCGAATGGTCAAATGAACAAACTCATGAAGGTGTGTGCTCTGCCCGCAGTACTCCAGACTGTCCAAACAATACGGCATGGAGATCTTCCTGAAGAAAGAGCTTCTGCATTACACCGGTTCAGTGAAGGAGAGAGGAGCGCTCTACCTGCTGTCCTCTCTCAAACAGGTCAGGCCTTTAACACACACACACACGGCTTTACAGAAAATATCAGATTAGGAGTCAGACTTCATCTACAGACAGTGATAGTGTTTCCTGACACTCATCACATCTATCATGATCTTTGCGTGTGACCGGGGTCTGCTCCAGGATCAGCAGAGGAAGGGTGTGATCGTGGCCACGGACTGTAATTTCTCGATGGCGGTGGCGTATCACGCGGTGGAGCTGCGGATCCCAGTGTTCGTCATCATGCCAGCATACAGCTCTCCTCCACGCCTGCGCATGTACAGAGACTACGGAGCTATGGTTATTTCCTACGGCAGCACGGCCCGAGACTCCATTAACCACGCCAGACACCTGGCCCGAGAGAACGGATACCTGTGTCTGGAGGAGTGAGTCCATCACTTCACATGCATGCTTATTTCTCAAAGTTCACATAAGCGCTTTTACCATATTGACAAAAGTATTGGCACCCTTCTAATGAACAGCTCTAACCACTTTATTCATTTCCATGAGTACAAATCTTAACGTTTAAGCATATAATGATTTTCTAGGGAAATGTGTGCTTTTAATTATATATCAACAGTCTGGACAGGACCCTTTTCTATTCTGACATGACAGTGCTTCTGAGTATAAGGCAAGGTCCAAAAAAGAAATGATTAATTGAATCAGTGTGGAAGAACTTCACTGGTCTGTAGAAACCTCTGCCGTGACTTTAGGAGCCAAAAACACCAGTGACTTGTTCATACACGTATGGACAAAAGTATTGGCACCCTCTTCTTTAGAACAGAAAAAGGCACTTTCATAACTGTGGCAACAAAGACGGAAACATCTTTTAAAACTTGCATTTAAAAAATTGTGACCCTGTTCCACAAAATCAGTCTGAATCCACTCTCTAAATCTAAGTAAGAAAACAATTTTTCGTTTTAATCACTGCTCTGCTATTCTACCCAACAAAAGACAATCAGAATGAGGCATGGGTAGACATGTCCAAACTCGTGACTCTTCGACCCTGGCCACTGAACACAAAGCTGAGAGCCGAGCAGATCTTTTGGCTGAGTCGGTCTGATCCGTCTCTCCCCATCTGCCTCTCTCGCAGGGATGACAGCGCCGTGTATCTAGCTGGTCTGGGAACAGTGGGTCTGGAGATCTATGAGCAGGTGCCCAAGCTGGACGCGGTCATCGTGCCTGCGGGCGGACACTGTGGACTCCTGACCGGAACCGCAGCTGCCATCAAACACCTGAACCCTCGCATCTCTGTCATAGTGAGTCCAGCCTGACGCAAACACAGCCAGACGCTTGCTTAAAGCCGAGAGAACTCATGTATATGAGCATCAGATCTGTGAATGCATCATATGAGCTGTGCATGATATTTAATAAACATTAAATAAATAAACTCTTACTTGTCAAATAGGTGTTTTACTGTTCGATTAGGGTTAGGGTTAGTTATTAATCTTCTTCTCTTGCTTGTGGTGTTCCACAAGGTTCAGTGCTTGGTCCTGTGTTGTTTTCTTTGTATTTGGATTCTATTTTTAAAAAATGTGGTGTCTCTTTTCGTCTGTACACTGGCAATACCCAACTTTATCTTCACCTATAGTGTAATAATAAGTATTCTCTTCAGCCATTGTTATATTGCCTAAAAAATTATGATTAGTACTGTAAATGCTGTATGTGTGTATTTATATATACATAATCATTTTACACAATCCGCACATACTTAATGTAAACACAAACATTTATTTAGGATATGATTAATAATTTGACAGCACTAATCATGATTTATTATCATTGGAGTCAACAGAACCTGTAATACTGTTTTCAGTAATTTAGCATATATTTAAAATATAAATCTTTGTAATGGTAGGATATATTGTTACAAAAGATTTATATTTGAAATAAATGCTGATCACAAAATTCTGACAAAAGTATAACAGGTTCCAAAGAAATTCCACGGTTAGATCTGTGCAGTAGGTTTGATGCTCGTCGTGTCTCTAACAGGGTGTGGAACCGGAGGAGTTTCCTCTTCTCCTGCAGTCGCTCAAAACAGACTCTCCCATTAAAGATCTCTACTGCAACCCAAACAAGAAACTCTACAGAGGTGAGATCTCCTGCTTCAGCGCTCAGACTTACCCGCGGCGTTCACTGAGCGGCTCTGACGGCTCTGCTCTCTCTCACACAGATCTGGTGGATCACTCTCTGGGCACACACACCTTCCAGCTGGCCAAGAAGATGGTGGACAAAGTCATTTCTGTCAGGTAACTTAAAGATCACAGGCTCCATTCAGTCATGAACTCATGCATTTTACCAGACACTTCTAAATCTAAAGCATCTAACATTGCATTCAAGTTTACACTTTATCAGTTCATGCATCCCCTGTTTTATTATTAGTGCTTTGCAGGATTCAACACCATGAATATGGTGACAAGCACATGAACACAAAACGCTTAACATGCTTCTTTAAAATGGATTTCTACGGAAGGAAAAATGTTCATATTTAGTTCTAGGTGAATTTGACCTGCAACTTGCCCTGCTGGTTAAAGCATGCTTTTCTTAAAATTGTGACTCTTTTCTGGGGTCAAGAGCGTGCCTGCAAAGGCTATTTACATTCATGCATTCAGCAGACACTGTTACTGTACATTTTTCAGTTCATGCATGTGAATCCAACCCATGTGTTCTACTGTCTGAGCTATAAACTATAATAATAATAATACTTTAATTTAAAAAAAAAAAATAAACATTTTAATTAATTAATTATTTTAAAATATTTCAAGTTAAATTTAAATATGAGAAAAAAAATTCTGTTTTTTTTTTGTAATGTGAGAAATATATTATGTTGAAAACATACTGTTTTTAATATGATATTTTAGTGTATTTTTGGATGAACTGTACTGAATCCACTGACTCCGGAAAATCAATCATACATCATAAAAAGGAATAATTGCATTCATATTCTGGGCTCATCTGCTGGTCTATATATAGTAAGCATCATCAATAATACATTAGGGCACGTTAAGTGTTTCAGAATGCCCCAGTTGAGAGCTTCAGTGTGTTATATTCTGATGTTTTTGAGATGTGGTGTGTGTGTGAAGGGAGGCGGATGCTCTGGTGGCCATGCTGCGCTTTCAGGAGTACGAGCGCTCGACCGTGGACACAGAAGGAGCCATGGGCCTGGCTGCAATCTTAGCTGGACAGCTGCCAGAGCTGAAAGGGAAAAGGTGGTTAAAGCCCCTCATTCACTCTGTTATGATCCTAACCAGGTCAGGGTTATTCTCTCTGAAGAAGGGGACTTTACTGATGGTCAACTCGCTGGCCTCTGAATGCATCAGCTGCTCTTGAAACGCAGATCAAACATTATTAATGCATTCAGTTTATATGCTGCTTGGCAATTCTAAACAGCTCATGAATAAGCCAATGAACCATATTCCCGAGTTCACACTTCCTCATTAATGATCGAATAGGCTGATTACTAAAACGAGGAGCCAGCAGTGATGAATCATTCACATGTGCTTCTCCCGAAATTTGTTTATAAACATCATTTAGTGCCAGAATAATTGTTTGTTTGAATTACTTAAACATTTGCATTTATAATAAGGTGTTATTTATAACATGATTTCATGCATTAGCTTATTAAACAATGAGCAATGTCTTTTAAAGCATTTATTAATCTTTTAATGGTAGAAAATGCAATTGTTCTTTGTTCATGTTAGTTCATTGTCTGATTTGTTTGAATTTTGATTTGAAAAAAAAAAAACGTTAAAATGAACATCACTTGACATTATCACCTCAGTTTAATCATTTACAGCTATACATGCAATTTTCAGTTCATGCTTGTGAATTTTTCTGGGAATACAGCTCATGAACTCAATGAGAGCATCATGCATGTTTGAATTTAAATTAAAGTTAATATTTAAATATTATAAAATAACAATAGTTTTTATGTTTATTACATTATAATTCTTTGACAAAGTTATGTAAAACAATATTTTTAAACTTTTTATTGTCTGAGAAATATTAATGTTAGAGGCGTACTCTTTCTTTATTATTCTTTCCAAGTGCCATTTTTGGTAAATTGTATTTTATCCCATTAGGGTCATTTTGAACACAGACATTAAGAGATATTGATAAACGTTAAATAAATTAAAAACAAATTTGTAAATACTTCTAAAAAAATACTTTTTTTGATACTGTTTTTTCAACTTTGTAAAAAACAAACAAAAACAAAACAGATGTTAAAATCTCTTCTCCGGTTTACTCTTCTGTTGTGGAGTGAGAAGTGTTCGTCTTATTAAGTGCAATTTTTGGGAAACCGCATTGAATGTAATTAGGGTTGTTTTGACCCTGGACATAGCAACACAATAAAATCTGTGAGGTTTCAGATGAACTGATAAAGGTTTATGTGCAGACATAGCTGTAAACACTGGCGTGTGCTGCAGGGTGGCAGTGGTGGTGAGCAGCGCTAACATGGAGCTGGACCTGGTCCTGCAGTGCGTGGAGAGAGCTCTGGTTCTGGACGACAGGGTCAGTCGCTTCACGGTGCAGCTGGCCGAGTGGCCCGGAGACATGGCCAAACTCCTGGACCTGCTGGCCAGAGAAGACGTCAGGTGAGACACACAAAGCAAACTCAACCTTCACCGAATGACCGAACACTAAATTCTGTTCGAGTCGCTTTATATAAAAGCATCCACCCAATCCATCGATGTCAAAATAAGCTGCAGGCCATATTAATATCAGCTTGAGACTGTTCAGTGGAGAGCTTCAATGCAATCACAGAAGTTAGAAGACCCCGAACCCTCAGATCAGACTGACTGTCAGGACAACGGATCCCCTCGCTCGCTGACTAACTCAGTGTTCCTCTGTCTCAGGTTGCTGGATGTTTGTCACAGACGGTACAGTGATAAAGGAGAGCTCTTCAAAGCACAGGTCAGGGGACACTTGATCAAACAAATACAGCATGTTTATTATCATTCAGTCCAATATAACAGAGACTCCCGAGCTGTTCTATCAGCTGAGTGACATATTTCAGTAATTTAACTAAATATTCACTCTGATCTTTAATTCTGACGTGACAGGAGTTACTTTTTATTTCGTTTTTTTAACTATATGTTTTATATTATTTTAAATATAATATATATTTATATAAATTATATTTTAGGTTTCAATATTATAGTTTATATTTCTTTTAAATTTTTTTAGCAAATATTTAACTTTTTTTTAATAATTTCTAGCTCTTCATGAGCTCATGATCAGTTTGGGAAGGTCTGTGATATATTGCAGTACTATGGTATTCTCATCAGTTACTGTACGATGAAGGGCTCCTGGTCTCAGTAAGACAGAGCGAGTTGAGAGTGTGTTTGAGGAGCTCTTCTGGACTCATGTGACTGATTGTGTTCACAGGTGGAGTGTGTCGTAGAAATAAGGGATAAAAGTCAGAACTCACAGCTGCGCCGGACGCTGTCTGACCGATACCCTTCACTGCGCTGGCTGGAGCGGTGATCTACGCACACACACACACTCACACACACACTCATGTACTCACACTCCCAATCCCTATAAAACATGTACAGTATTTCTGTCGTGTTTTTAGTAAAATATAGAAATATCAGGTACATGGAGTACAGAAACAAAAAGAACCAGAATGAAGTGAAGGTAAACAAACATCTCTCGGTGGGGACAGAAGAATAACCTTGTTTTCCCTTTGAATTCAGATTATTACTCCTTTCCCATTGGCAGATATTTTTTAGTTCATTTATGCATAAAATAAATTATTTCTGTATAATATTAAGTCGTTTTGTATCTTGATTTAAAATATTTAGATATTTCTACAGGAAAACAAGACAACTGACACTGTTGTCTGAATAAACACACAAACAGAGCGATTAGACAGACTGTCATAGAATTACTCTTAGTGTCACTGAAACACTGATTTCATTATTTCTATTGAAACGAATGTAAAGATCACCAAAGATCTAAACATATGCAGTGTGTCAGTCATTCCAGAATATATTGATTCATTATTACTGGATGATGAAGAACGTCTGTCTTTATGGGAGAAGCTCGTGCTGTATATAACTGTATTTAATAAACTCACTGAATGCGTTGACTCTAGCTGTATTTGGATTATGAATATAAAGGCTCATCCTGTAAATAACACTTTTGACTACTGTATTTTATGGAGATTATAATATTATGTGTCTGTATGAATCTGCACACCATTACAACCCAGAATCAGAGAGAGAGAGCAACACACACACCCTCATAAACATGCACACACACACACACACACAGAGAGAGTGATTAGAGTTTAAATCTCTAAGTCTATTAGCTGAGGACACATTGACCGTGACAGCATGAACTACACACCTGCAGGAAGTATCTGCATTCAGACTAGAGATGTCAAACATGTTCACTTCCTGCAGTTAAAAATAATGCAGTAAATGATGAAGCTGCACCATCCAGACCTGTCACTGGTATTATCTTTGGAATAGAAATATTGATATTTCATTTGTAAACACCATAACTATTATTTCATTTAACGTCTAGCAAGCTAGGCCAGTAGTGCTGACAGTGACGTGTGAACACGGACCGATTCGACTGAGTGAGTCATTTACACTGGAGCCGGTTCAATTGATTCAAACTCGTGACTCCAAACATTCAATTGTTGTTTGTTAAAATCTCCATGCGCTTCTCTGGATCAATGAATAAAGAAGAGATTTAGAGGCAGATGTGTGTTTATGTACTGTATGTGCAAGCAAGAAACAATGCAGTTATATTTTCCTAAATTACAATAAATCGATGTACCTGTGATGCAGACGCCCAGCGCTCTGCTGGAATGTTGTTGCTTTACATCATCAAAATTGTGTAATTGTCTGATAACTATGTTAACATATTGATTATGAGTATGTTACAGCTACCAGAGCTATAAACTCTCTCTCTGCTGTCCGTGTTTGAATCCAGTCTGAAGAGTGACTCCGATTCATTCATCCTCATCCTAACCAATGCTGAGCAAATCAAGCTTCATATGGATTACAGTATTTTATGATGTGATTGTACATCGAGTGACAGATGACACAAAACAAAGTCAAATCAGTTTATTTTGGTTCATTCACACACTCAGCAGCACTGAACACTGCCCTCTTCATCACACAAACTCCAGAGAAACACAGAGGCTGGAGAAAATACCCAACAGCACTTACAGCAGCGGCTGAGAAACCGTGTTCAGTTTCTGCTCTATCAGCAGTATTTCCATCTGTAAATTGTCTATTGTAAACCAGGTAGGCTGTAGATGTTCCCTACTCTTTTTCTATTCCATCTGTTTTCTTTTCTCTATGATATAATAAAAAATAAAAACCTTGATTTGTTTAGTAGCATGCACTAGCTAGTCTAACTCAGACTTGTCACAGCACTTGCTCATTATTGCTCTTTTATTGATTTTGATAACTTCTATTGTCCTTGTTTTGTAATTCGTTTTGGATAAAAGTGTCTGCTAAATGACTGAATGTGTCTCAGTGTTCCTCACCACAGGGTCAAAGTTTGACTTTAAATTTTATAAATAAATTTTAATATAATTATTTGTATATAACTGGATCATTTATTATTTCATAAAAAAATCATACTTAAAGCCTTTTGATATAATGCATTGTCAAAGTAATACTGCACTGTATGATCTCATGCATAACTCACTGTCACACCTTGAAAAGAATGATGCAGATGAACAATTTCAGATACAAGAAGCTTTCTCAAAATATTATAACGCATTACAATTTTGGACAATTATTTATACAAAAGATACAATGTATATTATGAATATCTTTATATTGCATCATACAAAAAGTCTTTAAGTGTTGCTGAAAATACAATTTCAGTTTTTCTACTTCGAAATGTCATGTTTAATTCAATGTGTTTCTTTGTAATTATTTGTTCATTTTCTGAGTGAATATAGTTTCAAAGCACTTTTTGAGTGTACTGGAGTAAATATATCGGTAACACTTTATAATAACTACACACTATAAATGATTAGTTAAGCATTGGTAAATAGTTAATTAATCATTTATAAAGCATTGTTCCTGCATTAATAGACATTAGTAA
>JAUMHP010000015.1:3277010-3287621 GCA_032361065.1 Enteromius trimaculatus
AACAGAGTGATGGTAATGTATAATGACCAGAATTAAACTTTATTATCAAATGCAGAGACGGTCTCTGTAGTCAAGACCACGATAATCACTGGAAACCAGGTGTCCCCAAAGGTTGTGGGTTCGAGTCCCAGGTCCGGCAGGGATTGTGGGTGAATAACCAGCGCTCTCTCCACCTTCAATACCACGACTGAGCTGAGACCCTTGAGCAAAGCACTGTTCCCCAACTGCTCCCCAGGCGCTCACTGCTCCAGGTGTGTGTTCACGGTGTGTGTGTGTGTGTGTGTGTGGTTGGTTGATCACTTCTCACTGCTGTGTGTGTGTGTGTGTGTACATTGGATGGGTTAAATCATAGCACAAATTCCTAGTATGGGAAACATACATACTTCGTCATGTGTGTCACTGAGCTTCAGATAAAATAACTCAGAATAATGAGAAATGTATCTTAACGTCATGTGACTGTCATGCGTGTACTGGAGTGTGTGTGTGTGTGTTCTCTGCTGCCCTCTAGTGCTGTGTCAGCTGGTGGTTGTGAACAGCTGTGATTAGATGTTTCTCACACGACAGCAGAACATCAGGTGAATGTTATCTGAATAAACAGAGCGGGTCACATCCGTTCAGATCTATTTACTTAGAAAAACAAAATTTGATTTCAACCAGAATATTTAATATGAGTGTATACAGTTTTAAGTACATCTGATTGTCTTTTAAACACACACACACACACACACACACACACACACACAACTAAACATCAGTTAATTCTATTTCCCTGAATTACAAAGAAGTTATAAAGATTATTAACAGGTCATAAATAACAATAAGGAATGTAAATATGCTACTGAAACCAATCTCTTGAGACTATGTCCAGGTCGAATTTCACCCCAAAATCAAAAGAAACTAATTTAAAAAATGTGTTAAACAATAATTGCATATTACTGTAATAGATTACTATTTATTACATACGCCAGCATAAGCATTAGAGGCACTACGGCAAATACCATCATCATGTTTACATTCTTTACACTCGTGAGACTTTGGCTTGATTCTGTCCGGTTGTTCTGGGCTGAAATATGAGCTGGACCTGTCTCTCATTCAGAACAATAAATAAGCTGCTGATTGTTTAGACGGATGATCAGGGTTCCTTCAGACTCAAACTAACCAAGAACAATTACTAGGAATCATTATCTGGAGTCTTAAAGGGCAGTGAGGCACAGTCGTGAGGAGGAACACCAGGTCTGTTTGTTCTGTGGGTTATCATGGGACTGTTCCTCAGAACCGGCCGGGGTCAGAACTTGGTGCTCTCAGTGTGTTTATCTGATATTGGCTTCTCTTTCTCGGGCAGCATGTCGACCGCCACGTCTCTGGAGGCAGGAGGACAGCAGGGCATGTCTACATCTGCTCGCTCCAGCTGGACCGTGACGCTGTGGACCCCGGCGCGCTGGAACAGCTGCTGGATCTGAGTCTGAAGAGTTGATTCCTGCAGGTCAGAGGTCACCTTGACGTGCAGCGAGGCCACGTTTCGTCCTTTAGCTAACTCCCAGACGTGAGCCTCGTGAACGCTCGCCACGCCGGGAAGCTTATACATGCTCTCCACTGAAACACACACACACACACACACACACAAGCAGAGACAGAGCATCAGCATTTAATTCAATGTGTTTACTAGTAGCTGAAATCTCTATAGAAACAGATTTAATATGAATGAATGTGAACAGACTGTACAAATAAACTTTCAATGTTGTTAATTACACGTTAAACTACAGGAAGAAACCGTTTCTTACTAATTCCTGGCAGAAAATGACAGTATGTTTACGTAGATTTCCTTTAAGCGTACACTGTAATGTTCTGCAGACTGTGTTTATACAGCATGTGCTAAAGATGATGTGTGTCCTGAACAACACTCTATGCAGTATTCTACGTCCTAAAGCAGCGGTGCTTGAGGAATTAAAGCTGGGATGTTAAAATGCATGCAATATACTACGCTTTGTTTTATCAGCTACTGAAGAACATCATCTGGGTGTCAGAAGAGTACAGTATGAACACACGTCCTATACCTCACAGAACAGCGCATAAATACATGAACTCGGGCAGATTTATTTAGAGAATGAACTCACAGATGGTGCTGAGCTTCACGTCTGGAGGACTCATCTGCAGCAGGATCCCCGTCGTTTCTTTGACCAGAGGAGCGGCTGATGACATGATGATGACCACCATGACCAGCGTCAGACTGGGGTCCACGTAACACTGCCAGTTACACGGGCTGTCAGGGGCCAGGGGCCACACGTAGAACAGAGCCGAGGCCACTACCACCACCACAGAGCCCAGCGCGTCATTCAGCACATGCAGCAGTACTCCTGCGGAGAGAGAGACATGCCATTAACACAGAGAGAGAGAGAGAGAGAGACGGGCAGATATCGACAGCACTGGCTGCCCAATGAGAGCCGCAGCTGCCCAGACAGAACAACACTTGAGGAGTCAACAAATCAGTGATCAGTACACACACACACAGTCTTATGATGTTGCCAAGATCATTATTTTTGTGTATTTACATACTGTACATTATTGTTTCTGCTGAAACGAGTTAATTTGTACAAAGCTCATCGTTCTAAAACAGCGAGGTGTGCTCTGATTGGCCAGCTATCCAGTGCACTGTGATTGGCCGAAAACCTCAAGCGTCTGATGGAAATGCTCCGCCCCTTACCATAACATGATGCTGTGTCCCGGCGCTATGACACCAAAACAATAAAACACTTTACAAAGCAGGCAAATACACCCACTCTGTGACGTAGAAAAGTGGAGGTGTGTTTAAACGAGTCGTTTTAGGAGGGTGTGGACAAGTCATAACTTTATATGTCTTAATATATCAAAATATCGCTTTGGTTTAGAGACTTTACAGATCTTCTTTATGCAGCAAGAGCTTGTAACACTCAAAGAGAAAGGAAAACTTGAAATCACATCATTTGACCCCTTTAAGTTCCCACCAGAATAGAAAAACAGATACACTCAAACACACACACACTCATGTGTTGTGGGGTCTCTTCATAGGTGTAATGGTGTTTCTACTGTACAGACTGTATGTGGTATTGTCCTACACTGACCCTACACCTAAACCTACCCCTTACAGGAAACACTACACACTTTTACATTCTCAAACAAACACCATTCAGGCTGTTTTTAAAGTCTTTTGAATTACGGGGACACTGAAAATATCCTCATAACCTGTCATAACCATGTTATTATACACATTAGTGTCCTCATAAACCACATAAACACACACACACTCACCACGGATGTTCAGAGGAGGCCCGTCGCTCTCAGGTTTCTTCTCCTGCAGGCCTGTGGATGGAGAAACAGAGTGTGGAGTGTAGTTCTGAAGATCCAGCTCAAACATCAGTGCTCAGTCACGCTGTTCTCCAGCAGCAGATTATTCAGATTATACGAGCAAAGTACAAGCACACAGTCAGAGGCCACACAATACTGCACTTTAATAATGCATGAGATCTGTCCTAGATACCACACGTACAACTCTGTTTACTGTATGTGCTTCATCTGGAAGACATATCTTTAGTGTTTATCTGCAATGTGTTTCCAATCACAGGGTTTCTGCAGGTTTGAAGAAGGTCAGAGGAAGACTTTTAGGACCAAGTAAAGTAAATCTGAGGAATCAATCGAATGGGAAACAATGTATCAATAAAGTCTTGGATAGATCTCCATTACCTTTTAATTCATCATACTTTTACTGTAACTTCTGATCACACTGCTCTTCATCAGCACTTTTCTCTTGTTATCTAGAGTACGTCTTAAGATTCCTACATAAAGAAACATTTACTTGATATTCTTAATGCTCATTTGTTTTTATGTTTATGATTAAAACAAAAGCAAACAAGATCGTTTTAATTCATAGGGAACTAGTCATCCCTCTTTGACAGATATTTGCTCCTGCTTTAATCACAGACTCACTTAGATCAGAAAACAAGACATGTTCATGTTTTCATTCTGTGTTTCCAGTGAGTGTATCTTGATTCTCGAGCTGATGTTATGGTTTGTCTCTCTGCTCTGATTGAAGACCTTAAAACTCCTGAATCAGAGGAACCCGCAGAGACCCTGCTCTCAGACGCGTTCTCAAAAGGCGCGCGGTGACGCTGCGAAACAAGCACGAAGCGTTCGGGTCAGCACCTGTTTCTTCCTCCGCGCGCGCCGCGTCCTCCTCCGCCTCGCGCGGCACCGGGGCGTCGTTCTTCCGCGTCGCGCGCCGGCAGCTGCTGCAGTCCTGGAAGATGAGGAGCCCGACCACGTTCACCGCGAGCCCGAGCGAGCCCACGATCAGCACCAGCGTCGGGTCATCGATGGCCTGCGGCATGGCGAGCCTCTTCAGGGACTCCATGGACACGGAGAAGCAGAGCGCGGCGAGGAACACGGCGTTGGCCAGCGCGCCCACCACCTCTGCGCGGCCCATGCCGTACGTGAAGCGCCCCGAGCTGGCGCGACGCGACACCCGCGCCGCCGTCAGCCCGACGCACAGCGACAGAATGTCCGACAGCATGTTGAAGGAGTCCGACACCAGCGCGATGGAGTTGCCCATGTACCCCGCGACGATCTCCGCCACGAAGAAGATGACGGTGATGACGAGCATCAGGATCAGGCGGCACGTCTTGCCGCTGTAGCGTCCCATGATTGCGTGAGTGCGCGCGGAGAGATGCTCACCTGTCTGTCTGTCTCTACTCTTCACCTTCTGTCTCTGATCTTCACCTTCTGTCTCACGCTGGCGATCATGAGTTGGCACTTTTCCACGCGCTGATGACGCGCCGCGTCGCGTCGCTTACCTTCGGGTCTCCGGCGATTCTGCGCGCGTCTCCTTCTCAGCGGATTCTTGTCATTGTCACCTTTGAACACTCATCCAGCTGGTTTTTTCTGCTGACTGGGTTAGTTTATGGGTTAGTTAGTTCCATGCAGGTCAGCGGGGTTATTTATGCACCGCGCGCTGTGAACGCTGTCATATATTAAACCGCTTCTGGCGCGCCCGCGCTGGATAAGATAGACTTTCATCTCCATCATAAACAAGCCTTCCTATCTCTATATATGACTGATTCACATTCTGATTGTCAACATTAGTTTCTCCTCGTGTCCTCAGACAGACAAACAGAGAAATTAAAACCGCGCAAGCACTCTTTCTTTTACAGCACACGTGTTTTTCGCTGGTGTGGTGTTTGCTGGAAAATCAAAACCCAGAGGATCTGCTTAAAGCAACACACCACAGGTGAACAAAACAACCAGAGATAGATAGCCGGTGTCACTATAGATCTCCAGTTGGTTAATCACATAAAGAATTGTAAGTAAAATTAATAAATGCATAAATAGGTCTAACTTTCGTCACCCTGGAGAACAAAACCAGCCAGAAAGGTCAATTTTCTACAATAGACTTTCATACATCATCTGAAAGCTGAATAAATAGGATGTTAGGAGAGGATAATATCTGTCTGAGATACAACTAGTAGACATTCTGGAATCTGAGGGAGCAGAAACATCTAAATATCGAGAAAATCAGCTGTGGTGCTGTAAAGCAGTGGTTTTCAATCCTGTTCCGAGGAAAAGCACTGGTTTAAAGGATAGAGGTTAGTTATAGTCTAACTATAGGATGGCATTTTCAGATAGAAATACACTGTAAGAACACGCACGCGTGCCAAACGATTTATTTTAAGTGTAAGTACGTTGTTATTAAGGACACTTGAAGTGAGTGTAATAAATAACGTGTATTACAGGATTTCTGGACAGTTCTGTTTCAACATGCAAATGTGTTTTTTTTTTTCAAAACATACCTTACCACAAAAATAAATCTGAATGTGACCTAAAGCCAGTGGCAAAACTCTTTGATTCTGTCGGGATGTAAAGGGTTTTCCAGGGGATTGTGGATCTCTCTATCAGTCAGAAAACACTGTCAGCAGACAAACAAACGTCTCTCATCATGTCTTTATAAGAATGAAATGATGCAGCAGAGGCAATTAACCTCGAACAAACCTTCAGAGGAATAAGACTGTGAGGTTTGCTGAGTGTAAAACACTGTAAAGATATGGATTGAGATCTATGGATGCAAATCAATAAAGAGCAATAAAACAAAGACTGGAATGTGTATTTCAGATGTTTTCTTTCCTCTGTTGTGAAAGAAGATACGAGCAAACAGAGCAGTGCATGTAAAGCAGTGGTTAGCTCTGTTTAAAGCGGTGTGTGGATCAGCAGGAGCCAGGTTTGTTCTGGCGTACGTGTTCAGGGCTTGAATGACAGAGAATGTAAGACGAAACCCGTCAGTCACCTGTAGTTAGAGCAAACAGAAGATGATCTGAGTCACTGTGATGCCGTCCTGATGAAGTGTGATTATGAGCTTTACCCCCATCTGCCGGAGCAGCAGCTTCTGTTAATGACCTTCAGCACCGCTTCTTTACATCTGTTCATATCAGCTCAGCTATATTTATATGCACCCTGGAACACAAAACCAGTCAGAAGGATCAGTTTTGAAATTGAGATGTATGCATCATCTGAGAACTGAAGAAATCATCTCTCCGCTGATGTGTGGTTTGTTAGGAGAGGATAATATCTGTCTGAGAGACAACTATCAGTAAATCTGGGAGCAAACTAAATCTCCTTTAAAGTCGTCCAAATGAAGTTCTTAGCAATGAATATAACTAATCAGAAATGACGTTTTGATGAATTACAGCAGAAAACACAAAATATCTTCATGGAAGATGATCTCTACTTAATGTCCTAATGATTTTTGGTATAAAAGAAAAAATGGATAATTCTGAAAACTTAATATACGCTCTCATGACTGCTTCCGTGTTCCAGGGCCACAAATATTAATACAGCTTTTGTTTTTATTTAGGAATTAGTACTTCTTCAATGTTAAGAAACAAACCTCAGGGTAAAGTGTTACTGATTTCTTGAAATACTGTGAAGGAAGAAAGATTCCACTTTAGGAAATGATTTATTCAAGTCAGACATCAAATATAACACAATGAACCTCATGCTAAACACAACTGAGCTTTGGAATACAATAATCAACAGAAGCAGCTTTAATCAGGGACAGAAGAAACGCTCTGGAACGCAAGCATCAGAAGCATGTGAGGAATTTACTCAGTTCAACACGCTGAGCTTGAATTCAGCAGAACTCAGGAGATTTAGAGAACCAACAAAGTCTTGAAGAAATCACAAAGGAACACGAGAATCAGGGAATAACACTCCTCTCCAACAGAACCACAGAAACAGAGCGGTGTGATTGTGTTTGAAGCGGCTGCCGCTCAAAGCCTGCTCAACCGGAAAGACCTTCAGATCCCTTCAGTCTGAAATCCTGAACCTGTTTGGTCACATGACTGTACAGAACCAGCGGTGCAGAAATGAGTTATTAAAGGACGATACAGAAGGATTTACAACTGTCCTCAACCTTTCAGGACACAAATCTCCATCATTTCAGTAGCCATTCAGCATCCGGTGCATTCATTAACCCTCGTTTCCCAGGGAAGGTGATGTTAGTCCAACAACTCTAACACTAACACAGATCTGACACACGTGTGTATGGAGGTACATCTGTGCCAAAAGACATTTATCAGCCTGCTGTTAGTGATGTTGTTTCATCAGTTCAGCGCTATGCTTTACATTCTGGAATATTTCACAAACATCCAGATATATTCGATATCTATGCCGTTATAATAGTTTTTTAGAGTTTTAGAGAAACTCATTATTGAGCAATTTCTGTTTGTTTGTATGGATATCCATACAGAATGTTCACTGAGAGCGCAAACCAAAAACAACAGCAATAACAGCAGACGAAGACAAAGCGGTCTACATTTTTGGCACAAACATTACTCCATAAACACGGAGAAAGATGTGTGAAAAAAGCCACGGACGTATGGTTTTCTGTCAATTAATGTGAACCGCCAGCCCTTGGTGAGCAGATGGTGTGGTCATGAGGAGCGCGCTTGTTTTAGCCAGTTACAGAAGAGATTGTGCATCTGAAGCTGTGTTTGCTGCAGAATCAGGAGGCGTCTGAGGGCACGTGCTCCTCGAAGCCCTCGCTCTCGCGCACTAGCGCTCGCTCCAGGATCACGCGACCCTCTTTATAGCGCTGGCTGTCCTCGGTGGCAAACTCGTAGATCCAGCCCAGCTTGCTGTTGCAGTTCTTGCAGCTGACGTCTCTGACCATGTGTCTGCCGGTCAGCATCACGCGGTCCTGCACCTCGCTGTACTGCAGGTTCACCACCTGAAACACATCACGCTAGTGTTAGCAGCAGAGAGGATTTCTCCATATGTACTGAGAGTGTGCTGCTGACTACTTCATCTTCTGCGTGGTCCGTTCACAGCAGCGACAAAAATCAATCTTTTCCAACAAGGTCCAATTTATTTTTACCTTTGTAAAGCCATTTTCTCTAAAAGTGTGCATCATCTTTGGAGTCAAATTCTCACCAATAATCAATGAATTCGAATAATAAGAGATTTGGGCTGTTACCACGCTAATGTATCTTTGCACTGCAGAGGAAACGGAGAAGCTGCTCCTGAAGTGGTGTTTAGATGCGTTTAATGCAGGACATGAATGCCTTTAACCTGCACTTAGACACGCATAAATAATGTTTTCTTATTTTAAATATATCACGCCAATACTGATATTTTTACTTTTTAACAAATGAAAAGGGGCTTTAAATATGAAACTAAAACCATTTTAGCCAGTAGGTGGCAGCAAGTCACTGTTAAGTGAGTCACTGCGAGTGAACCGAATCATTTAAACAGTTGATTCATTCAGGAACGAATCACTGTCATGTTTCCCAGAGAAACAAAACATCAAGACACGATTAGTTATATAAAACAGGGCTTTCATTAAGCTTGGTTATGTTCATGTAAATATATGGCATGCAGCTGCTTTAAGGGAATAATCAACAGTTATGATTTTTGTCAATCATGTAGCCCTAATATACAATATACACAACTTCTGCCCACATATCTTGAATTCTGTGATCATTCCAAGTGTATTTTATTAGACTGAATCATGCAGTGAAAGAGTACTTTGTAAATGCTCCTGTGCACTAGTCTAAACTTCACGTAACGTGTGCACTCTGTAGGGGTTTATATACTGGATAATAACAAATCACACATTTCATTAAAACAGCCGTTAGGACACGACAGCAGGTGATGTATATATGGCTGACGTGCCTTGTTGAAGAGGAAGGCTCGTCCGGTGGCGCCGGTGAAGCGTGTGGAGATCAGCTCGGAGCGGTTGGTCAGGATAGTGTCACAGTTAGCGCAGGAGAACAGACGTGTCCCGCCGATGTGATCCAAGAAGATACGACCCATGATCACCTGAAACACACCTGTGAGAGCGTCAGTGACGGCACTTACGACTCTTCAAGAGCAAATAAACCAAAAAGAATCCAATATACCAATACCGTGAAGCACGTTTCTGATCACAACAGGAACAAATATCTGCCAGGGGCTTCAGAAAAGTAGGTTTCTTTCCTCATTGACAGATATTTCTTCCTGTTTTAATCACAAACTTCATTTTGATCAATTTCTCAGAAAACTAGATGGCAGTATTTCCAGTAAATTTGTGAAAATGTTTATACATTTAGAAAACAAAACACAAAGACTGATTAAGAACATGTTTTTGGCAGTGTGTGTAACATTTAATGTCCCTTTATGACTTTGTGACTCGATTTAAGGCCTTGATTTGCTCTGAAGGCGAATAGAGACTCTTTAAAGCAGAACTCCCGAAGACTCTCTGGATCTGATCTCATTCATTCACGACAGAAGAAAAAACTCAAGATCTATGATCACATTATGAGTTTTTTCTTCTGTCGTGTCGAGCTGCGGGCCGTTTCTGGTGAGTGTTTATCTGTCGCGCATCACACACACACACACACACAGCTTATGACGAATGAAACTCGAATCGAAGCAAATTGCGTGAACCAGTTAGTATGAGATCAACTCTTACCAGTCGCTTCCGATCGAGTGTTTGTTTATTTCTGTAAAACTGCTCGTGCTCGCGCAGCTGTGTTTTCTTTCTGCTCTTCCTCCAGACTTTATATCAACATCCGGCGCGATGACGTGCGCGATGACGCCGTGCGTGCTATTGCACGTATCACGACAGCAGCTGTATGGACGTTCATAACAAACCACATTAGAACATTCTTTATTTTGAATAACAACAAATATATATTTGAGGTTTTGTTGTATGTTTTGCTAGGCATTTGCTCACATTGCTGCTCTGGTTCTAATAATTTAATATTTTAATATTGCTAGCCTGTACAGATATTTTGAGTCTTTATAATTAATTATGATTTGGGAAGTTATGTAACTTTTGTAACTATTTTTGCATTTTCGCCATTATCACAGGGTGTGTGAGTGTGTGTGTCAGTCAATCACTTTTATTTCTTATTCTTTTAACAATACAGATTGTAGCAAAGACAGTCTTCTAAATTATTACCTGTGGGTTTTTTAGGTCCGATAATTAATACCTCTGTTTTGTCAGAATTTAAGAAATTACTTGGACATCAATTTTTTTTATATCAGCTATGCATTCCTTTAGTTTCTCAATTTGGTGTGTTTCACCTGGCTGAGAAGAAATATAGAGCT
>JAUMHP010000015.1:3308250-3319544 GCA_032361065.1 Enteromius trimaculatus
TTCTCAAACACTTCATTCTGTGTGATTTATAAGCTTGTTTCCTCATGGAGACCTAACTAATGTCCCCACAAGGTCAAGGTGTGTGTGTGTGTGTGTGTGAGGGAGTGTATATAAGAGGTGTGTGTGTATGAGAGCGAGCAGTGAGATGATGGCATTCCAGTAATTGCCCATTAATGTTTTTTTATTATGTTTTATTTTAAAGGCACAATCTTTTTCGTGTTCTTTATAGTTATATTTATTAATCAGTTCAGAGAACCTCTAATGAAACATAAAGTAATGCATGAGCCACAAACAAAAGCTCATTTAAACACGTCACTATTCTCAGAGATCTGGACCTACATGTGTCCATCAGTCCAGAATCATGCAAGAGATTGATAATGACACACACACACACTCTCTCTCTGCAGGCCAGGAGCGTGTGAAGGTGTGTGTTTGAAGGGTTTTGTGTGTTTGAGGAGACACACGGTCTGATGCTGATGGAGAATACAAATGCTGAAGCAGCGTCTTATCTTAATGAGTCTAACGAAGGGCCGGCGCACATCTGCCCTCCTGCAGAGCAGCAGCATCACGAGTGTGTGTGTGTGTGTGTGTGAGGGACTGCTCCTGGTGTGTTTCCTCAGCGACTGATCCTCTGATTAAAACCTGTGTGTGTTCTTCAGGTGGGAGCTGACCGCTATGACCACTAACAGTAACATCAGCCGGCCCATATTCTCCTCTCACGGCTGACGGCAGACTCTCTCCAGACTCCCGCTCCACAGAGGATTGACCTGCACCCGTTTGGATCTGGATTCGTTTCTCGGTCAGAAAGGCCGTTCTCCTTCGGGTTTTGCTGCTGTTGAACTTGATCCTGCTGAGGAGAATCGGACCTTCACAATCTTAAATCAGTCCACTTATTCATCAGTGTTACGGTGTTTTAATGAGGTTTTGGAGTGAAATGAAGATCATTTAACCTGTAATCTGTGGTTTCTCTGCTTGGCTCCGTCGGGTTTATATGCAAGACTTTGGTTATGGTTCCACACGTGCTCTTACATATCAAACGCACAGATGATCTTCAGAGAAGACTGCTTTCCTGTTTACCCACAGAGCTTCTGATGAAACATCCTGACTCCACAATCAGTAGAAATGGAAATCTTCCCTCTGCATGCGCTGACCGACCGTCTTAGATCTCAAAGAGTGGCGAAAGCAAACGCTGTAAAGTTCTCTGAAAAGGTTAGAATGTTTTCTCATTTACTCAGTCGCTCAGAAAGATCCCGACCGCTCAAATAAACCGCCTCTGGTGTCTCTGGGCTGAATCTCGTGTCCAGTTTCTCCAGATGCACATCTTTCACAATTTCAGAGACGTCTTAAAACACAGATCCATTACTGCTGTTTCTTTATATCTATATATATTGATTTTGAGAGCTGATGGTGCCAAAGCTGCAGGGGAAGCGGAGCAGTGTTCTTCTGGTTTATATTTTTGCGTTCGCAGGATCTTTGTGTCTCGTCTGGTGCCTGATCAACTTCTCCAGAACTTCAGGAGGTCTTTTGGGTTTAAAGGCTTCCGGTCTGGATGGATTTGAAGCATCTTGTTAGAGATTTTATTCTTTGTGTCTGAACATCGGACGTTAAACGTTTCGAGTTAATATCGTGCAAACAGAGAGCGTCAGAAAATTCAACCGTCCTCGTCATAAATAATGATTTGATGAAGGTCTCTCAAAACTCTCGAAATGAATCGGATGGAGCTCAAGTGCATTTTGATAATAATCTGTAGCTTGAAGTAGAAATGTCGAAATACTCATTTAATCCCATTTCTGTGATGCTTTCAACAAACACTTGCTCTGATAGATGTTTTATATGTATTGAAGGAGAGGAAGACACTATTCTTTATGTTCTGATTGGCCAATTAGCTGGGCTTGAGTCTTTTTTTAATCATGTTCAGCTCTCGTTGTGTGAAGGAACGCTTGGAAACTGAGCCTCAAGCGTGATTCTTGGCTGGTGGTGACTCGATTCATGTTATAAACGGGTTTTTAGTGGGATCTTGAATTTCCTGAACAATAAAACTGATGATAATTTTGCTTATTGTCTGCTCAAATGTGCAGTGTGTGTGTGTGTGTGTGTGTGTGATATAAAAAGAACTGTTTTCCTGTAACACCACGAATTTGAAGACAATTTTAAAGAGACATCATTAAATAAAAAACTATTTTTAAGTAAAAGAATGAAACATTTCTTTACTAATTCAGAAAGTTTTGCGATATTAATCTAATGCATTACACAGATACTTATAATGTATATTAACTGTTTATCTTCGTTAATAATTTCTTGCATTATAATGATTTCACGTTTCTTGTTGAGTCTGAAATTGGTTGTGTTTTCATTCAATGCTGTGGTTACAATTATTAGAGATCAAATGTGAACATGGAGCACAAAACCACACAAAAAGGTACATTTTTCAAAATTGAGATATTTTATATCATCTGTAAGTTAAATTAGGTTTGTTAGGAGAGGATAATATCTGTCTGAGACACAACTATCAGACAATCTGGAATCTGAGGGAGCAGAAACATCTTTCAACTGATCTTCTTAGCCAGTATTAGAGCTAATCAGAAATTAAGTTTTGATATATATTTGGTACATGATCTTTTCTTAATATCCTAAAATGTGTAATTCTGACTCATACAGTGTATTCTGTATTTCTATAAATATCCCTGTGCTGCTGTGCTCCAGAGACACAGATATAATGTCTTATGATGTGCATTACAAGGTATAATGAGTGCACTATAGAGGCTTTAAGTAAAGTGTTAATGTTTGCTGCTCTCTCAGTCATATTTACACACAAACGGTCTGAGATGTTCTTTGGAGGCTCCAGTGTCGTCGTCTCGTATGAAGCTTGATGGATTTGCCTGCTCTCTCGGTGGACGTGACCTTAATGGATTTCTATTGAGCAAAGGTTGTGAAAGCTAAAGGTTAACTGCTGGAGGAGCTGTGATGGGACGAGCCCCACCTGTCCATCGGCTCGTGTTCAGGAACCTTAAACTTGTGTCTTCGGCCGAGCGCTAATGGCTGGACATCGCCGCTCTCTCCAGGGACGAGCTCCTCCAGACCCAAACACGGCATTAAACTGGAGAGCCTGCGCTTGTTTTGACCTCCAGAAGAGACTGTGATGAATCACCTGAAGATGATTTCTCTGACAGATCCTCAGTCGTTCCTGAACAAAGATGCATTTGTTTCTGAGGAACGCTCCTCTAAACCAGCTCTGGACTCTTCTCCATGAAACTAACCTCCAGAACAAAGCTAAATCTAGACTGAAATAGATCTGTGCTCAGAATTCCAGCTAGAAAAATTCTGCTCTTGTTTGAGTACGGTGATGTGGTTTAGAAATGAACATAAAGGTGTTTTGGAGCAATTCAATTGATTACTAATGCACCCTACAGAAGTGAATTATTCTCTATTTTGAATTGTACATCATTGCATACTAGTTCTTCTTGGCTTATTACCTGGATATCTTCAAAAGCTGCCAAAAACACATTTTTATGCACTCTACAAAATGACTGTGATTTTAACTGTAAAATAGTTAAATATACTTCTACTATAGTTAAATAGTTAATGGTAAGTTCCGGTAAGATGAAATTCCCTGCATTGTGTTTGAACTATGTTTTTCAATTCAGCATTTATTGGCTAAGTATGCATAAAATACACAGAACTTGCTGCCAGTTTTCTTTCAGTGTTGTTTATCAGGGTTGTGTGTTAGAGGAGTCTCACTGTGACAGTGTTTAGTGTTCGTGTGAATGACACTGAGCACACTATAAAGAAAAATCCCTCAAATTTACAGTAAAACATGGCAGCCGTGGTTGCTGGAATTCAACCGTAAAAAATGTATTTACAGTTAAATACTGTGATTTCGTTAACTGATATAATGTTAATATTCCAGCCTAAAGTACTGAAATCTGTTTTGTAGGTTTGAAATACACTGATAGCACCAGAAAGTCACACGATGAACCAAATCAGCTTTTAAATATGAACATATATAGAACTAAATAATCTAATGTTTCCTTGTTTATCCCTATAAGGAAAACTACTTTCTGCTTTTGAACGATAGGAATGCTCTCCAAAACTTACTGAAACAAGAGACGAACTTTCCAGCATGTACATTTAAAAGATCACCAGTAAGTGCTCTGACCATGTTTTATTATTTTCTATGTGTTCCATGTCTTGTAATTTATGTTTGACTGGTTCTCAGGAGATACTCTTTTCAGGCTGTGATTGAAAATAAGAACTTGTTAACGTGTCTGGTAAACAGTAAGGGTTAAACGAAAGCCGATTGTGAACGATCAGAAGTGTTCTGTTCATAGCTGATATTGAGCGATCTTCCAGCAGTGCGTTCATGTCTGTCAGTAGTCCTGGGTTATCTACAGTGTTAAGTGCAGACGGGAAACCCCACAGACCCTCTTTATTCTAACCACCTTCATATAAAACACCCTTCGGCTCCAAACAGAGCAGCCCATCTCCTCAGACTTCATCTTCTTCACGCTGAAGACTCTTCTTCCAGGCAGGTTCTGGCTCTGGTCTGGAGTCAGGGTCACTCAGATGTGGCTCGGTCAGATTTAGATGACAGTACAGGATGGGCAAAGTGATTTTTAGCTTCAGTTTGTGATTTCAAGTTAGACATGTTTGATATTTTGAGCCAATGTTGCTGTCAGTTGTCATGTTTGGAGTGAATCTGATGTGTTTTATCCCACGGGTTGAGTTCTGGTCATCTTTTTCCTGACAACGAAGCATTACAGTAAAACTTGCTGACTTGTATAAAACAACAAAGAAATGTTCCCCCTCCCACCCTGACACTCAAAATTTCTTATATGACTGAATTATCACCAAATCTTGGATTCATTTTTTGTCACCTTGCTTTTTTCAGTGAGCACAGGTTATTAATTGATTGATCACTGATCTGAGCCCAAATCATTCACATTTAATCCTATGTTTCCACTCAAAAACTGACTGAGGAATCCTACAATCAATCAGCTCCAATAGGAAACTCAAACCTGTGGCCAAGAGATTGCTCTCAAGATAATAATATTGCATAAAGAAAGATGTGCATGCAATTTTTAAAAGGAACAGCAGAGCAAGAGTTAAAGTCTGATTTGATTTGAAGAAGGTATAGTGTCTGCGTAAAGCTGAAGAAATGAATGAAATGTTGCGTCTGAGGTTAATGTGAATAATAATAACTAACCCTCGCTGATCTGTGTGTGTGTGTGTGTGTGTGTGTGTGTGTGTTGTGATGATGTCACCGCAGGTATTTTTACACTCCAGCGCTATAAATATCGGGTCAGTCCTCATGTCGTCACGGCGGAGGGGTTTCTCTCAGCTTGAGCTCCTTCAGAGTATATAAGCCTCGAGAGAGCCGCGGATCACACACACACACACACACACACGCTCACAACCAGCGCTGACTAACCTAAACTAACATAACCCCGCTGCTGATCTGTCATCTTTGCATGTTCCTGGAGTTTTTCGGCATAAATGAGCGCGTGAAGCCGCGGACTCTGGTGCTGTGTCGGACCTGAGAGATCGAGGATGAGCTGCGACGCGAGCGTCAGGAGGGTTCTCCGCGCGTCCAAGCGCGTCAGGTCAGTCTATGATCATTATCAAGCATGCTAGTTTAGACACTGATCTATAGATGTGTGTGTGTAGAACTCCATCCGGGACTCCTTTTATAACAAGTGTCTCATACTTTCATAGACTCTAGATTCATAGATTCACCCTAACTCACACACACTATTAAACAATCATCTGTAATAATATGTGGTGATCTATGAGGTTATCAGAGCGGGTGAGACGTGCTGGTCTGGGTTCTTCTGAAGCTGTGGGAGCGTCTGACCGTCTCTCTGTTCTCGGATGCAGGTCCACTAAAGGAGCATCCAAAGCCCGGCGAGACCACATCAACGCAGAGATCCGGACCCTGCGGTCACTGCTGCCCATCTCAGCCGAGGAGCAGGAGCGTCTGTCCTACCTGCACTCCATGTCTCTCATCTGCACCTTCGTCCGGAAGAGCGTGCTCCTCTCAGGGGTTGGAAGCGGTCAGGATCGCTCTGGTCTGGATCCGTCTGGTCTTCACCAGGACCGAGCTTCTCCTCTGTACCAGAGCTTTCTGGAAGCGCTGCCTGGATTTATTGTGGCTTTGACCAGAGAAGGAAAGTTGGTCTACGTGTCTGAAAATGTGCAGGAGTATCTCGGCCTGTCCATGGTGAGAGAACCGTCTGTTCTTCTCTTCTTTCACATGCATGTACATTTATCCCTTCTTACATTCAGTATTTATTTAGTCGTGATTATGATCAGTTTCATCTAAGCTTGAAAAACTGGTTTAGTTCTCCTGGAATATATCCGCTTATGGGTCATGAATGTGCATGCAGAGTTCTGGCACACAGATGCCTTTTGGAAAGATTGTAGAAATTTTGTTAAGACTTTATTTCCATGCAATTTATCAAAAGATCCAATATTTTAAAAACCATTAGTATCAAAAAACAAACAAACCAATTAAAAAACAGTGAACCTTCAGTGTATCTTATCAGACACTACAACACAACATACACGAGAACGAGAACTGAAGAACTGCCCTCTCCTAACAAACCAGACATCAGTGGAGAGATTTTGAGATGTTGCATAAAGGTTAATAATTGTGTGTGTAGATGTGGGAGCAGCTCTTGATCAGAGATGTTCTGTGTTTCAGGTGGATGTTCTTCAGGGGGACTCTTTCTATGATATGATGGACGGTCGTGACGCAGAAGCGGTGCGGGTGATCTTGAGAGAGCAGGACGTCTCAGCAGGTGAGCAAGGCGTTCAGAAGCTTCCTTCAGTGTTTAGTGTGATGTCCAGATCGGGTCTGAGCCAGTGTGTTTCTCTCAGAGAGCAGCTTTGTGTGCCGCATGCACAGCTCAAGAGCGCTCCGGCTCCAGAACACTGCCGGCTGTTCCATGCTGGTGAGGGGGCGATTCCGGGCGGACGGCGCTCTGTTTGTGGCCCTCTGCTCGCCCACGGCCGACAGACTGAAGGACAGCGAGATCCTGAGGGCCTCCGCCTGCTTCCAGACGCTCCACAGACCGGACATGAGGCTCACGCATGCCCCCTGCAGGTACACCCTACACATCACCACACACCCGCGCTCCTCTTCTTGATCTGAGAGGAGGACAATGGCTGTTGGGAATGAATGATACGGTTGTTGATTGTGATGAAATATGTTTCTACAGCATCTGGTTCCACCTGGGTTTCTCAGCTGAGGAGCTGATCGGTCGATCGTGGTATGAGCTCCTGCATCCAGAGGATCTGGCGCCCGCCGCCGACTGCCATCGCGCACTCAGTGAGTCCACTCACACACATCTGTGCAAACACAAAAATCAAGGTTTTATTAAACTGATCAAAAGTGACCTTTAAAATCATCTTTAAAATTGTTCAAATGAAGTTCTTAGCAATGAATATAATATCTTCATGGAACACGATCTTTACTTAATATCCTAATGATTTTTGTCATAAAAGAAAAAAGAAATACTTTTGACTTTTCAAAATTTCTACAAATATCCCTGTGCTGCTGGTGACTGCTGCTGTGCTCCAGAGACAGACATATCATGTGCAGAATATTTCTTAAATAATCTCAAATAAATGCTGCTCTTTTTGAAAAATAAAATGCATCGCAGTTTCCAGAAAAATATTGAGCAGCACGACTGTGTTCAGCAACGACAATAATCAGAAATGTGTGTTGAGCAGTAAATCAGTATATTATTATGATATCTGAAGATCATAATGATGCTGAACATCACAGAAATACACTTTAACACAGATCCACACAGAACACAGATGTTCTACACTGTATTAATATGTCATAATTTTAAATGCATTCTTGATCAGATAAATGCAGCATTGATACGCAGAAGACACACAAACATTAAGTCTGGAGTAGTGTAGATGACTGTATAGTGATTCCTGTACTGAGGAGGTGGATGTTTCTTCACACACTGCTCTGTTCAGCAGCTGGAGACGATGGTGAAGCAAGCTCAGAGATGCTGGTCCGTCTGCAGCGGAGAGATCACTCCTGGATCTGTCTGTACGTCTGCGCCTCCTCAGACCGATCCAGAGACACCATCATCTGCACAAACCACGTCATCAGGTGAGCTTCTGATCTCGGCTGATGATTTATAATCATTTCACGTGTCTCTGGAGCACAGCAGAGCTCAGGGATTTTTGTAGAAATAGACAACAATTATACATTTGTCTTTTATGACAAAAATCATCAGGATATTAAATAAAGATCATGAACTAAGATCACTATTAAATAAAGATCATGTTCCTGATCATGTACAAGAATATTATAAGACAAAAGGGAAATTTTAATTTACATTAAGTATCTGATTCTGGTGCTGTGATTGGTTCTGGAGTCCTAACCTTGCTGATGTTCTGCAGTGAAACAGAGGCGGTGTATCTCAGACAGAAGCTGTACGGCGCTGACCGGTCGTCTCAGCCGGCTTGTGTCCAGACCGACAGTGACCTGCTGAGGATGGGCTCAGGGCCCGGCGGTGACCCACCACCGCTCTTTTTCTCCAGCCCCCCCTACAGCCCCACTTCCTCCCACTGCTCCTCTGACTTCCTGTGTGAGGGCTTCGGAGCGCTCTGCCCGCCCCAGCCGGTGCCTGACCCCTTCCCTGACCCGTCCTCTTGCCCGGCTGAGGCTCACCTGGTCCCAGTGTACGGGGTCTGTGAGGCTCTGGAGGACTTTGCTGTGTTTCTGACCCCGGAGCCCTCGCCCCCTGCGGAGGGACCCTTGCTGTACAGCGAGGCGGAGCAGGCGGAGATCGGGACACTGGCCCAACAGATCCGGTCCCTGGCCAGCAGCTTCGACGCCTACAGCAGGACACGGCCAGCTCCGGGCCCCGGGGCCCTCTGTTGGCCGGAGCCGCTGCTGGACGAGGCCCTCATCGACTGTATCCTCTCAGACTGCGGCTGGGGCCGGGGCCGGGGCCCGATGGAGCCGTATCCCTGTGTGTACGCCGCTCCCTCACTCTGACCATCTCCAGGCTCACACTAGTGACCGGTGCAGTGTCCTGCAGGAAGCAGTGCTCTTACATCATGTGCTGACCGTGCTGTATGTTCCTCCAGTAACTCTTAAGATAAACATAAGATCATCTAAGTGTTCTGTTTCAGGACCCCATGGATATGAAGTAAAATGCACTTTTATTATACTCTCTCTGTATTTAAACAGTATTTTACATTTTAAAACACTTTACTTCATATCCATGGGGTCCTGAAACAGAACATTTGAGAACACTTAGATTATCTTCTAATTGTTTTTAGTATATTAAGAACAAAAAGAGAGCTTGAAAATACAGCACTATATTATGTAGTTTATGGAAGTGCACTTTATTTCACTTAGGACTAGTTAGTTACAGTAATAGTATTAGTTTGTGCAGTAACCAGAAGTGTAACTAATTACTGTTGCCAGAAAGTAATAAGTGAAGTAATAGTATTACTTGTGAAAGGTGTAACTAGTAATGAGTAACTAGCCGAGCACTGCTAGTAACCAGTATGGCATATTGCTGAAGAATGTGAAGGATGTCTGAATATCTCTCTCTCTGTGTTGTAAGTGTCTCGCTCGTTTCAGTAAACGACTCATTAATGAGCTTCTCTGCACACAAACACAGAAGAAGCTAAAGCTACCTCATGAAGTCAGAGATCTTCCTGTGCGGTTATTTTCTGAGGTTTATGTGAGATTTTTAAATCATTCCAGAGGAATTCAAGAGGAATTTCTCTTGTGGCCTTATGTTTGCAGTATCTGTATAAAACAAACATTTATTTATATATTCTTGCTCTTTGTTTCTATTTTTGTATGTAATGTCAATAAAGTTGCTCTAAGAAATGAAGAACTGAGAAGTGTGTGTGTGTGTGTGTGTGTGTGTGTGTGCAGGGCATTCACCGCGAGACACACGCATTTCAGCCTTTCACACGCTCTCACGCCACACCTTGTATTTCTCACGCTGAAAAGTAAGACATAACGATAACTTGTATATACAATTAATAGCCGAGGCGCAAGCATAAGATGCTAAGTTCTCTGCCGAGTTCAGAGCTACCAGCCAATCAGAAATGAGAATGTGTGGTTTCGGGTAAATTATGCGTTTGCAGAATGCAGTTAATTTGGTAGAGGAAACTCCACTAATATGTTCTTCAGAAGAAATTTAATCCAAAGTTGAACATCAAAATGTACAGACAAAAACTAGAACAGGTATCTGTCGTTAGATATCTCGGGATATCATATCCAAAAATTAATTGACAAATGCAAAAAGGCAATGAAGGTGATGAAGTGCCTGGCAGGAGCCGAATGGGGGGCATGTCGTTATTCTCTTAAAAGAATATACTGTGCATTGATCAGATCAACTATGGTAGTATGGTGTGTAGTTCTGCAGCTAAAACGCAGTTATTAAAGATAAAAGCAATGCAATCCCAAGCTCTGAGAATATGTTGTGGAGCAATATGATCATCTCCAATAATAGCAATGCAAGTGGAAGCAGGTGAATTACCTCTTGAATTAAGTCTTAAATTGAAAATGAGATGCTGGATTAATCTGAAAGAACAAACAGAGGATCATCCAGTAAAGAGGAAAGCTGGGAGCAGGGCTGTAAATGAGGAGGCTGTGAGTATGGGAAAATATCAAAATAGCTCCTTCTGTGGCAGCTTCAACTCCTTGGCTGTTAGTGGATATGAGTATATTTGAAGAAAAGCATAAAAACGAATCTCTTGTGTTAAATAATATAACAGTTAAACTATGTTTAGAGCAAGCATATTTTAGTTCATTACACATATACAGCCGAGAGAACATCGGATCATATATCTGTGTTCGCTACTGAGATAGTGGCTGTAATCTTAGCATTGCGGTGGATTGAGGAAGTGCAACCACTAGATGCAGTTATTTGCACCGATTCTCTTTCTGTATTGTATAGTTGGGTAAGGGGGTTTTCTACAGCGAGGCAAGATTTAGTAATGCAGAGTTTATATAGAATTAGACAGTATGGACTTGTAGGCATTTATATCATATACAAGGAAATGTTGGTGTGGCAAGAAATAAGTATGGAAATAGGAGAAATTGTGTAATTTTTTCAAGACTGCACATAGGACATGCTTTTTAAATCAGTATCTGAATAGAATGAAAAAAGCATGATACAGGAAAATGTGATAAATGTGGACATATAGAATCTATAGAACATGTAATAATGCACTGTGTGGCATATGAAAGGGCAAGGTTTTGATTAATTCAGGGTCTAAGAATGATTGGTATAAATGAT
>JAUMHP010000016.1:28008-51591 GCA_032361065.1 Enteromius trimaculatus
TGACATATTACATAGAGAAGCGTTTATTTAAAATAGATAATAATGTTCAGAACTACTGTTACAGTAGTTTACTGTTTCACTACTATTCAAAAGTTTGGGATCAGTACATTTTGCTTTGTATGATGTGATGATGCTTTGTATCACAGGAATAAACTACATTTTAAAATATATTCAAACAGAAAACAGTTATTTTAAATTTATACAATATTACAGTTTTTTTCTGGATTTTTAATCTAATAAATGAAGCCTTGATGAGCAGAAGAAACATCTTTAAACACCATTAAATATCTTACTGACCCCACATCTTTGAGCGGTAGTGTATGTACGTGCATGCATATTTATATATGCATAATAAATATATAATGTAAACAAAAACTTATTTTAGATGCCATTAATCACGATTAATTGTTTGACAGCACTAGTTTTAATGCATTTATGGAAGGAAATGTATCTTAATGGAACATAATCTTTACTTATTATCCTAATAATTTTTGGCATAAAAGAAAAAATACTTTTGACCCATACAGTGTAATTTTGGCTGTTTCTAGTTGTGTTTAGGCTCACATGTGAAAAGTCTAAACTGAACTTGACTTTGATTTCAGACTAATAGCTAGATTCCTGCTTTATGAACCTAGCTATACTGCACCTTAACAGCTACGATAAGTCATCACAAACGTTCTTATTGTTTATCTGCCAAATATACTATTTTCTGAGACAGACATCTAAACACAGTCCTTTTGTTTTTCACCACAGAGGACCATGCGAAGAGTCTTTCTGCCCGAGCGAAGCCTTTTCAGTGCTCTCAGTGTGGGAAAGGTTTCTCTCGTATACAGCATCTGTCCGAACACGTCCGGATTCACACAGGAGAGAGGCCTTTTCAGTGCTTGGTGTGTGGAAAGACTTTCACCCGGGAAAGAGACCTCAAGACCCATCAGATCGTCCATACGGATGCCAAAGCCTTTCACTGCACCATCTGTGTTAAAAACTTTGCCCTGTTATCCTCCTTGAGAAGACACCTGCGTGCATTTCATCAAGGTACAACGTTTTGCTATGCAGTGAATAAGAATAGAGATAGTAAGGCATAATAGTGGGATTACAACGGACGGGGTGTTGTTAGGCCCAAAATGAAGTGGACTGCCAAAACCCCCTTTACTGTGGTAACTCTGTAAAACCTAATTAAGCTTATAAAACACCTGAGGGTCCTGGATTTCATTATCCCATCCAATCAAGCTTTAGAGTCAAAATGGACTTTTATAAAGATTCATTACAATTTATGTCCATTATGTTACAATTACATAATCCAAATATAACCCAGAAATCAGGGGTTTACATAAAAATGATTTTTTTTACTGTAGATGAGTTTTATTCTTGATTGATTTGTGCATCCTCTGCCGTGAATGGGTGCCATTAAAACAAGAGTCCAAACTGCTGATAAAAGCATCACATAATACATAAAACACATCTTGTGAAGGGAAAAGCGTGCTTGTAATGTATCAGTTAAGACATTTGTAATGTGCTTTTTGCTAAAATATGAGTCCATAACATTACTTTCTCCTGTGAAATTTCCTCTCGCCTGAATCAGAGGAGAAATCTGCGCAGATCAAGCACCAATTGCGAACCAAAACAGCTCTACATAAAATCTGTGGGTGGATTTTAATGTGAGAGACAACAGGAGATGGACTACTGGTGGAAGCGATGTTACAGATTAGGGCTTGTATTTTTGGATGATTTAAAGTTAAAAACATCTTGATGCATTTGTTTCTTACAAACATGCAGCTTTTCATTGAACTGGAGTTCATCAGTGTGTGGATTATTGTGATGTTTTTATCAGCTGTTTGGACTCTCATTCTGACGGCACCCATTCACTGCAGAGCATCCATCGATGAGACACTGATGCTACACTTCCCCAAATCTGTTCTAATGATGACACAAGATGAAGAACGGAAACTAAGTATCTTCTCTTATTGCAGGTCAGGACGTTAGTACGGAGGGTAAGTGCTTAATTTGTGTCGAATGTGGGAAAAACTTTACGTGTCAGCTAGAGGAACATGAGCTAACACACACAGGAGAGATTTCCCACCGCTGCCCCGACTGCGTCAACAGCATCGCGCGTCTTTCCGGTCTCACATCTCCTGAACGGACCTTCTCTGCATCTGAGGACATGAACCATTTGGACGCTCATGACAGTGAGAGGCCTTGCACCTCTGTGGCCTGTGAAGATCTGCACAAGCACTTACAAACTGACGCACTCAAGGACATTAGTGAGTCTCACACTCTGAAACTTACAGATAATATTGAGATCAGTACACCTCATGAAAACATTCCCCAAAGTCAAGAGGAGGAGGCTGAGAGAGCTCCATCTCTTTCATCTCTTTCATCTCAGCTCTCCCACGACTCTGCTGTAAAGGGTGAGTCTAATAATTACAAAAACCTTACCACTGCGCTCTACCAGAACATCGTATCTCAGAAATCTCAAAACCACACTTTACATACCACATTGTGTTATTTTCTCCTCCCAGGCACTGAAACAGTAAGTCCTCTTCAAGAGGAAGAGTTTGCAGCTCACCAGCAAGCATGCGATGAAAACAAACCGCATCAGTGCAATCACTGTGGAAAGAGATTTCATAAGCAGGCGAAGCTTCGGATCCATCTGCGCGTTCACACCGGAGAGAAGCCGTACCAGTGCTCCCAGTGCGGGAAATACTTCAGCCAAGCAGTAAACCTCAGAAAACACCACCGTACTCATCACACGGAGGAGAGACCGTACCACTGCACACTCTGTGACCGGAGGTTTTCTCTCTCCTTCTCACTGATAAAGCATCAGCGGGTTGCACATCCAGGTGAGATCAGAACATTTATGTTTTTACATAAAGCTGAAACAGCAGAGCCTCCATGACTACATTTGACCCCTTTGAGGTTATTTTGTTTTGCCATCTACGAGGACCTACTTCCTGAAATGTAAAGGCATTTATTCTGTAAAAAAATCCATAATACTTTCTTACTTTTTTTTGTTGTTGTTGTTTATTATTTGGTAATAGAATAAAATTAATTTATTATGAAAATTATTATTAGTGTTAGTCCTATTTTCAATAGTTTTAAATTATTAGATAATTTTGGTGTTTCTCAGACTTTTTGACTCCAAAGCACAATAATTTTCAAAGATTCTTGACTTTTCTATTAATCTGTGATAAGGATTACGGATATCGTAAATAAAACAAAAAATGTTGCAGAGCATAACCTGGAAACTGTATATTTATTATAAAAATGTCCATGGCGGTTTAATATTTAATTCATTAATTTTTCAAGCATGCTTTTAAAATTAGCCTACTTTGTATATTTGGGTTTTCTCAGACCGTGAATCCTGCTTCATCAAAGAAAAACAAATATTTTAATTTTTAAGTTGTTTCAACTTAATAAATCACCAACAGCATTGATCTTCTCCAATGTTTCATCTGTCATTGAAAATCCTGTTGATTTATTTCTTTTAACAGAACATTTGAGTGTTGCTGAAAGGAATCGCTTTACCTGTCCATACTGTGGAAAAATATTTGGACGACATCAAGATATGGAGCAACATAAACGCATTCACACTGGAGAGAGACCGTTCCGCTGCGCTGTGTGCAACAAAAGCTTCAGGCAGCGTTCGGTGTTGATCGTGCATCGGAAAATTCACACCGGAGAAAAGCCTTTCGAATGTTTCATATGCTTCAGACGCTTTTATGGTTCAGGAGATTTGAAGACTCACATGGGAACTCATACCGGCGTGAGACCTCACAGTTGTCCTTTGTGCTCCAAAAGCTTCCCTCGGCCCAGCAGCCTGCAAGCGCACATGCAGTCCCACCTGAACAAGCTGCAGGAAGGAGATGCTGTAGCTGCTGGAACTGATATAGAGCTTATTCCAGAAGAGGAGGTAGATGACATGGAAGGAGTCTGTGGTGTTTCTGCTTCGTCGCAGCTCTCAGCAGTGCTTTCTGAAAACCTCTGTGCTTTTGAAGACAGTAGGATTTTTAGCTGTTTATTTATGGTTAAGTTGATTTGTGTTTATAACAAGCATGTGTCACATAATAGTGCCTTATTTGTTTTCAGATATGAGCACAGAGGTGCGTCTATCAGAGCCTGAGGCGAGATTCAGTCCGTCAGTGGATATAGACCATGATGCTGATCAGAGTTCCAGCTCAGAGCTGACAGATCATCAGAAACCATATCATTGTGGCATATGCACCAAGACCTTCTCTCTCGCAATTTCCCTGAAAAGACATCAACTTATATTTCATCCAGGTAGGATAGAACTGGATTCATTAATTAGAAAATTAGTATTTATTTTCTTAAATTGGAGATATACAATTGCATTGTTCCACCTTAAAGAGTTCGTCCTCACCTTTATTCTAAACCTGTAGAAATTCCATTCATCTGCTGAACACAAAAGAAGATATTTTGAAAAATGTGGGTCACTTGATTAATATTATATAACTAGTAACAGGGTTGACATTTAAATTATTTGATGATAAATAGGCAGACAAACTAGTCCTTGGAACTAAAATTGTTTATTAGAAACATCATGTCATGTTGTTAACTCAGAGAATATGCCCTTTTCAATAATAATTTGTTTTGCTATGCACAATCCTGGTAACAGGGTTGACTTTTTTAATAATTGATGAGTAATAAGCAAAGATACTTGTCTTTGGAGAGTTCAATTCCTGAAAAGTTGTATGTATTTTTACAGAAATGTTGTGTAAACTACAGCATGGTAACAGGGGTGAAGTGCTGATGGTAATAGGACTGATGCTACTAATGTTTATTAGAAAGATAACTTAATGCTGGCATTTCTACCAGTATCCACTTTATTGGAAATTAATTAATTTACTATACATAATTCTCATAACAGGGTTGGCTTTTTAATATTTGATGAAGAATATTTGTCTTTAATACACATTTTAAAAGGGTTGTTTTATTATTATATTATGGTAATGGTGAGTGATGATGGTGATAGTGCACACAGCCATTACTTTGTCTTGACACCAAACGTGTTTATTAATGTCTTAGTGAGTTAATAGAATCCTTGTAACAGGGTTTTATTTATTTAAAGAACATTGTTGTCTTTAGAGAATTCACTTCCTGAAAGCATGAAGTATTTTTATAGAATTCTTTCAATACTACAGTTTTGTAACAGGGGTGAGTGATGATAGTGATATGATGATAGGCATTTCTTAGTCTTGGCACTAAAAGGGTTATTATTGAAAAGAATCAATGAAGAACATTTGTCACTTCCTAAAAGGATTCAAAATTGCTTTCTGTAGTACTACTATGGTATTGTAACAGGGGTGGGTGATAATGGTAACAGGGTTGAAGCATAACAATTCTGAGGTTGATGAGTTTCAATTCTGTCCTCAATTTAACTTTTATATGATAATGGTGTTGTTAATATGGATTCTTCTTTGTAATTTTAACAGATCAGCATGTTGACAAAGAAGGGAAGTGCTTTCCTTGCTCTTATTGTGGGAGGAAGTTTGGTCGACGCCAAGGCTTGTTACAGCACGAGCGAATTCACACCGGTGAAAGGCCCTTCAACTGTCCCACCTGTAACAAAAGCTTCCGTCAGAGATCGGCTCTGGTTGTACATATTAAAACACACACGGGAGATAGGTCATTCCTCTGCTTTGTGTGCAATAAGAGCTTTTATACCCCAGGAGACTTGAAGAAACATCTGGAAATTCACACAGGAGTGAGGCCACACAACTGCCCTGTATGCTTCAAGGGGTTTGGGCGTCCAAGTTTCCTCCGAGCTCACATGCAAATTCATGAAAGTAAGTTTAAAATGGCAATCCTGAAAATTTTTTGACCATGCAATTTTTCTTTCTTTGTATATTTTGTCTTTGCTTTCCAGATGCTTCCACCAAGAAGCAAAGTGGATTGGAGAAACCAACAAGTGCTCCAAAAGTGGATGTGCAGGAGAAGCCGTTTGAATGCACTCATTGTGGGAAGAGATTCAGTCAGCTTTGCATGTTAAAAATTCACCAGCGGATTCACACAGGAGAGAAACCTTACAAGTGCTCTCAGTGTGGCCTGAGTTTTCGCTGGAGGAGAAACCTGATAGCCCACCAGAGCGGCCACCCGGGCGAAAACCCTCTCCAGTGTTCAATGTGTGATGAAACATTTGTCTCTGAAGCAAGTCTGAAAAAACATCAAGATGCGTTTCATTCAGGTAAGAAATTATGGGATGGCTAGGTATGTGAAGCATGCATGCCATTAAAATGCAATGTTTACACAGTTTAATGCTTTTTGAAAAAAGAAAAAAAACAACACATGCACAATTTTGTATTCTGTGTGCAAGGAACCAAGAAATGTATGTATTACATATTATGTTAAAAATAAATATATAACTACATTCAAGTATTATTATTTTGGTAACACTTTATTTTAAGGTATCATAATAGAGAGTAATTACCTAATTAGGTACTTAGTAGTAGCCATTGTACTTACATGAAATAAAATGCACTTATCATGTAACTATGTTATGGAACAGCCTGTAATTACAGTTTGTTATGAAGTAGATGTAACAGACAGCTACTGTTACACATAAGTTACAGGCCGAGTCTGTTACACAGCTACTTACACTTAAGTCCAATCTTGATACACTTTAAGTTAAGTAGCTAATATCTGTGTACTTGAATTTATAAGTACATTGTATAAAGTCTGTAACTCATATGTAACAATCTTTTGGTTACATAAGTATCTGTGTAACAGGCTTGGTCTGTAACAGTAGCTGTCTGTTACATCTACACCATTACAAACTGTTCCATAACTTAGTTACATGGTAAGTACATTTTATTTAATATAGTTTTATTTATTTATTTTTGATTTAATTAACATAAAAAATCATACTGTAATTCATGCATTTACATTTAGATATTTCTTAATGTATTGGGTCCAGATACCTGTTTGGCAAAATCAAAATTTGCAAGTGTTTAGTTTAGACCCTTGGCAAACGATTATATAAACTGCAATCACTGTAAATGCATAACAGGCTAAATGTTTTTGACAAAATGTGTTATCAACGGTTGTATTTATTTAATATAAAAAAATTAACATTTTATATTCAATGTGTTATTAATATTTAATATTATATTTATTCATTTCAGGGGTCTCTCATACATGCAGTTTGTGTTTGAAGACATTCACTCAAGCTGCTGGCCTCAGAAAACATGTTCGGTATGTTCACGAAGGCGAGCGACCGCACAAATGCTCTGAGTGCGGGAGAGGATTCGTCAAACTTTCCGACCTCGCGCGTCACCAGCGCCGCCATCATTACGACCGGGGCGACGAACTCTTTCAGTGCTCGCAGTGCGAGCGAAGCTTCAGTCATCCCAGCAGTCTGGTTCTGCACCGACGGACGCACACCGAAGAAAAGCACGAATGCCCTCAGTGCGATAAGATTTTCAGTCAGGCGGGACACCTGAAGGTCCACCTACGCACTCACACCAAAGAGAACAAACCCAAATTTGAGTGCCCTGAGTGCGGGAAGAGTTTTGGCCAAGCTAAAGATCTGGTGGTTCATCAGAGGGTTCACACCGGAGAAAAGCCGTACCAGTGCCCGCAGTGCAAGAAGAGCTATCGACAGTTTGCGCATTTGTCCGTACATCTGCGAAGTCACACGGGGGAGAAACCTTACCAGTGTCCCATATGTCTCAAATTTTTCGCTCATTCGTCATCCATGAAAAAACACCTGCGTGTAATGCATGCAGGTACGGGGTAGTTCATGCAGAAATGACTTATTCTGTCTGAGGTTTTTCCGTCTAATTTAAAATGAATGCTTTACAGAGGGGAGAGATTTATCCGTACCAAAGGAAGTTGTGAAGGTCACTGTTGGCGTCGGCCCATCTAACACATCTGTAGAAGTTAAGCAAGAACCAGAGTCTGGTGATGAATACGGTAAGTATGACTGAGGCTATTTTATATTCAATAAGATACGTGAATTTTGATAACTTTTCTCACATCTTGAATAGGTGAGGGAGAATGTAGCTTCCAGCTTCTCCTTCAAAACCAAAGAAATATGCCATCGTAAAGATGGCACAAACTTATGGGTATTGCACAGAACTTCATCCTGAAAGTTACAATATTAGAGTATGGTAACAGAGTTGATGCTTAACCAATTTCAGTGGCTGTTTTTGTGTATTCATCTTGTATGTTACTATTTGCATTCACATTCACAATATGAAATAAATAAAGTGCATGTTGAAATCTGACATGGCACTAAACACACACAGAACCTGTGAAAATGATTGCTTCTTGCAATATAACTACACTGGTATGTTTTTACAGAATGTCACGTGAAATCTGAAGAAAACTGCTTTGCTATAATGGACGATGTGAAGGCTGTTACAGTCTCTTCAGCTCCTAACAGTCCATTATCATCGGTGACTTTTAAAGATGACAAATGAATGTGGTTGGAAACTAGGGTTTCTCACCAACAATCTGCCAAACACCGGAGGGCATAGAAGAACCTGCAGCATCAACTAGATTACAGATGATAAAAAGAAGTACTATTGCATTCTACACTTACTCCAGAAGCTGGTCTCCACCCATGAAGACTCCAGCCTCACTAATTGGAAAGGTGGTGTTGGGACAAAGACCTGATCAACAAGAATCCACACCACAGCATGGACTGTGGGATTTAGTTGAGCAGGGAACTATATTAACATCCAAACAGTCAAACTTTCAGGAGGCTTTAAACACGACCAACATATTTTTAGACTTTGTTGTGAAATTGCCATCTTTCAGACTGGCTAAATCTTGTGGAGAGAACATGCAGAAAAGACACAGGTATAGTAGAGGATCCTTTGATTCTGCTCCTGGAAGTCCATTGTTTCGCTTCACGTCCAAACCTGATCAAACTCACTTGCCTGTAATTTTCAAGTAACCCTGAAGACCTTGTGTGGCTTCTTCAGAAGTCCTTGCATTGGAGCTGAAACTTCTAGGAGGAGAATTCAGTAGCCCAATTTAGTAGGAAAACTGTGTCACGTTCCTGTATAATTCTTACAATCAGGCCCGCATTTAATGTGTGTGCTTGTCCTACACATTCCCTGCCTTTTACATTTTCATAAAGCTCATTTAGTACACTTCACGGTCTTGAATCAAATTCACAGATCTTCCCCCTGAAGTCAGTGTTGAAAATATAAAATCTGCAGATTCTGGATCTGCATGGAAGCCATGCAAATATCCGTCCACCAACTCCTTTCACTAGTATTATGTTGTGTTAATGCAACCACCAAAGTACTTGTAATCATATTTTTTCTTGTATACATGACATCTCATAATAGATGTAAATTAAATAACTTAAATGTTAAGTCTGAAAAAGCTAAGATCTTCCCTATTTTCTCTGCTTGTCAAAATCTGGTTATTTAAATAATGGTGTAATTACAGCATCTTCCAGCAGGGACTAAACACTAAAACAGCCAATCCTTAACTCCTAGGTGATACCTGTTGGTGTGGATTCATCATGAGCCCAGAAGAATTCTGCAAACAGTTGCAATAATAAAAAAAGGCATACTACACAGACTATTTTGAAAATGTATATTACACACCTCCAACATGAGCACCAGTGTCTGAATATGCCTACTCCTATACTATACAGTGAAAATTCATCAAAAACCCATCAGTGTCTACAGTGGGACTACAGACACACCTAGTGTCAACAGCGGTTGATAAAAATGTATAGACCTTCATTGCTTGGCAAAAACATTACCGAAGCCGTCATAATTGCAGACTGCAGAACACAAACATGCATTAAAGTGGCAGATTGCCTTGGAAGACCAGAAGAAAACAAATCCTGCCACACCTTTCCTTTAATATATCTTTATTGCTTGAATAGTTTTGATACAGAACAGCTTACATTTCTGATTCTGAAGCACTCATTCGAAGAACAAGAGTAGTGTACCAAAAATGTTCTGGTGATTCTGGTTCCATTCAAGTCCAGTAGAATTATTTTTGGGGATGTAGCAGCGACACAAAGCTCCCTTTTACATCAGTCAGCACGTCAAACAGTGACGGGTCTCCATTGCTCTGCATTTTTCCAAAGAGACATGGAGGATTAAAATAAAAAAACGGGAAAAGGAGAACATATCTTGTAGGAAACCCATGAGTGGAATGTGGATTTGATAACTCCACCCTGTTCATTTGAATTCACAGTCAAGTGCTAAAAAAGTAGTGATTGACGATTCAACATATTCAGGAATCAAAGGTGAAGAGAATTTTTTGTTGCAAGGAAAACGACGATTTGAGAAAGCCTTTTGTATGAACCCTGAGAGTGAGACAGAGCGGGGCGGCAGGCGAGGGCGAAACGGAGGAAAAAAAAAAATTTAAAAACTGAACAACATAGAAGGTTATCATGCAAAACTACCCTACAGATTCACCCATAGCAGAATAACAGTAAATTTCACAGTTTTATACGCAAAAAGAATATATGAAAGAAAACAACTTGAATTTCTCTGTCAAACTGAAATAATCATCATAATATAATAAAGATAACAGAAACAGACCACACATTCTAAAAAAATGCATACAAAGATCTACATAAAGCTTTCGGATCAAAAGTGATTATTATCATCATCATCAACAAGGACCCAGATCAAAGCTGGGATGCTAAGTATTGAATTTGAATCATTTTTTTTATGCAGCATAATTGTGTTAATACATGGCTTCTCCACATTTACTTCTTCACCCGCTCTGGGTTATAATAAATACATTAAAAACAGTCTGTGAGCATTCTTACCAGGAAACCAATCACTTCTGCACACAACCAACACAAAACACACTCGCATGAACCCAGGAAAAGGCATCGGGAGAAGCAGAAGTCCTGGAATACACAGACAGAGAAAGCGATTGCAATTGCATTCAAGTTCATCCAATACTACAAGTCTCGTGCGTGAGCAGAGATGTTAGATCTTCACCACTAGGGGGCGCACACAACCCGATATCCAATCAGGAGCAAACTCTCTCCTCATCCCCGCTATCGGTTCAATATTCCTTGTTCGCTTTCTTTTCGCATCCCAAAATCGCACTTTGGCGCGTGCTGATCGGCAGGCCTCCGTTTGGGTAAACGGCTGCTCCAGGAAACCGGGAGACCTATAATCGAAGATGCTTACCAGTCCACACAATTTCATACAGTCTCCATGCCCTTTGAGGTTTGCTTTGTTTGTGTCTGAGGTTTCTTTACAACACGAGTTCATAAAACTGAGAGGTCAAAGAGATCCAACACTACAAAAGAACATGTGATTGACATGGGGTCCTCCTAGTTGAGGAGCGCTGCAGGACGACATCCTGACAGGAGGCAGCAGGGCGACAGGGTTCAAGTACACATGAATTCTAGTTCGAGAGCCCGGCAGACAAGCGAGACACCTGCCTAGATGCTCAGACGCAAGAGTAAGGCTTAAAAAGTGATGCTTTTGGAAGACGGTATCCCTGGACACAGGTACACATTTCATCGTATTTCTGTCAAGTACATCAGATTCATAACTCGTGAGCTTCCTGTAATTCCACATTTTGTTTGCTTTTTTAAATTTTTGTATTCTTGAGCTGAGACAGAGCTTGAGGGACATAATTCAAGAGCCCTTAAATCTAAAAACATTGCCTTCCCTCAGTAAAAACCATCCTTTTGTGCCAAAAAAAAATGGAATGCTAATGCTAACTAAGGACATTGACACAATCGGCACAGCTGGACATTCATCACCAGTTTTGGGCAAACATTGCCCATATACTTTATGCGACAGCTGCTGAACATCTTTCTGGATTTTTTGCTTGGCTGTTTCCCCAAAACATCTTTACACGACAGCGCCCAGAATAACAGAGCACTGTGATAAAACAATTACTCCGGAAGCCTCTGTCATTAAAGGAATTACACAAAATGAGAAACTGGCAAATTAAAGAGGCAAACAGCAACGAAGAAGCCCTGAACAAGTCGTCTTTGCGTATTCCAGTTATGTACTTGGGTCCAAGCCTCTCAGTAGAAACATGTCCTCTTCTTAATCTCAGCCGTCACTGGATCAGGGTGCTTTTCATAAGACGGATTTCGCTGTCTCTGAACTGTACAATACGATATGCAAATTTGTTCATATATTGCTTAAAGTACTTCTCTCAGGATTACACCAAAAAAAAAAAAAAAAAAAAAAAAAAATCATAATGATCATTGTAAAATACTATAAAAATCAACTTTCGATCAAGATAAATGCTGATAAAGATATAGCAAAAAAAGTAGAAAGGCACTTGGAAAGAGTCATTGCTTCTGTTTTCTCATTGCAATGTACTTTTGTTATATGGCACTGCTTTTTGTTGCAGCACATTTCACCACAAGATAGAGGAACGAGTCGATCTTCACTCTACGCCAAGCAGTGGCGGCTCTGGGTTTGTCAAAATTTTCTCAGTAGTGGGCTTGGTGTGGATCTCCAGTAAGCCTTGAATGAATCCCTCCGATGGCTCTAAGTCAGATGCGGTGGGAGAATACGATGCTTGTTTTTCTGCTGGAGGTTCTTTGGGTGTCTCTGTTGCTGATGCAGGTCCTGTCTTGGAGGTTACTTTAAACTCTTCAGTTTCCGAAGAGGGTACACAATCCTCTTTCTCCTGTGAGGTGGGTTCCCTCTTCACAGTGTCCGCTAGTTCACTTTCGTTCTCAGAGGGTGGATTGGTGCTGGTGGGTGTACACTCGCTTTCGCTAGCCGAACGCCCGCTGAAGCAGTCCTCATCTGGTCCACCTGTGACCCCACAGGACGAACCATCACTATCTGCTCCACGGAGTTTCTGGTGGATTCGCTGATGTCGGACCAAACTGTGCTTGAGGGTGAAAGTGCGCTCACAGGTCTGGCACTTGTAAGGCCTCTCACCTAGTAGAAAGTCATTAAAAACATTAAACATAAACCTTTTTTGATCCACTTAACATGTTGACTACTATATACCAATCAAGCATAGTCATTACCTGTATGGGAGCGCATGTGTCTGGTAAGGTCCTGAAGGCTCCAGAAACGTTTATTGCAAATACTGCACACCTTTTTCCTCTTGTCCGGCTTGCTGCCGGGTTCTTCTGCCTCACCCTCAGCACTCTTTGGTTCAGCTGCAGCTCCCTCGTCATCACTCTTCTCCTCTTTATCCTCCTCAGATCCGCTCTCCACCACACTGCCCATTCCCTCGTTCTCTACAGTGCCCTTCCTTACACTCTCCACCTCTTCCTCTGCAACCTCGTTCTTATTTTCACAAGGCACAATTAGATCATCTGATTTCGTGAGGCTTTGTTCAGGTCCATTAGTGGAGTCTGATGCTACATCCAGCTGGTGAACTTTCTCATGTCTGTTCAAGGTGGCAGCGTAGCGGAAGCTCTTCTTGCAAATTTTGCAGGTGAATTTGGACTCGTTCTGAGGTGTTGCTTTGTCAGACATGTCACTATCTGCTGCAGGGGAGGACTGTGGCTGGTCCTTCTCAGTGATCTTGAAATCCTTTGGCTTGGAAACAAAGGTCAAGTCAAGGGTTTTATTGCTATGGGAATTGCCATCCTCCTTTTCTGGGTCATTGTGCTTCAAAGACTCCAGGGCTGTTGGGTCCTCCTCTTCTTTGTGAGGAAGAGGCTCTACCACGGCTGCCTCTGTCGGCTTAGCTGGTGAAGGTTTCTCAGCATCCGATGCTACAGGCTTCTCGGGGTCTGATCTTGTGAGATCCATCGCCTCGCTCACAAGAAGCTCATTATCAGATGTGCTCTCTGAAATATACATTGACCCATTAAATTTTAGGTAATAAAGTGCAGTTTTAAAAATAATAAATAGTAATAGATAATAAAATAATAAAAGATAATAGAATTGACTGATTTCTTTAATTATATTTTTGATACCTGCACTCTCTGGTGAGCCTTCCTCTACATCCTTAGGCTTGGGTATTGCACCATTGCGTCGAAGCACTCGGTTGGAAACGCCATGTTTGCGTAAAAGATGTCGCTCACAGTTGGACTTGGTCGAGAAGAAGGCGTCACACTGGGGACAAGGATATGGCTTCTGGCCTTTTGAAGGAATACAGAATAAAATTAGCAAAAGAGTGCTAAAACATAAAGGTGTACATCAACACTGTAAAACTTTAGATACAACACTCACCTGTGTGTGTTAACATGTGGCGCTGAAGCGAGCTGGCCCAAGGGAAAACTCTGGGACAAAAGGGGCAAGTCATCTTTTGCACAGAATTGGAGTATGCATTCTTCTTTCCTTTGGACTGTTGGGCTTGAACAGTCTGCTGGCCTGGCAAGTGTTTCTCATCTTTCACCTCTTTCTCGTCACTAGCACCTGGCTGCTGCCCGCCTTTACTTGCCAACTCAATTGTGTTGGTCTGAAGATAGGCGCTGAACTTGTTGGCATCAGTGGTTGCCAACATCCTCTCAACACTAGCAAACTCCCCACTAGACTCTAAATCAATACTTGGGTCTGTGGCATTCATCACAGGTTTCTCTTTCGCTGTGCTGTTGGAAGGCCTTTTCCTGGTTCTTTTCTTCGAGCTCTCTAGAGAGTGCTCTTCTGTCGAAATATCTGTTGATTCTTGCTTGCCATGTGTGTCAGAATCAGCCTGAAGACTGTTAGTGTTGTCCCGCTTAAGAAGGTCAGGGGCACCAGAAACGGAGGAAATGATTTGAGCAATGGATGCTAGTGGTGGAAGCTCCTTCACAGCAGCAGAGGAAGGTTTAGGAAGCAGGGGCTTTAAACGCAAGAGCCTTCCTGCAGCATTAGTGCTACCAGTAAGAGAGGACAAAGCAACAGGGACCTGGTAGCATCCAAGAGGTTGAGACTTCTCATCAATGGACTTCTCGGCCTGAAGAGCTTGTGCAAGTATGCTAATGGATGACTGTTCTTTTTTAACCTCTCTTGGCAATGTGGCCTCAATGTCTTGTTTAAGCTTCTTTACAGGATTCTTAGGAATAGAGAGGTCAATTGGTTCCATGCTAGAGTCATAAGAGACAGGTTCGATTTTGATCCCAGGAGATCCACTCGCACTTCCAGCACTGCTGCCCCCATGGCTTTTGTTAGAGAAGTCCAGAGGTTGATCAATATCTACGTTGTAAAAGCTAAGGTCCTCAACTTTGATAGGCTGCACTACATTGCTAGGAGAAACCCCATTGAGAGGAGATGGATTTGGGCTGTTTTGGGTTGATGCAGCTAGAAGAGTGATTATGTGCTCTTCAATATCCTGCTCTTGGACCTCTGGATGTTGTTTCAGAAGGTGATGGATACAGTTACGCTTAGCAAGGAAAGCTGCACCACAACGCTTGCACTCAAATGGCTTTCGCTGGCAGCCATTGTGTGTGCGCAAATGTATCTGCAGGGCTCTGAAGGTCTTTAGGTCCTCCCCGCAAAAGCGACAGGTAGTTTCACTAGTTCCAGCCTGCTCCAGTACGTCTGCTGTGGACGTGGACGAGGTAACATACTTAATGTTTTTCTCAATCTCCTTGCGATTGTTTTTCATGTGCTTTTTGCGAAGGTGGCGCTCACAGTTAGCCTTGACAGTAAATGGGTAATGACAGAGCCGGCAGACATAGGGACGCTCACCACTGTGTGTTCTCAAGTGACGAATCAGCGTTGCCTTGTCAGGGGCAACATAGTCACAGATATTGCATTGGTGGGGTAGGATGCCCAAATGGTATCGCATATGTGCCTGCAATACACCAGAAAATGCGAAGACCTGGTCACAAAATCGGCAGGGGTACGAGCCCTTTTGAGATGTTCCCTTTTTTCCAGTGGTCTCTTCTAACTTGCCGTTCTCCTGTTTGATATGTCTCTCATCCATGTCCATTGGGGTATGGGCATCTCCCATGCACTCGGCCTCCATTTGTATTCTCTCTGCCGAAGCATGGTTGTTGGCAGAAGAGGACGAGGAAGATGGGGAGAGGTCCCGGACAGTCTTGAGAGGATGGCTGGCAGGGGGTGGGAGGCTAGGGCTGATACAGCCCAGGGAAGCTTGCTGTGTGTTCAATAGGGGTGGAGGAGTTGAAGCTACCATACTGGTTCTGGGAGCCACCAAGGGCTTTGGCTTGAGTGGAGGCATCTGCTTGTAGCCCGACTGCATGGCACTACAAGGCGCCTTGGATAAGGGTGGGAGAGTGATCTGGTTAGGAGCAGCGGAAGCTACTTTGATTATTTGCTGTATATCAGCGAGCTCCATGTTGGATTCACCACAAACTGGTTTCACTACCATACCACCATCTGGCTGCACCAGAAAACCAGTTTGGAATGGCTGAAGGGACAGCAGTTTGAGAGCCTCTTGATGGGACAGACCGTGAAGAGTCGTTGGGTCTACAAGAGACAGGTTAACCCCTCCAACAAGGCCTGCCTCCTGAGGTACAGAGGACTGGTTCTGCTCCACGTGGATAACCCGAATGCTATCTAGCTTGGCCTGCTGAACATCCTCTTCTGAGGGGACAGGCTTAACCTGAGAGATGTGCTGCAAGCCCAAAGAGTCCATGAAGCTGCTTTTCTCAGGAGTGGGAAGCTCATCTTCCACAATTAAGGGTGAAGTTGTCTCTTGGGTGTCACCGGAAGTATCATGTGAGGCTTTGTGCAAGTCCAGAGCCGAGCTGAGAGGGAATGCTTTATCGCATGTGTCACATACAAAGCGATGGAATTTGCCAGTACAACGCCGAAGGTTGGTTTCACACCAAATCTGTGGGTTAAAATAAAAATAAAACTTAAAGCTCTCAGATATTACAGACAAGATAAAGGTCTTCTACATATTGTGCAGATCAAACCCAGGAAATTTGACTGTGGCTGTTACCTGGGCAATTTGCGGGAACTTCTGGCATGAAAAGTCAATGAAAGCTAGATCATTAAAACCAAGAGGGATGGATGGGTTGTTCTGAATAAAGGGTCGTCCGTTGGGGTCTGTGGGTAGCTGCTTATGAGTAGCTGCGTTGTGGCGGAGCAAACTTCGGTGTGTCCGGAACGAGATGCAGCATAAATCACATCTAGGAATAAAAATACTAATATGAGGTGTTGATTTTAAGATCTCACACACACACACACACACATTATGAAAGAATCAATCCGCATTTTATATATATGCTCTAAAATAAATACATCATCCAATCTACAGTGTACTGTGAAGACAGCTGCACAGAGCTGGGATTTCCTAAGTGAATTAACCCAGAGCTAAAAAGTCAATGATAACCACACCCTTGCCTACAAAGGCACCCTTTCTGTGTTTGTAGAGTGCCACATAAGACAGCTGGCTAATGTCTTTGACGCTGTGCATAGGTCTTGTCACATGCCCTGCCCCTGATCATGGTGACGACATGTCCATAGGGACCGTAAGCAGCTTTTATCTCAGTAGGCAAAGACAATGCAGTGTAAGGCAGAGCATAGCAGCACATCCACCTGAGAAGCATAATGCCTTGAAGTGTTAATAAGCTTAGAACTGGTTTAAAATTTTGTAAGTTTTGCATGAGAAAGCCTTGAGAAGCAAATTTAGCTTGCCTGTTACAAAAAGTTCAAGCACGGATTACACTAAACACTAACCAGTCCCTGCCAGGATGGTGTTGTTTCTATTGGCTATTCTGCAGTGGCTTCAAACATGCTTCATCCAATCAGATTTTAGCGTCCGAACTGTTTCCGTAGCATGTATGTATGTATGGAAGTGTCTTACTTGCAAGGGCCGTTTGAGTTAGACAGATAACACATCTGTATCTGAACAGCATTCTTGGCTCTTTTTGTATGTGTGTGTAGTTATTTTGCTGCTTTTAGAACTCGTCTGTAGAGTGGAACCCAATTCACAGCAGTCTAGATCCTCTTAACTAGCACTCTTAGCTCTTGTGATTACACAGGATTAGTGCTAAATTTGCAGTACTTCCATACAGCAATAACTCTGCTCTGAAACACAATCAGACAGGCCCTGACAACTTCCTTCTCCCAGAGCCATGCCGTGCAGCTATCCATTAACTAGAGGAGCTACCCATCGGTTGGGTGACTTTGGAGAAATATTCTGCGGTCTAAAGTCTCCAGGGATACAGGTACAATCTTACACAGATGCATGCATGCATGCACGCTACTACAGAGATGTCCTGCAGAATGCATCTTCCTGAAGTCTCCTCCTGTGTCTCATTAAATCCCCCCCAGCTAAACAACCTCTGTGGTCCCTCCCCCCTCCATTTTTCTCCTCTTTCCTCTTCGTGCCACTCCCTTGCCCTAAGCCAGGGGGCCACATGCGGGGGGGAAGGGAAGAACCTCTTAGGCCTCTCAGGAGTGGGAGGGGGACACGTCGACAGGATTACAGCCATGTAGGTATGATCATTCTCAGCCAATAACGTTTCAGCAAAAGAAACATTGCTCCAAACTCTCATGGTCGATAAAAGATTTCTATATGAACCAAACAAATGAGCATTTAACATGCACCACAATATAAAAAGGCAAATCCCACTGAAACGCAATCCCTTTGCAAAGTTTGTAAGCAAGAGTAGCTGCCCCGTCTGTATTCGGATGTGTTAAATTATGAGGGTTTCAGCACAAAGCATGCCACTATATCTCCCAGCAACTGCAGGGATCCAGCCTAAAGCCCCAGCTACTGGCGTCCCCCTGCAATACAACTCGCACCTCTAACAAAGGGACAACATTCCTGTCTGAGCTTAATGGACAGCTATAATATACTGAACTTAAAACTGAGTGTAGGAAGGGCCAGAACGGCTTCCATTATGAAACCCTAAACGTTGTTACTAAGCCTGTCAGTCCTGAATTAAACTCACACGTCTCTTGTGCTTGTGTTTATTGTTTTGGGAAGCACTTTTCAATTAATTTATTCTACTGATGTATGAGTTCGTACCTCAGTGTAGTGTCAGGATGGGTCTCCATGTGGGCATCGAAGTCGTTTCTGTAGGCGAAGGTCTTGAAGCAAATAGGACAGGTCAAGACTTCTTCCTGTCCTTTATTCAAACTCTGCTCATCTGCAATGCTATCCTCTTTGACCTAAAGCACATAAGTCACCATCAGCTATTTGTAGCCCAATCTTGCACCTCTTGGGGCACTGGGTAAGATAGTGAAACTACACTTACCTTTTTGCTGGTTGTGTCCTCTGTCTTTTCAATGTCTTCATCGTGGCTTAGTTTGCGTTTGGCTGCGGAGGGACGTCTTCGCTTAGGTGGAGACAGAGTTGGACTGTTGGGGATGGAGCTGGCAGAGTCCTTCTCGTGGATCTTCATGTGTCTGAAAACAGACAACAGACGGTGCTTTAAAACTGCTTTTTGTGCATTTACAAACAAACAATTCTGTTCTATGCAAAACGCCCGGGCACTACAGGGTTAATGGTTATGGAAGGAAGGAGTTGCATCTTGAGGACATTCACAGACTCCTTCCACTTGTTTGATGGACGAGCAGCTCATGAATAATATTCTATAAATTAGGGTAGAGGAACTCCTGTTCATCCCTTTGGGAGCCAACAGAAAGGACTGTAATGGGAAGATACTAATGATCTGGAAACTCGTGCAATTATCCCACAACCTCTATATGTGCATATGTGAGTCCAAGATGGCGGGTAGAGATCAACGGAAAAGAGAATGGTAATGTTGCATGGAGAGGGCCAGAAGTTGATCCTCTGTTATCCAGAGAAATCTCAAGGAAACGGTCAAGACAAGTAGGAGTTAGGGGCCTAATAAAGATGAATGTTAGACTCGAGTAAACGTTTCAGGCCCACAGTTCCCCAACATATCACTCACACTGTCCCTATATGACACTATACCTATACGATTTATAGTACAATCAAATAAAAAAAAAAACTGCTGGATGAATCCAGGAAGGGCTCTGAGGTTTATATCTGTGGACTTCTAAAAGTTTATCTCCCTTTGGAAGTGTACATGCATGTGCAAGTGTAAAAAAGGTCAGACATCCCATGGTCTTGCAGGTCTCAGTTTTCACTCTGCAGTCAGTGGTTTATTAATAGCAGGCAGTATGTTGTGTGAGGACCTGACAAGCTGTTATACGTCTCTGTTCTGGACTCTGACCTTGCCTCTGACCAATCACAGAAAACCAGCACTGCCAAGTCAGCAAACTCTGATTGGATGGAAATCACCACCACAGTAACCTCATATAGGATGATGGCTTATCCTCTGAAAAATACTAATTAGTTGCTTATTGCTAGTACTTAATAAGAGTCATGCAGATGCGCTTCGATCAATTAAAAGTGTCATGTGGCAGTAATGTTTTTTTTTCTAACTGCACAAGACTGACGTTTGCTGTCGTTGAATGAAGGATGTCAGTTTGGACATTACACGAGCAGCCTGGCTAATCTGTAAAGGATCATAAAACTTGTAGATGCATAAACAGGTTCATTCCATCCAATCCAAGCATTCCATCGCACCCCCGCAGAGCACAGACAGAGGGCACTGTGGTGTCAGAAAGCTTCCTGTCTTCCAAGCAATGTCAGAGCAAGGGCACCCCCTGCAAACCTGTGGCTGTTCAGCAGTGTAACTAAGACCTAAAGGGTTAAAGCAAATAAAAGCAGCCAATCAGAACGCACACTGACTTTCCTCTGTCAAGTTGTGATCTTTCTCCATGGCAGCAGTGACTCCCTCCTCTTCACGGCCCATTTCTAACCATGTGATGCTTTGGCACAAGATGGCTGCTCTTTGTCAACTACATGCACAGCTTCCTTGGACATGCATGAGGCTTCAAAACTATCCGTCAACTTTTTTCAGAATTGGTTTCATGTCTTTAATGGACAGCATCAAATCTAGAAACTACAATATAGAAACTGTGCTGTCGAGCTAACAGAAACCGCAGACGTGTGGTTTCTTTATTACACATCACACATTGAATGCTGCTTCAATATGTGCATCTCGAACTGAAGAGTCGCTTTAGGAGTATTTTACCATTCGTTCTTGAGTAAAACTATCATCATATCACATACAAACAGAGCTTTTAGAGGTCTTCAAATTAACTCGAAGAAAATATATTACTTCATGTAATGATAGTATTTCTACTAATAACAATTATTTAACATTATTTACCAGGAAAAAAAAGAAAAGAATTATTTTGGTAACAATTTATTTTACGGTTACACCTATTAGTTGTGTATTAACATGCATATTACTAGAATATTAGTCATTTATTAGTGCTTAAAAACATGAATGACTTATTCTACAAGACCATATTCTACATCCCTAACCCTACCCAATACCTAAACTTAATTATCTGACTAACTATTAATAAACAGTAAATTAAGAATTTACCTAGGAGAAAAGTAGTTAATAGTTAACAAGTGTTACCTATTCTAAAGTGTTACCATTATTTTTAATATGAAATAAATTAGACATGCTTTTTATTATTACAATTTAATGAAACCTTTAAAATGGAAACCAGAAAATTTTTAAACGCAGTATATCATGATAAAAAAAATAAAAATAAAAAAGGGGCTTAAAATGTGACTTTTGTTAATGTTGCTTTTAAAATGTTTTCAATTAATTAGACATGATTTTCAATAGCAATGACATTAATTTACCCATTAAAAAAACTGAATTTGAGAAAAAATTAAACCGATTTCAGAACACCCTGGTAACCATTATTAGTAAAACTATACTCATACAAAAAATCTGATGTTTTCAGGACAGTAACAGCTGATGTAGTAAAACACATCCGTCACAGCCGCACATTCCATGCAAATCAAACTTAGTGTAGTATTTCCAATTCCTCCCTAATTCCTCTTTACTTCTGCTTGCTACCAGATAACTGCAATTTACAGAGCGCTTATGCAAGGGGCCCTTAAGAGCCATCCACACACACACACACACACACACACACACAGATCCCGCACCATCAACCTTCGCAACCTTGGGAGGAAGTTCATGTTTACCCCCTCCATCAGCAAGGCCTGCTGGGAGAAGATACCAAGACCAAAACTGGGGGAGGTGCTTCAAAAAGTCACTCTTCGCTTCCTGCAAAGCTCTCTCTCCTTAAACAAAAGCAAAGGCTACAGAGCTGACGAACCCCAGCGGTAGCACACGTATGAACACCAACATACACAAACAAACCAACGCCTTTTCATTTATCTTTGTGCTGCACTCATCCTCTGGGCGACTCTTCAGCACAGACGAAGGCAGGGTGAGGCCTCAGGGATAATCAACCAACAAGCTTTCACTTCTCTAAAAAGCCCAACACAACTTCTCAAACGATGCTTTAGCAAACGGATGTGGACATCGAATGCAATGGAACATATTCTGCACTGTCTGGCCTGCAGATACAAACGAAACCTTACTCAGAATCTTGGGGGTGAACTTCTTTGTTGACAATCACCCTAAAAAATACTTGGAAGACCTTAGCAGCCCTAAAACACAGATAGAAACTACAAGCCGTATAGCAATGAAAACCACTGGAACCACTTTGAAGACTCTTGCGCCTGCACAGCAACACACTAGCAACCACCCAAAACACGTTTCTTCTCGAAACTGATATCTAGTGATCATTTGGATCTGCTTAAATTTTGACCAGCATGAAAGCCACTATGAGATGACTGCATGTGACTCATTTTGCTTGCTCACAAATAAACATTTATTAAATCCACTGAGACACAAAGTCAGTGCTAAGCTTAGGATTACAGCTCATTAAGTAGTTAAAGACGACAAGTTATGACGACATCGGGGCGGATGGTCCTGCACATCTCCCTTCCCTTAAATCACACACGTACGGTCACTCACAGCTTTTCAGACAAGCGGAGTTTGAATAATACACTCAATCCTTAGTCACAATGATATTGTGTTAATTACACCTTACGAGCTGAAAGAGCGTGAAATCAAAACTGCAATGCACAATTCAAAATGTAAATCTTTAACCAAAACGTAAATCACTTTTTTAACCTCTGAAAAGAATTAACCAAGGCCTTATGGGTGTAAAAAAACAAATCTACCATATTATTCATCACTTTATGGAAAGGTGTGCATGCTGTAGTTCTGTTCTACCAATCAAAATATTCAGCAAATCATTATCAGCTTTAAAAAACCCTGACTAACCTGTGCATGTTGCCATTGGTGGTGAAAGTCTGATGGCACACAGAGCACTTGTAGGGTCTCTCTCCGCTGTGCACTAGCATGTGACGATCCAGGGAGCTAGCCGAGCTCAGGGACTTACCGCAGATACTACAAGAGTGGTCAGAAGTCCCGCTATCGGTGTTGTGCTGGAGAAAAAGGCAGTTAGCTCAGAGTTAATTAACATTACAGGCCAAGCTCTACAATACATGTCGAAGCGGCTTCTGAAGATTCCTAAACAGTCCCCTAGCTCTGCTACGCAGACTTAAATAAAGAAATCAACAGGTATGCAACATTATACTGAACAAGTGCATGTTACCTGGCGGATGTGCATGGTGAGCTGGTGCTGGGTCTGAAAGCTCTTATCACACAGTGGACAGATGATACACCCGCTGTCATCTTTGGCTTCCTGAGACAAATATGAGATGAACAGTATGTAGTCATAAATCTCTACAGCATACACAGAGCATTGTATTATACTATGTGATAGTTTTAGATCTTGCTGGTACAAAAGCTGTTTTTGCACAACAGAGTACACTTAAAAACAAATATTTTCAAAAGTGTATCCATTT
>JAUMHP010000016.1:86819-111709 GCA_032361065.1 Enteromius trimaculatus
CATGGACATCTTGGATGACATGGGGGTGAGTAAATTATCAGCAAAAGTTTTTTTTAAAAGTGAACTTCTCCTTTAATCTTAAGTAATTCAAATATTTAATAACACGTTGTTAAAATCAAGAAAAAAAGTTGTTAAAAAAGGTATTAAACCAAAAAACACTTTTTGCAACTAGATCTCAATATCGTGATAATACAGTATGCCGTGATATTAATTAATTGCATTAGCAATTAACCTCAACATGAAAATTTTATATCGCCATACACCTAGATGGCATGCAAACTTGGAACGGAAATGATTACAAAGCAAATACGTTTTTCATCTTAGCAGTATACAACTAAATGGTCTTTACTCAACCCTCTAACTCCATCACTCTCTATTCTTAAAAAACCCTGTCCCTTTTAGACTTGCACTCTATTCATTTACTAACTGCTTGTTTTCTTAAAAACACTAGCTTCTCTATTCTTTTTTTGTTCTATTTTTCTTTATATTTATTATACAAAAACTGTTACTCAGACTTGTCATAGCACTCGTGTATCGCTGCTCTTTTGTTCATTTTGATTGCTTCCATTGTCCTCATTTGTAAGATGCTTTGGATAAAGGCGTCTGCTAAATGTAAATTATATTATGATGGATTGTATGGAGACTGACACTTTTAGTATATTATTTTAATCTGTATTTCACTAAATCTCCTGGATAAATCTGTAAAAATTGACAGTGAAGTAATTTGTCTGAGACTGATTCATTAGTTCAGTTGATTAGACACATGCATGTTGATATGTGAGGAACTGTTTTAATGGTATGTGAACGCTGGTTCTGCATGATCAAAACATCTCTTGATTGTAATATGCAACTGAGCACTTTTTTTGTACTTAACTATTAAAGACGACTGATAGTATGTCAGCATGTAATCCTTTTATTTAGACACATAGCAAACTAATTTAAAGAATGAGGTTTTTTTGCTCTTTGATGGATTCTATTATTGACGACGTATTATGTGACTGGAAATCAGCACTAGATCCTCCTTTTTTGCCTTTCTGTTGAATGGGATAACACTTGGCAGAGTATATTGAGTTTGAGACTTACTGTCTATGGCCTCTTCGATGCCCTTTAGACGGGCATAAGCTGCGTTCATGTCCAGAGTGAAGGTGTCCAGCTGTTCTTGAGTTAGTCTGCGGTAATGGGTTTCTTGCTCCATCATCTTACTGGTTAGAATCTACAAAGAAATAATATAATCCATTTAGACAGACTTTATAATCTTTTTTTTCCCCCAAACACACAGGACTAGTGTTATACTAATACTATACTAAATTTATTTGAACCAAAACTGAAAATAAATCTTAATAATGAATGAATCAAATGCATTTACCAATCATACACTTAAATAAAAATCTTGAACTGTATATAAACTTAGAAATTGCACAAGTTAATTTTTTATTATATAGTAATGGTTTCTACTCCAATACATTGTTAAAAAATGTAGATGTAAAAAAGAAGAAGAAAAAAAAGCAGGACAGCTTTATTCAATACGAACGTTATTATGTATTAAAAAGATAAAAGTTTAAGTGCAATAATACATATATCAATATATATTGTAATAAATATATATCAATAATATGTAAAATACTGCATATACTTAGTAAAATGCAGAGAAACACTAATTAAACATTTTCTGTCAAAATGATTTTTGCATAAAACTGAACATTTATTTCTGTTTGCAAAATTTTGGAGTATCACTTTTAGTTTGTGTACCACTACCAGCAACAAACTGGTCATTTCAAATGGGTAGACCTATCTCTCTCTTTTTTTTTTTTTTTTTTTTTTACAATTTAACAAGTCCTTTAAGTGTTAAATGTTATTGACCTCTATGTAGTTATGCATGTAAAGAGGCAGTGTTGGTACCTCCTGGGCCTCCTCACGCAGCTCCTGCTCCTGAACCTTCAGCACGTCCCGCAGGTGATCCGTATGTGCAGCGGCCTGACGGCGCAACTGTGTCCTCATCTCAGCCTCCATCACCTCACGTACCTCCTGAACCTGACACATGCACACACAAAGAGAAAGCTCTCAGCATCGCAGCATAACGTGCAATAAACATTTTACAAGATGTATTTTTATATTTAGTATTATGTTGGCTTGAGAAAGCCAAAATTCTATTCTATTTAAATTTCATTTCTATGATATTTTATTTAAACCTACAAACGTAATGAAGCTTAAAAATGTGTTTGTGACTCTTAAGCCCGGTTTCACAAACGTTTTTTTTTTTTTAATATTGTATATTTTTTACATACTCTTTCAAATAAAATGTTTAGGGTTTATTTCAAATAAAATAAGTAATAACAGATAGAAGTTAAAATGGTTAAATAATTAATAACCTTCAAGACAGGCGGTCTAATACAGATACATTTAACAGGCAGGCAGAGGACAGCAGAGCTGAATCACACACCTTCTTCTCCTGCTCGAGTCTCATGTCCTCTCGCCTGTGCTCCAAGGCAGAAGCCACGGCTCTCTCCAGCGATTTCTGGTCCTCCAGCTTCTGCTGTTCCAGAGCAGACTCAATGTGGATCTGCTCCCTCACCCGCTGCTCCGCCAGCTCGCGGTTCAGCTGGTCGATGCGCCGGTGGGCATGAGCGATCAGAGAGTTCAGATCATCTGCGCTCAGCTTTCCCGCTGAGAAAGACCAGAGAGCAGCATTACAGGAAGAATGACAGGGTAGAGACTCGCTGTGATGCAGCTTATTATTTTAATGTGGACATTGTACTATGATAAGACTACAAAATGACTAATAGGTGGGGTGCCTTAATCATTTGGTGTTGAGGGAGCCCTATATAATTGGTCTAAATCTCAAACCTGACAATGCTGGTATTTATTTATTTATTTTTACATTTAAGCATTTTTTGTTTGAAATATTTTGCTAGAAGTGTGTTTATGCCATCTTTTATTAAAATTAATTTCACTTTAATATATGGTTTTCTAATGCAATGGCGTTTTATATGTGACCTTTTTATACAAAATGTTGTTCAAATACTTCAAGGCCAATAACTGCTTTGATATATTAAAACACAGCTAAATAAAGTGAAAGAAATGCAAATCTAAAGACAATAAAGGTCGAAAATATCATCAGAAGAATAGATGACCTTGTAGTTTTGTGTGTGTAACATGAAAGTAGAGATGCAATATTAGACATTAAAATATTCGGTTCCTTTTTTAAAGGAAAGACAACAAAATGTGCAATTATTGAATTTATTCAATTATTATTATTGTAGGCTGAATGATACCCTTTCACTCATAAATTATTTAGTTTTCCCGATAACAAACCAATTAGTTGCTTATTAGCATTCATATTACTAGAATATTAGTTATTTATTATTGCTAATTAAGCCCATATTAATTCCTTATCCTACACGGCCTTATTCCAAATCCCTAATCCTACCCAATGACTAAACTTAACAACTACCTTACTATTATTAACCAGCAAATTAAGAATTTAAAGAGGGAAAAGTCGTAGTTAATAGTTAACAAGTGTTACTGTTTTCCCTTACTTGGTTTAAATTGCATTTTCTTTCTCCATTTACTGAGAAACATCATGCTGTGCTCAATAAGGAATCAGTGCAGCACTAGGGACTGTAACATCTAGTTCTGAATTGAATTTTGAATTAATTCAATTACATTGTAATATTATTTGTATGCATTACCTCCTGACAGTTTTACTTGAAATACACCAGATTTTAACCAGTTAAATCTAACAAACACTCGAGGGAGGAAATAAAACATGTAGCCATAATACATGAATTCAACGGCAAACATCCGGCCTGAGTGTGTGAGATCTTACAGAGCCCCTTCCAGTTGGCCTGGATCTCAGGCGTGATATTGGCAAGCTCTTGCTGGAACTGAGCTTTGGCTTCATTCACCAGTTCACTGTACTGGGACACGATCTTTGCCTCTGTCTGTGCCGTCTGCACCTGCAGAAAAGACAGACAATACCCCAGGTGTGAGTTACAGACTCCAGATGGGACACAGTGACATGTCACCAGAGTCTCTAGGAGCATGAAGCTAAACAGATTACAGGCTCAGTTCTCATTTATACGTACTGGGTTTCACCAAAGTAAATTAACATAGTCAGATTAAGATACTCACCTTGGTTACTACTTTGTCCAGATCCACAATCATGCTGTGCAAGTTCTCCTCAGCGGCCAGGATTTGAGGTCTCGCTGCGTCAATCTTGGATTGTTTTGAACTGTTGATCACGCCACGCAAGTTTTCAAGCTCTCCTCTAAACACACAAAACGAAAATCAACAAAAAGGTACAATTAAGCACCTCTCTGTGTAGAGCTGAGCATTATGACAGTATCTTCCATTCCACAGTAGAAATGGACAGCTGAGAAATGGAAAAAAACATGGTTAGGGGTCATCAGCCTCCTCCATGGCTTTGGTCCGGTCACTCAGAGCCTCATTTAGAGCCTCATTAAATGTCTTTGAGACATTTATACTGTTATCAACTTTGTTTATTAAGGTATCATGAAAAAAAAGTATCACGATTTTCACAAAACTGATATTAATAAGATGTTTCTTAGGCACCAATTCAGATTTCAAAATCATATCTGGAGGATCCCGTGACACTAAAGACTAGACAAATAAAGCTAAACGGTAACTGCTTTGCATCACTGAAGTAAAATACATTTTTAAATATATTGAAATAGAAATGAGTTATTTGAAATTGCAATAATGTTTAACAATATTTCACTATTTCTACTGCATTTTAATCAGATAAACGCAGCATTGGTGAACATAAAAGACTTCAATTTTACAAATCACCAAACAGACACTGATTAAAACATGTCTTGAAACTGTAATTGAAGGTCTGTCAGAAGCAGGTCTCACTTGGCTTTGAGCAGGGCTTCTTCAGCCTCCTCCATGGCTCTGGTCCTGTCACTCAGAGCCTCATTTAAAGCTTTCCACTGAGAGGACTTCTCATCCGCAGGAGTCTGAACACAAACACATGACGTCATCACAAACAGAGTAGAAGAGTTGATTTTTTTTCAGCAACACAGTCTAGTTTTTTTCTTGAACGGATGAGGTGATATAAATGCATGGGTCCCATCAAAGCCTTTCCACCCACTGACAGTTTAAGTTTCATAAATATTTTTTTGCAATTGAGCACCTGTCCTCCAAATTGTCAGGTCACCATGCCCATGCTAGAGCCTTCTTGGTGTTTGCTGACGCTAAGGTGTTTTAGCACATTGCTACAGCAGTGCATCCCAAACATGAAGCCCCCCACCACTGCATATTTTGGAGGTCTCTCTTATCTAATACACCTGATTTAAGGGAGTTTCAAATTCATGTGTTCACCTGTGAGTCCATGGCTTCTTTGAGTTTGTTTGTATGTGTAGCAATGGCGGTCAGCGCAGCCTCCTGGGCTCCGATGGCTTGCAGGGTGGTCTTCGCAGAGCTGCCCAGACTTTCTTCCAGTCCAGCAGTCAGAGCTGAGACGTACACAAACATTGCACAGCACATGCAAACACATGTGTTAAGGCACTAAAAAAGGAGACCTATAAACCTGTGGAGTGGTTCTTTATTAACAGGTTCATGTGCAGATTGGGTGGTCACCCACCTGCTAAAGCATCCTGCTCAGCCTTATCCTGCTGAGCCAATCGGGCTGACACTTCCTCTGCTGGCCTCTCCTTCAGTGCAGGCTCATGATGATCCAAACTCTCTTCCCCTACACACACAAACAAACTGAGCTTTTCCAGTGCCATGGGAAATACGTTTGCCGCCTGGACCAAATAAACACTGGGTGACATGAAATTACATATATGCCTTTTTAGTGCACTGGTTGCATGCACAAAATAAACAACAACACCATCGGTGAACAAATGATCGACTGATCAGATCTTTTTTTAAGTAAATCATTAAAGAAAAGAAACCAAACCAAGTGGTCAATGATCAGAATCAGTTATGACGAGCCAAACGGATTCATAGCCTGTTATATTTGTTCATTTTCAGGTGCAACCTAGCATATTTGGCACAGATCATTAAATATGAGGATACGCTTTTGTTAGTTGCTGGAAAAGAATACTGATTAGCAACATTGTGTTAGTAAAGACTCAACAAACATGTGGGTCACATGACAGAACTGTGCAGAAAGATAGTAAAAGGGAACCAGAAGGTTTGAAGTTTGAGAGCATGCAGGGAGGAAGAGACACGAATGGCATCTGCATAACAACTGATGTGATGAAGACACACAGGCTCTGGATCAGTTGTTAGAAGCAGAAGGCCATGTGAACGATCCAATTCTGACCTGCCGCCGTGAGGCCAGGTGGGCTTTCATCACTTGTACCCGGAGCAGGCACAGACGGCACCTCGCTGATAGCCGAAATTATATGAGCTGCCTCGGCTGAGGCTTCTGCAACAACAGTAGGACTCCATGAGAAATATAGAGATCAGCCTTGGCGCATCAGTGATCAAAAGTGGCTCAACCTAAAGTAAATTAACTAGTACTGCCTGTGATAGTTTGATCGTTTGCATATAAAGGTTCAGGATATGATTAGACATTTAGCTGATGGTTGTGTATCTGCTTTAACAGTTAAATGATGCCTTCAGTGTATATATGGTATCTATATAGTAGCTGGTATATGAAGTGAGTAGTATGTCTGAATTAACAGCAAGTGAAAAGCACCCAGATGACCTACTACTTAAAGCGAGATCACTTTACTATCCCATCGTGCCACAGTGGAGGGGTCAAGAATGGCAACGTATCAATGCAACCGACGCTGGTATGTCAATGATAACGTGGCAGATGTACTAAAGTAAGTCCCGATTTCTTTCCTATTAAACATTTTCAAACTACTTTACATATTGTGTATGTAGTAACTAAAGTATACAGAGGGTACGGAAAGTATTCAGACACCCTTACATTTTTCAGTCTTCAGCACCCCATATTGACAGAAAAACACAGATTTGTTGACATTTTAGCAGATTTAAAAAATAAAGATAAACTGAAATATCACATGGTCGTAAGTATTCAGCCCCTTTGCTGTGACACTCATATATGTAACTCAGGTGCTGTCCATTTCTTCTGGTCATCCTTGAGATGCTTCTACACCTTCATTTGAGTCCAGCTGTGTTTGATTATACTGATTGGACTTGATTAGGAAAGCAAAAGGATGCTTCTACTAAATACTGAGCAAAGGGTCTGAATACTTAGGACCAAGAGATATTCCAGTTTTTAATAAATGTCAACAATTCTGTGTTTTTCTGTCAATATGGGGTGCTGTGTGTGCATTAACGAGGAACAAAAATTAGCTTGATTAATGATTTTAGCAAATGGCTGCAATGTAACAAAGAGTGAAAACTTTAAGTGGGTCTGAATACTTTCCGTACCCTCCGTATGACCGTATGTGCAAGTAGCTCCAGTTTTCCTTAAGTTTCATTAACTGTAATATTTGGACAAAGACCAAGAGCAAATATTAATGTGACTATGACAGACAGATATATACAGGCCAGCCTAATACGTAATCATTTTTAAATACTGATAACCACGACCAGTCAGATATTGGTTCTGAAAATCTACCGATAATGCCAAACCAACCTACATGCCAGAGATGAATGAATATGTTTTAATATTTACACTCTGGTGTGACTGTATTATTATTAGTATGAATAATAGTATGATGAAAAATCTGTATTAGTGGACCACTAAACAACACTCTTAATTTTACCAATGCATTAGAATACTTTTTTCTTACAATGTTTAAAATATAATAATAATAACAACAACTAATAGGTTTTGGAGCATGTGCCCGGACAGGTAAAACTCTGTCAAGTCTTTAGCATAATCATAAAACCAAAGAAGAGGAACAAAAACAAGCATTTGTGTGAAAAATGACATGACAAAAAACAAAAAAACAAAAAAGTAACACTACTTCTATGAAGATTAACCAACTAAAACTGTAAAGTAGCTGTAAAAAGTAGCAACAGGACAAGGGTAGGATCACCTGTGTTCTTAAAGAAGTGTGTTTTTGCTAATGAAATTTCCACTAATGTGTCTGATACTATGAAGAGTAGCTGTTGCACATAAGAAACCTGATAGTGCCTGCACGTGAAGTCTTTCTTGGGTCTCACTCACCCTCGAGTGTCTGTGGGGTTGGTGCCGGCGTTTCCTCTACGGCAGGTGGAGCTTTTACAGGTGCTGGATCGGTCTTCTTAGCTTTAGCTTTAGGCTGCTTGGACTCCTTAGATGCTTCTGACAATGAAGAGATTTGCAGGGGTTCGATCTTTCCCTACACATAAAAAACATCACTAAAGGCATACATTTGTACAAAAGAAGCACAGACAGCTGAATAGATGAATATGGTTTGAGAATCAAAGGCAGACAAAGGAAAAGTGAAAGTAACTGTAACACTTACTGGTTTCTTCTGTAACGGGAAAAGTGGAGGAGGGGGTGGCCCGAGTGCCATCTCAAACAGTTGATCGGAGTATGGAACGCTCTTCTCTATATTTGCACGAAACTTTGGGTCCCATTTTGCATAAAGGATTGTACCGCCAAGGCCACCACCGACCGTTAAAACACTAGCTGCCACTATTTTCCCAGCAGTAGATCTGCACAGTAAAAGGATCAAATTCAAGATGCAGTCAAGTGTGATTTCACTTGGTTTCTTGCTTTTTTTTTTTTTTTTTTTTACACACCAGACCAAGGTAAACCTAACATTTAAAGATGTGCAATGTTGTTAAATAAAATAATAACTTTTTAAAAATAAATAAGTCAGCATTCAGCAATATCATTGTAAACTTGTGTGTTTAAGGTTTAAGTCGTACCCTGAGTCTCCAGCTGTGGTGTATCTGCGGCAGTGCTGCAATGGATGGGCCTTTACTTTACCACACACACATTGCTGCAGAAAAAAAACAAATCATAAACCCACATGCACTACAGAAAAATACACTGCATCACAAGGTACAGCATTAAAAGTAATACTTTCTTTTCACACTGACCACAACCACTGCCAAACAGCCATACTTTTCAGATGTAAATGATGTTCAGTGAAAACCGATTTATTTTTTTGTTGCTCTTTTTATGACTTTAAAAACCAAACAAAAAATTTGATTGATTGAAAAAAAGAATTGATTTTGGATTCTCAAAACATGAGGATCAGACACCCAGTAAAACACAATAAACAACAATGAATGAATGAACGGCTGGCAAACAAACATTAGTGTGTTTTCAGTGCCTACATTAAGGTTAGGTTATAGTTACGTTATAGTTTAGCAGACGTCAGATTAATTTAACGCCGCACAGCAGAAATGAAGGTAGGGTTTGTGTGAGGAAACTTTCTGAACTTTTCAACGGCAAGGTCACGTCCTTCCATTGGACAAAACCAAAAAAATAGTTCACGGTGTGTACAGGGTGTCGCCGTTTGATCAAATGCTTTACGTGAACAAAATTTCAGTAAAACTCTATTAAATATAAATGAAGGTGAATACAGTAAACTGTAAGATTTTCATACAGCTGTTAGCTAGGCTGGTTATCCGGGTGACAGAAAATATGAATCACACACATCCCGCCCATATTTACGCAAGCGTACATTCTGGATTTTTTATTAGTGAAGGGAGGCGTCACTCTCTTAAATGTGAAATATCATTGGTTCACAGAATCTGCCAATCACACTGTAACCGCCTCTTTCGACCCCACGTTACGTCGTAGATGTACAGCAGGGTTCTGTCTTGGTGTACCACTTAAACTACAAATAACAAATCTCAACAAATTAAACTATCAACTCATCACGAAGTTTAGTTGAACATAATCACCGGTTAATTAAACAAACACTACAGAGCCCGTTAGAAGCCGTAATTTTACGATACGCATAAGAAACGTCGGGCCTCGCTGTGGGTCACTGAATGACCGCTCTAACGTTAGCAGGATAAAACTTACCCGTGCTGCTGCGTGTGCCCCTTTCCAACAGACGCGCAGCATGCTTGCCTCTTCTAATTCTTGGTGTTGGATTTAAGACTACAGGTATGCCACCGGTTTCAGCAAAACATTATAAAGTGATCAACCTCGACAGCAATGTTGCCCCAGCACACTGTAGATTAGCTCCAGCACTGGTGCACGTAGTGACAGAACAACGCACGCGCGGTAGGCACACCCAACGTGATAACATACGTCACAAGTTCACAGACGGGAAATATTCCATTTGAAAATGATTTAAATCATGGTGTTGGTCCTTGTACACTCTTATGCAATGCTGAAATCGTTATTATTCTATTAATATTTTTTTGTCCTCAAATTATAGAAAGCATTCGTTTAAACAGAGCTGCTGAGGTGCATAGTTAGTTACCAATGTAGAATTATATGATCAAGTGTAAATTCTTCTTTTCATGCTATTTTTATTTTAATTGTTCATATTTGTATTTTGATGACAATGGTGTGTTAAACGTGTCACGTGAGATCGTTTTTCCCCAAACATTAAAAGTAAACATATATTTTGCATATATCAGATAACTTTCGCACTGTGGCACTACTTCCAGTACAAGCAAGCCTTTTTCCCGCAAATTATGCAAAAAAAAACTGTAACCACGTTCACATTACTGTAATTTAATATATATAAAATATATAATATTTTAAAATCTGTAATCCGAGGGTACAAAATATTTATATTTAGGGTAGGAATTTAGAAAATATGTTTCACGGAACATATTTACTTAGTATCCTAACGATTTTTGGCATTACAGAAAAATCAATCATTTTGATCCACACAATGTATTGTTGGCTATTGCTACAAATATACCCGTACTACTTATGACTAGTTTTGTGCTCCAGGGTCACATTAGTAGTAAAAATAGAAGCACTCCAATAACCTTCATTAATACCTGTAGCATGTACTATTATATTTCTATATTTATATTTGATATGGTCAATTATTGCAAACGATGTAAGGCGAAAGTACAAAGAAGATTCCTGCATCTTTAATATGTAATAACTTCTGTTGATTATGTGGGTATGTACTTACCATTTTAGTTTAAAATATTTGTAACTGAACGTACCTGAGGAGATCCAAGCATACCACTGGTAAAAAAAATAAAAATAAAAAACTTGACTTTATTAAATTGAACACAATTACAGGTTCCCAAATCATTTTTTAAACTCTGACAAACAGCAGTCAAGGGGGTAAATTCTTTATTAGTGTAAGTGGCCAAATGCTGTTCAAAAATAACCAAAACAACATGCTCCAACAAGACAATAACTTAAATTGCAGATGGAGCCATCAAGAATTGCATGTCAATGCCTAAGCCATTTTCAATTGTGCACATGGCAGTTTTGTTATTTAAAGCTATTCTTCTTCTAAAAAAAAAAATTATATTTTATATTTAAAAATTATAATGACATGCCCAGACGGTCTATCCTTTATATAAAGTCTTACAAGTCTTCGATTCCCCAATGACTTAGTAGTGTAGCTCAATTTTAGACAGATTATTCACATTTGGAGACACACTGAACACAAGATGTAATTCTCAAGTACAGGAACATATGGATTCTCTTCTGTCTGATTGGGATGCATGATGAATGCTACAACAGAAACATTTTAACCATATGCATTAAATTTACCATTCAATATTTTATCATTTGCATAATTTAGCTTTTTTAAAATATCTATTCTTTTTTATCTAAGTACTAGGTATATGACCCAAATCAAGTTTCTCCCCATTAAAAAAAAAAAAATTGAAAAAATATTGGGAAGTATGAATTTAATTAATAACTGTGCAAGTTAAAAATCACCAACAAAAACCCAGAATCCAATGTTATGAATCTAAAGACTAAAGATGAACACATCAAGTTGTCTTGTTTTTTCCTTTCCTTTTTTTTTTTTTTTTTAAATAAGTGCAGGACGCAAGATGTGAACTAATTGGACAAGGGCTATTCTGGTTCAGGCTGTTCAGTTGCATGTCGTCTTGTGGGTCTTTTCTTGTACGATGGCCACCGGCACACAGGGCAGCAGTGCCGCCCACCAGCTAGCCAGACCACGATGCACTGCTGGTGAAAAACATGGCCGCACGGTAAACCCATTACAAGGCAATCTGTTTCAAAGTTCTCAAGACACACAACACACTCGGTGCAGTGGAGCATGCCACAAGGCCAATGAGACCAATCCGTGTCCTGTTCCTCTCCACCAGACCACGACTCTTCTGACTTTGTTGCAGGTGAACATCCATCCTTATTATCGTGAAGAGCTTGTGAACTGCAGGGATGCACTTCCGGGTCCCCACTGGAGCCGCCATTTGGGTTCGTCATAGTTTTTTGTCGGTTATCACGGTCTACTCGGTTGGGCCCCTCAGACTGAGCGAGTCTGAACTTCCAGGTGGGCAGGTTCTTTATGTAGTCTATTTGAACAAGCGGGCGAAGCCAGAGGTCTGGGAATGCCAATCTTTCCAATAGGAAATTGGGATCGTCGTCCCAGTCTGACTCAAAGTTCTGGAACGAGGCAATTGGATGTACTAAGTAACTGGTGTACCAATCCCAGAGACTTGACAACCACTCTAGGTTGTTTGCATTTTGGTCTTCATTGCTACATCTTCTTTTCTTCTCAAAGTAGTCGATGAGAAGGCCATGGGCTAGATAAGTGCTGAGAAAGAGAGCTGGATGAGAAGAGTAGAAGGTCCAGTCGGCCCGGACCCAAGAGGCAATAGTAGTGGTGTCTGCGTAACGCAACAATTTCAGGCTGTACTCATAAAAGTTATCCAGGTATGGAAGCTGAAGAAATCCAAGGATGGGCAGCCAGGAAATGATGAGTAAGGAATTATAAGTCCCTAGTGTACTGATTAAAACCACAAAGCGTTTTATGGTGGCTCCCTGCGTAATGAAAAGGTCCATCCAAGCCATTAGATTGACCATAACCAAGCTCAAAATGAACAAGTCATTGACTTCTGGTTGTACGGACCGAAGAAATGCATCCATGGCATGCAAGGAAATGAATTCTCCGGTGCCATTGCCATATCTGTAGATGCCTTCTGGTGTTTTGAGGACGTATGAGGGCATTTGCTGCACTCCAATTTCATCCAGACAGGTGATGTTGTCCCAGTTGCGCGCATCGACAAAGATGAACTCGATGCGCCCTGTGAATTTAATGCTGAGAGCTGAGAAAAATGCCGGGGGCTGAAGCAGTCTGGCGAACAAGAACATCTTCACTGGTTGCTTTTCCATCTGATACCAGTCATCCATTAATTGTTTAGAAAAACGTATGGTTTTGATGCGCGAGGCAACGTGTGCAGTCATCCATTTGAAGATGTGCTCTGTTTCGATTCGTCTGCCATTGTACTCTTTCAACATGACCTTCCCTTTTGATGCGTTGGTCTGCGGAACAGACATGATGAGGGTGGACTTCATCCAGCCACGTTTATGGCAATACCTGACAATAGGGAACGGAAAAAAAATCTTAAACAGACAATGGCATCTTCTGTGTTTGTTAACTTTACTTTCTTTTTTTCCCTGTTTTTAGTAAAAAAAAAAGTATATGGAGAATGATATATTTATATAGAACACACATCTGGGTCGGCTGTTTCCCATACAGCACATTTCAAACATGCCATTCTTGGTTGATCAGTTAAAAGGAATGTGAATAACAACCTACTTTCAGTTATTCAGGTGTACTGCTGAACATAAGTTGACTCTTTCTTACCTTGAGTCACTCGAGCAGTTGAAAGTGCCTGTCCGAATGCCAAACTGAGATACTTTCTGTACCATTTTGCCCCAGTTGGCAGTGCTCAACAGTGGATTTCTATCTTGAGCTATTACCTAAGTAGAAGAAAATGATAAAAAACACAACAAAAAAAAAACATGTATATTTTGTGTACAATGACATTTAGGATGCATAAATTCGGGATAATGACTAATAATGACAATGGCTGCAGCAACTGATAATAAACCCTGCTGGGTTCTATGCTCACACAAGCAGACATCTTAAACATTACATTTGATTGAAATGAGTAGGTTGAGTAAGTTTTGGCTTCAGTTTCTGTACCGCCTCACAATAGCTGATCTAAAAATGAAACTTCTTTAACTGTTGTCACACTTTCATCTCTTTCAAACAGTACCAAAATCATAACCACAACATAAATGCTGCCTGAACTTTTAGATTTCTTTTAGACAGAATGTCAGTTCTGAAATATATGCAAGTAGATAAAATAATAAATTTAGGTCATCCATTTTTAGGTGAGCCACCGCTGTAAATTGAGGTTTCTCACAGATATAGGATTAATACTAACCTGAACTAGCCAGATTCCATCTTTAGTGTCTTCCACTAATTCATAAAAATGCATTTCTCCACTGAAAGTGGTGCTGGAGTCAGATCCCACTTGCTCCTCCTCATTCTTGAGAGCTGAGTAGAGCTCCCCTTGCATCAGCTCCCCTTCAAAAGTAAACATTGCATGAATTTTTGCACAAGCGTATATGTGTCAGTGAAAGTAAACAGCTTGTTTTGAGACAATTACCCGAGTTTTCCACCAGTTCCCTCACATCCCTCTTCTCTGCCAGGCCGGAGTATCCCAAACCACGACACTCCAGAATGGTTCTGAGTTTCTTGAAACTCAATGTCACCGGATCCACCAGCTGGGTGGCGAAAATTCCCGTCTCATACCATACGATGGCTTCAAAAAACCGAGCCAGGATGAATAACATGAAAAAATACAGGAGCAAAAAGAAGAGTTTCCACCACATTTTCTCACAGACGGAAGAGCTATCGTTCTGATCTAGCTAATTTGCATTGAAAGTACAGTAATATGAGAAACTGGCGTTTTTATATGTCTCCAGTGAAACCGTCCAAACGACTTCCTAAGCAGGTAAGAATCGTTTCCATCGTATTATATAATTATGTGGAGGCAGAGCGTCAAAACAACAGCTTCGGGAAAAGGACCTTCAGCAGCAGCAGGCCAGTGTGTTTTGTCCCTCAGTGCCGCGCTCACGAACTCACGCGACTAAACAAACCGCTGTCTACATTTATAAACATGTGTATCCCTGTCGCGTTTTCCTCTTAAAACCACGAAAACGATATTGTGTTTGCAATTCCAGAGAACGGCAATGTCTCTGTGCGTGTGAGTAGTGTTTTCTGTAGGCTCTGGCTGATGATCAGCTGGTGCACATAACAAACTGACGTCACACCGATACTTCCGGTGCAAAATTTGTTATAAAGTGAAAAAGGCAATAGTAGGCTTCCTAAACACTTTCGTGTGAGATGAATTAAGTGTTTATATCAATATGATATGTTTTATTAATATATGTGTATTCACATATATTGCTTTAAAGATTTTGCTATCGTTATTATACATGTTGTTTGTAGATTATTAAAGAAAGCGAATTAAGAGCTTTATACATTGAATACCTTCTTTTGTTTAATGTTTTGCTTTTTCAAGTTTTTTACATACTTTGTGGTTTTTTATTTTATTTTTTTTAAGTTTGTATTAAATTGTGTATTTTTAATTGTCATGAGAAACTTGTTTGAACGCGTTACCTGTTTTTATGTGCATTAATAAAAGTGTCACGAAATAAAAACCCTCGGTATGTCAGTCTTTTTTTCAGTTTTTGTCCTATATCATCTCATTTGGAATTTTTTCTAGTTAATTAACTACTTTTACATTTGTATTCAATAAATTGATTGACCCACAACTGTTTAATATAACTGTTTAAAATACGTTTTGTATGTTTAATGCCTGTTGTAATGTTCATAAGAATCGAAAAGTGTCACAAAATAAAAGCCCACATTTTGACCGGGGCCAATCAATTTCAATAAAAGTAACTTAACGGGCTTGGGTAAAATAATATTTACATATTTACTCGCTAGATGCCCTCTCGTCTTTAATTAAAGCTCGCATCAATAGGTCAGCGCAAGTATTAGTATAACCCGAGTTGTTTTTGTGTCTGTTGAAGGGAGCGGTCGCGTCAGCGTGGAGGAGGGCGTGGCGTGACGCGTATGACGCGAATGACGTGGCGAGTTGGAGCTGCCGAACTCTCATCTACACTTCAATAGATCAGTGTCGCTCTTGGCGCTTTCAAAATAACATTGTTTGTCAGAAATGGAGGTAAATACATGCAACATCCAAGTGCTTCTGCAGGCAGCTGAATATTTGGAGCGGAGGGAAAGAGGTATTAAACGCGTTATATCTTTCACATTGTTTGCATTGAAACCGAAGCCGTTTCGGACAGTCTGCTGCTGTTTGCTTGTGTTTTGCACACATTCATTTATGTTTGTGCTGTTTATTTCCTCATATGGGCACTGTGTGTGTTTTCTTTTCTGCAGCGGTTTGTTTGTGTATCTGTAGAGTGGTAAACATCGCTTTTATTGTTCATATTATTGTGTTTGGCTCGGTGACCTACATTTCAGTTCTGTATTGTACACAAAGGCGCGAAATCGTCATAGATTTGAAAATGTAGCACCGCTGCACGTTATTCTGCTACAGTTACAGCGGTTCAACAAAGACGTCACGTAAATTACTGGATACATAGTCACAGAGGAAAGCATTGATTTAAAAAAAAAAAGCTAAATAGTGCGATGGCGCCAAAACCAGAAAGCGGTCTCACATACAGCTGATTTGATGAGATGCTGACATATAGCGAAATATTTCCTGGATCTGGTCTAGTAAAACCTGACTTTGTGACCATCTTTTAGATTTAAAACCAGAAACCAGTAATATCTCTGATGTTTCTGTAGATGTCCAAAATAACTTCTTTTTTAGCTTTTATATAAAGATCGTATGGAAAAAGAAAAAAGGAAGTAGGCCGGGCTTACTGGGCTATTAATCACTCATGTTATATATTGTACATTTTCAGAGGCCGAGCACGGTTATGCCTCAGTGCTTCCATTCTACAGTAAAGGAGTTACAGATAAGAGAAAAAAGCAGAAATCAAAGAGTCATTCGCCTGGGAGCAGCAGGTGGGTGTAAGGTGCACAGACAAATTATGTCCTTTTCTTTTGTCTGCTATTTTGTGATCGTACAACTCAAATCTGCATCTTCTAAAACATTGATTTAAAAAAAAAATATATATATAAATATATACTACAACGATCTTCTGCTTTAAATTAATAAAAGGCATTCTTTTCCATGTAGACTACTTGAAGTGTTAGTTCATCCAAATATTATCATTATTTACGCACTACAGTAAACTAAATTTTTTTAGTTCATTTTAATAACTTTTTTTTCCTCAATACAAATAAGACCAATCTACCGTTTCATAACTGAAATAGTTTATGCAACCGGCCCTAGTTCTCATCAGTAGTGCAATCAAGGCTTTAATATTGCCAAATATTATTAAGTGTCCCCAAATATTAACTGCTGAATTGATTATATTAAATCCTTTTATCTGGTCAATGCTAATTGCTAACGCTAATGTCTACAAAATGCTTATCCACACAGATCATATGCATATAAAGGAGTATTTAATTGGCACAAATGTTATGGTTAATAAAGTTATTTTTCTGTTTCAGGTCTGTTCACAATGAATTGGAGAAACACAGGTAACCGTTTTTATTTTGCATTCTGTCCTTCGATTCAGCAATATTCCAGTTATTCTACATATTAGTATAGTTTTTCAGTAATTCAGCCCATCAGTGTGGGTGTTCAGTTCAGTAAACAGTTGCTGTTTAAAAACTTCCATTTTTAGACAGATTTTGCCAAATTGAAAAAGGTATCAAGCTTTTAAATGCTGTGCTGGTCTGTAATGCATGAACACTGACAGCATATTGGAAATGTTTAGCCAATCAAACTCGAATACTGGAACTAATAGCTCTATAATTCATTATATTACAAATTTAAGTGTCTTTGTATTTTTACATGTAGCTAAATGTGATGTTGCTGCATGTGTTTGATTGTAGGAGAGCTCAGTTAAAACATTGTTTGGAGCAGCTAAAGCAGCAGGTTCCTCTGTCCTCGGATTCAGCTAGAAACACAACCCTCAATCTGCTCAGACAAGCACAGCTGCACATCAAGGTGAGCCAGATTGACCGTATTAGCAAAATACAGAATAAAGACAACTATTTCAACAGAGGAAATTTAAATTTGGAAATGATAAAAAATGGCCTGCTTTCAGAATATTTTATGGTTTTGTTGCAGTTTAGAATAGGTTGTTAAACACATGCTGACGAGACTGTGTTTAGTGTTTTAGAATTAGTATCTGGCAGCAATTGACTTTCACATCTGATCAACAGTGTTGTTACCCAACCAATGCCAACACATGTTTTGTTTAAAATGTGTATTTTGCCTTTTTATATGCAATGTTTTTAGGCAAAAAAAACTACATCAAGCATTTATCTAATTGGTGTATGAATGGCTGTTAGGCTGAATAAAGTTAGTGAATCAAAGCAAGTTGATTTCCCTCAAATGCAGTGCAATTGCATGCAATTCTCACAAGATGGCGCCATTGCAAGAAGCTGGCCAATTTTAGAAAACGCTTACGTAATTTTTTTTTTAGATAGCAATTAAACCGCCACAGAACATTTGCTGTTAATTGTTTACAAATGTTTTGTCTGCCAGCTAAGAAAGGAGCTAACCTAATGCATCAGTCAGACAGATGTGAAGCATTCATTCTGATCCTGGTGATGCAGGGAGATTTATGAGATGCTCAACAGAATGTCTGCACTTGCAGAAGCTGCAGGAACAGGATGAGCGCGCAGAGCTGCTGAAGGATCGTCTGCGCTGGGAGCAGAGAGAGCTTCGCACACGGCTGGAGAAACTGCAGGGCGGTTCAGAGAGGATGCGTAACGACAGCCTCGGCTCAGCTGTGTCCTCTGAGAGATCGGACTCTGAGAGAGGTGATCAGATGACCGAAATATTCACACACAGCTATTCTAATGTTATTACGATCAGTAATTATAGATCACATATGCAAACACGTAATTAAAAGCATTATTGACAGTCTAATAAATTTTTCTTTAGTATTATATGTCAGACTTTACAGGGTTAATACAGAGTTTTTGTTTGCAAGCCTTTTAAAATGGGCGGTAAAGTTATTGATCGTGTTTGCTTGAAAATTGCAGAGGACGTAGAGATCGATGTGGAGAGCATGGTGTGGACTTTGGAGTCAGATGGTCTGGGCTCATCACATGCTGGGGTGGACCACAGCTACTCTACCTCTGATCACAACTGGTTATGACTGTCCCAGATCCACAGACATCACAGGACGGTATAACGTGGATGGGGGACTCTGAAAACATTTGATGGGCTTTGCCATCATCATCACAGAACAGCCTTATGTTGCTGCCAATCTGAAACCATCAGCCGCAAACAACTGCTAAGCATGACTGGAATTATTTTGTGTAGAGTATTCTTTACACTAATGGCATTATGGTGCTCTAGTATGCTATACACTCAATGAGATTCGAGTGTAACAATTTTGGTGATGCTTTATTTCCACAGAATGATTTTTTTTTCTGGATTAGTTATGATCACATTGTACCTGTTAGTTGTCTTCTATCTGGCTAATGAGCTTAACTTTAGGGTCAGCCTGCAGTACACATGGCTTGCACTTAAATGTTTAATATCCAGCTTATTTAATTCTGTTTTAACAGAGTTTTGATACATTGCACAAAGCATACGCATGAGCACTTGTGATGTCTTTTTAGGTGTGTTTTTTCTTTCAAGTTTGATGTGTGAAATTGCAGATTATGTCGCTGCATTTCCCCCCCCCACACTTTTAATATTGCAGATTTTTTTTTCAATTGAAAAACTGGGGAGGCTAATTCAAAGGTTGTGGTGCTGCAATTTATAGGGCAAGAATGCTTTCCTTTACAGCCACACATTTGTTATTAGGTACAGTTGACTTTGTTATTGAACTACTGTCAGCATCATTGTGGCGTTTCATTTTTCTGTACATTTTACTTTGTTTTGGTCCTGTGCTTTGGTTCACTCTGTAGAGAATCAAAGTTGGTGCTATTAAAACACCCAACAGCAAGCTATTATATTGAGAAAACAGAAAATAGTTGATTGGTTTTCTTTATAAATTTGTTTTTTTGGCAGTTCAATCCCTTCCCCCATAAGATGTGTTAGTCTTCTCATGTGAATTGTTTTATTTTTGCATACTTTACAAACATTATTCAGTATGTTGGTAGTATTGACAAAATACATGGGCTGTATTTGCAAACTGTTCAGTATCTGCTCATATCAGTCATTTATGCAAACTATTATGAACATGCCTTGGTTTTTAAATGTTTGTACAGTAGTTGTGTTAATGTACATCAAAATGTACATTGTATATACAGTTCTGAACACCAAATGCCTTATGAACTATTCGTATGTCATTGGACCAGGAACACCTTTGTATTTATGTCACTCCTTGTATTCATATGTAGCATTTTATTATTTTTTACCAACATAAGCCTTTTGTACAAATAAATATTTTATGTATTTAATCTGACTTTATTTTACCTACATATCAAACTCACTGGTACTGCAATCCGAATGACAAAACCGCCTAGTATTCAGTCAAATCAGACTTAATGTGGACATGTTGGCCTATTTAAATGCCATGCTTGGCATGAGCACAGTGTGAATGGAAAAAAAACAAGAACGTCAGATAGAAAATATTTATTGGTAATACTTGATCACAAACAAGTAAGAGCTATAAAACATAACATGAGCCATCTTGCCTTCTCATTAAAGAAATGCATTTAATTTACTCTTTCAGACAACTTTCACACTTGTAACCGGACATCGCGGTCCACGAGATGCAAACCTTTCTGGCATGTGCTCTCGCATGCTAAAGATCAGACTAAATCCTCTGCAGAACTATAGACATCAACCGTGACCCATCGATGCAGATAGAACTTCAATTTGAAGCAACGAATCACATTGCTAAACAAGGCAGATTACAGACCTCAGCAAGTGTGAACATGAAGATTCAGAGTCTACATTTAAAACACATCAACAAAATCAGAGGAATTAAGAACTTAATTTAGCAATAAAAAAATGCAAACAATTCATGTAAAATCAGGAGCAGGCGGAGGATGCTGCTGTATTAAATCAAGTTTACTGGAGAATTTCAGTCGAAGAGAACATGGGCTTCCCTAAATGCATTCTGAGAGACTCCTGGCTAAACGCATTTTACGTCCACGTCTGTGCCCTGTGTGATGGAACAGCACGGCCCTTTTCAGTCCGGACACTGCATCACCTCCAAGCATCATACATACTGCTTCTTTTGAGCTTGAGAGGCTAAATCTTTTGCCTTCTCCTTGGCGGCGAGCGCAGTTTCACGTGCCTTCACAGTTGCGGTCTCTGCCAGCGTACGTGTGGGCATCTCACCTGAGCAGTAATGAGATCCAGCTTAGCGGACCATGTTCACAACAAAACAAATTAAACCATTAAGCTGCTACTGCATGCTGCGACTCCAGCTGGCACCTTACCTTGCATCTTGGCCAGGACATACTCAAAGCCTTTCATAGTCTTTGTAACGTTGCTCTTAAACCGGGCAAGACCGAATTCCTGAAAACAGGACAGAAACATGCAAAACACTGTTGTGGAAGTTCCAGTGAGGTAATTTAACTGCAGACTAAACAGCCGTTAGCTATAAACACCCCACAGGATCTTCTGCATCAACGCAATGATCCAGCTTGCAGAATGTTACTCAAATGCATTTAAAGAGTTCACACACGCTACTGTAACAAAACGTTCTTTGAGATCAACATAAGCACGTGTTGTTTAGGCGTCCTGTCACCCGCTGACCTGAATAGCTCTAGAGAGGCCGTACAGGTTGGAAGAAATCCAGGCCTCTCTCTTGATCTCGGTCCAGCTGTTGTTGTCAGGGTTCACTCTGTACACGCAACGCTCTTCAAAACTCTACACACAGAAAACACAGTTAACCTCTCACAGTTCACTTCTAGTCAGGCCAGTTGATGATTAATCATAGCCAGTCCAGGAAAGCAATCAAAACAGCTACATTGTGGAAGTAAAATGATGACACATCTGAAACAAAAAGCTAAATGAGTTGCCCTAAACTTTAAATTTTTTTTTTTTTTTTAATTCCACATCATGATATTTTGCTTCAAATACATGTCACTATTTTACTACCATGCCATATTCACTCAAGTGCCTACAGGTGAAATACTTGTCGTTTTTCATCTGCAACTTTCAGTGTGTCTTGCTTAAATTAAGAAGAGAAATGTCTTTAAAAAGTTGCACTTTGGCCACTGTGTCACATCTTGTGCTGATTTTGAGCATGAAAACGCCTCCAAATACTGTTTTTTCCCCCTTTCTTTAATCTATTACAAGTTTTAATTCATACTTTTAGAAGAATAAGTGCTAATGTCATGAAAATACCTTCAGAATGCAAACATATTAATGGTTTATATTTTTGTGACTAATATAAATTCTTATTTTCAATAGATTTTGGGGCACAATATCAATTTGGACATGTTCTTGACAGCTTCGTGAGACAGGAGGAGGGATGGCAGCCCACCATCACACGCGCGTGGCTGATGTTCCAGGTGAGAGTTGTCATAGTCCTGCCTTGAGGATCCACTACAGAGTCCTCAATGATGTAAGCCTTCTGTGCCATGTGAGCAGGCAGAAACTTCTCTGCCCAGCGAGGAGCTCTGCTTGTTTTGGTCAAGAGACGTCTGGAAACCAGACAGTTATCCGGAGTGACTTCCCGAAATATGATGTCTTCAGTTAAAACATGATTACTGAGGAACACAAACACAGAAATGATATCATATCTAATAGACAGTGGTTATAAAACTAAAAGTGTGAGAACACAACGAATAGGGAAACAATTATATATATACTGTAGGAGGGTATCTTATAAGGCGACATGTATACATATTTGTAGTACCTGTAGGGGTTGGGGTATCTCTGCCAGAATGCCAAAAATACTTGGTCCCATGAGCTCTTCAGAAAGCCCGCACAGCTAAAATACTTCACCATTGTTCCCTCTCAACCTGCCTGTGCTAAAAACTGCAACAAAGCACAAAAATATCAACTAAAGTATATAACCTAAAATAAATAATATCTTAAAGACAGACATGAGGAAAGCTCTACTTGAATGAACTTTAGCTGTGGAATCACAGATAAGAAGCACGAGCTGCATACCTAAACATGTCAGCTGACCTGGAATATTCTAGCAGTGTCCAAAAACTTTTGCTGTGTTTGACCCATACATGCATACATCACTATGATAGCCAAAAAAAAAAAAAAGGCTAGCCGTTTGGTTTTCAGACTATAATGTTACTAAAAGCTGTTCAGAAACCAGATGCAGATAAGGATTTCTTTTTATTGAGATCAAATCAAGACAACAAGCTTAGTATGTGTTGAGAGTAGGATGCCAGAAATAGTAGGCAACTGACTGGATTTTATGATGCCCAGAAATGCTGGGTATTAACAAGATGGTGCCTAAAAATTTTAAGATTACACGTTATACGACGGCTACAAAAAAGATGAGATTAGATCATTTCATTTGTACAGTTTTAGAAGCAGCAGTGGTCACACGAATTAAAAATGAAACGGAGCATTATAAGCTACGGCTTTCACCTTTAACTTCATCTTAACCTGAGCAGTTGGATGAATGTCATGCACATCTGCTGCTCGTGTTGCTAACGTTAGCTCGTGGCTAGCGCGTGTCTACTGACTTTCTGAATGAATGAACGAAAACAATCATTAACACGAAGGCGAACGAAGACTTACCAGCGTAAACAAAGTTAACAAAGGCAACAGTCTCTACTCCTACATTTCGCGAACATCCGTGACTCTAGTCACCATGACTGTACGTGACTAAAGAGAGGAAGGTCATGGTCACTTACGACACTTCCGGAAGACCCTGCACGTTAGTGCACTGTACAGCTGATTTACATGTACGTTTGCTTACCCTAACCATATTATTATTATTTATAACATACATTTAACGTGAATTAAAATCTAAAAGCATACGTTAAGAGCATGCATACTGAGAAAAAAAAAAACACTTTGATATAGTATGTCTTGGTGAGCGTTTTCAGTGTCCTGCCCGCTATCTGTCCATGAAAATGTCCCATTTTTGCTGCACTTTCAAACAGTCCGCAAATGCAAAAAAAAACCCCCTGTGTACTACGTATTTTTACCAACAGGGGGAGCTGCGCCGCTAAGTAAAGTTAGCCGTGAAGAACGTAACTGGACTAAAGGTCAAAAGTCAAGACCGCAGAGACACCTTTATAAGCTTCTTAAGGTAATTACATACTCGTGTTAAATGAAAATAATACTATATATATGTACAGTGTTCTTTATTAAAAAGTCTGAACAGAGTGTGGGATAGTTTTGAACAATTTAATTTCTACACATACATCACTATGTCTATAATACAAAACAATCGAATAAACATCACTCTTATATGATACTTATCGAGTGATTTTTGGACAATTGTATTTAAACCTAGTTAGAGTCAGTAATGATTAATAACAAAACAAGGAAGCCACAACAATTAGACAGCAACATTTCGTTCTGAAATGTATTCTCTCTCTCTTTTAATTATTAGAGAATATCAAGCGATATTTCAATTATGTTTTGACGTATATATGCCACCATTTCCATTTTTTCATGTCCAAAAAATATGGTCTTTAAAGAAAAATATTCGCACTTGCCATCTTAATGTTCAAAAATGACTGTCATAGGAAATAAACACACCCTAAAACACTTTTTTTGAGTTGTTTACAGATATATACATGTTGTGCATTGCTTAAAACAGTAATATATGTCACTAAAAATGTTACAAAGTGGAAATTGGTCATTTTTGCGACCATTTCGTGCATCCAGTTTTAAAAGTTACCTTTGAGCCTGTGACGTAGATGCGGTTTTTTTAGCGCTCATTCGCTGCGTGGCTTGCAGTGGCGGAGCCAGGAAATTTTCTGTGGGGTGGCCAGGATGATTATGTGATCATTTTAGGGGTGGCATAAATTAGA
>JAUMHP010000016.1:114379-132616 GCA_032361065.1 Enteromius trimaculatus
TGGTTCTAGTAAGGACTCTAGCTGCTGCATTTTGAACTAGCTGTAGTCTATTTATCAAGCGTGCAGAACAACCACCCGATAAAGAGGATCTATGACTTCTGAAAGCAGCCCTTTTAATAGTTTAGATTGAATAGGGTCTAACATACATGTTGTTGGCTTATGAATCCTCGATGAATCGTGTTCATTGAGACAGCAGACGCTTTAAAACCATGAGCATCACGCGGACTTGAGTGTCTACTAGATCTACTATAGGCGAAACGGCGCTGCTCTTTCACACGGAGACACAGAATAACGAATTACAATACATGGCAGCGTTTGTGCGCTGTACATTCACAGACACGCACATCGCGATTTGATTTACTGCACAGTTAGATGTTGATTTATACAATTACATGACTGGATTCCCTCTGCATCCCAGAAATAATACGTCTTTAATATTTTTATGTACACGGAGGGATGGTGCTCTCGAATATGGGAGAACATGTGGATATATCCATCTTCAAGGACAACCCCGCAATCATTTTTCGGATACCCAAACTATTCCCATACTGCAGATTTTAATGAGTTTTTCGGCGGGAGATAAAGATTAGAATTAGCAGCCTCTGTATCAGACTTATTCTCCGCTGTATGGGAGGAGTCTAAGCAGTCAAGCACAAAGACGTTGCATACACTGCAGCGCGAGTGAGATCTGGTTTAATTTTTTATAAGCAAATAAGCAAATGTGCACGGTATGATAATCGTACATCAATCAATATCACGATTAACCGCCATACCGGTATACCGTTACAACCCTACCTCAGACTGTATATATTTATATATATATATATAGATCATGCACTGCTACTCAGTGGTTTTAATTTTACTGTGGGTGTTACGGATGAGGACCCCGCAAACCTACAACGACCGCCAAGTCATGTTCCCATGCAAGAACGGTTATTTCAGGGATTGTGTCTGTTACCCCACAGCCAGCTCACAAAATGGCCGCCACCATGCCACAGCCAGCTCACAAGATGGTTGCCGCTATGCTTGCATCCAATCCTGTCATGCCTGCTCACGTCATGCCGACTTCTCCAGGACCTGCTTACATCAATCTAGATAAGTTTGCATTTCATATTCCATTTACCACTACATCAATGTCTGTTTACACGTCGACTAAGTTGGAAGTCACTGATGCCATGCCTGCCACTTCAGGATCTCTCAACGCCATGCCTGCTAACCTCTTGTTGGCTGTTGAGGAGCTCCTGCATAACAGGATTGCGATAGACGGGCTTCAGGCTAAGATGGCAGCTACGCAGGCTACGAAGGAAGTAATGGCTGCCAGACTCTGGGCTCATCATAAAATGGCTGTCAACCCAGAGCCACCACCACTGCAAATGATGGCTGTAAACCCTAAGTTTAAACTCTGCACTGACTGTCACAGCTTCCCCTATGATTTCCTCATGACTTCCTGTTTGGCGGCCATCTAAGCGGTAGCCTGCCAAACAGGAAAGTTCAAAGTATTTTTGTGCTATTTTTAAATAAACTTTTATTTATATAGCGCTTTTAACAATACAGATTGTAGCAAAGCACTGAACATTATCAAATAGAAATGTACAGTATAATGACGAGAATTAAACTATTTATTTATCAAATGCAGAGATGGTCTATGTAGTCAAGACGACGATAATCACTAGAAATCAGGTGTACCCATCTAACAGGCTTCTAAAATCTTTTAAATCCTACAGATTCAGTCTTGAGTAAAAGTCTTTGACGTGTTTTTTGCAACCTTGCCTATATGACAACTATGTGTGTGATTTATTACATGTAATCCCATTTAAAGCTTCATCATTTTACATCCAGAAAATGTCCATGGTAACTGCAACTGACATGGACAGTGGGCCATTTCCTAAAATAAAATGTTGGTCACAAAGAATAAGGGACAACTAGAAAGAAAAAGAAGAGAAAAACTATACATGTTCATTTTATTTAATTCAGAGGTAAATTTTTATATTTACATATAATAATAACCATAATTACTAAATCTAACATGCACATGAACAGCAACATGAAACATAGGACTTTTATTATATAATTATATTGTACAATAATTACAAATGTTTTTTGTTATCATTTATAACAATAATAATATAACTTATTCTTTTTTCCCATTTACTCATCAGGTGCTAAGTTCATTTTACAACAAAGATGTACATAGAAGGCTGGTTTAAAAACAATGGCGATTCATAAAGCTGAGCTCTGCTTTGCATTAGATCAAATCAAAATTTAAAATGTCTGCTTTATACTGATGCTGGTATAGAGTAAACCTACTCTCCAAATTGTAATCATCTTTAACTAACCCATAATACTTCAAGGACAAGCTGTTTTTCTATTCCAGCGTTGATTAGTTTTCTACCACTACTTTAAAATGATTGCTCTCGCTTAAGGTAAGCCATCTGATTGTTAACTGGTTGTGAAATTCCTCCCTTTAATTAATTAGTGTAATAATCAAGTTAATGGGAAGACATAAATGGTGGTCTGTGTGTCTAAGTGCTTAAATTACAGTGCTTTAGTGATCTTTAAACACAATTCAAGGAGTGATGTAGGAACAAATGAACCTTGAGATTGTTTGGCCTTCATTTGGAAGGGCTTCAGTAGTTATTTTAGGAAGTAGCTGTGAATTTCCCTAGGTTTTTTTTTCTTTTTCTATATATGTTTTGGCATGCACTGGAATAAAATAAAATGAATGAAAATATAAATACATGTTGTGCTTTACAAATTGTATTTCTCATCTTCTAGTCTCAGAAAAAACTAAAAAAACAAACAGGGCTAGAGATGTCCTATCCACTCCAGCCTTAAGAAACAAATCAGCCACATTATTGACACCCCCAATGGAATGATTACAAGAAAAAAGGGATCTTCACACCACCACCATCCTGACAACCTTCCCAGACGAAAAAGGCTGACTGTCAAAACAGCTAAACAATAGAGTGGGCTTGTAAGTATCCTGCTTGTATCAACTGATAAATGGGCCGCTCTTTAAGGAACTTATCTCTTTAGGACTTGCAGCATGAGGAATGGCATCATTTGTACTGTTTGCCTGGCTGGACGAGTCAAGCTGGATCCATTTAAAAGATAGTGAGATACTGTCGACAGCAATAGACAGGGTAATTGCAGAGCCACTACTGTGGTATAAATTACATCACTCCAAATGGCAGAAGGGCCCGCAGAGAGCGGGAAAAAAATCTGACAATTCACTCCACCTGCCACCCTACCATCGCTTATCACTGCTTAACAGAGAAAAAAGAGGCAGGTGAAAAAAATTAAGTATTGATCAAATTAACAGTTTTAGCAATCTGTTTAAAAATGGGTAGGGGCAAAGGAGATGGAACAATTAAATCCCTAGACGATATAATGTCTGTGGATAACTCTCAACCTCCGGAGGAATATCTACCCACGAACGACTCAAAGGTATATCCCTGCAAAACCATAAAAACACCAGCCTGTTTGAAGACAATGCTAATAACATGGGATACAAAAACTACAACATAGGGTTTGCAAAAAAAAAATCTAAATGCTAAATCTAAATCTAAATGAGTATATTCTTTAATGAAGAAAGTGCGAGGGCCTTCTGGTTGCATATTGTCACAAGTCTGTTTACAGATACAGTCAAATCATAATTAGGCTACAATAATGCATATTATACAAAACATAACATAATATACAAATAAACAACAAAAGATACATAATCAGCGGTAAATTAAATAAGGTGCATGATTTCACATTGAGCCACATTTACAGCGCAGAGCCATTGTTTACTGACGAGCTGATCATAATGCTGATAATGAACGTGGATTTTGCGCAGCTCTTCAGTGAAGAACGGCTGCACGTTGTAAATGCAGCTCAATGTGAAATTACGCACCTGATGGAATTTACCGCTGATTACAGAACCGGCTTTACTGAAGATGTGCATTACATATCGTACGATGATTATCATGCAGCCCTAGGAAAAAATTAAAATCCATATTTAGATTTTCAAATATTAATCATACAAACAAATAATTTTGTCCCTAAATGAAATAAATCCTTAACTCTTTCTCTCCTCAAAATGCAATAAATCAATTGAATGTAAAAGTGAAATGTAAAAGTTATTTTTCATATTAAAACTGTTGAAATAGAAATATAATCAAATGATTCATCTGCCATCATGAACTCTCGTCAGTAATATTAACATGATGCAATAAAGATTTTTGGTACAGTCTGACTACAGCATTTACATGACATTAAAATCATAACCTAGTCTTTATGATATTTAAGATATTCTGTTCTCCGAATATGACTTGGATCTTTACTTCAAGTCTAATGTGCATGGTAGGGAGTTTGTTCAAACCCAATGGTGATTGCCTTGTAAGACGTTCATCTTTATTTTTTTAGACACGCAATCTAAATTCACAAAGCAGCTGGCTGCAACCAAGACTCACAACCCAGATGTGTCTGACCTTAGTGGCAGACAGATAAAACATATTAGGTTATTATTTTTCCGCCCCATAAAATAATAAGTAAAAGCTAGCAATTAGTGATAAGCCATAAATCTAAATATTCTGATGTGTTTTTTAAACATGAATTGTTGCTATATGCATCTCTGGAGATCCTTTATTTGGATGAGCTATATAATACTTCCCATTTTAAAAATTTTCCTTATCACTGTTCCAAAGAGAGGGCATCATCTCCCACAAAGGGGCTACGGGACAATTTGTGTTCTGCATGATGGTTTTATGCATCACCTGCTTGATTTTAATTTACATGTATGTCCTAGGTTATGGTTATATTCATTTGGCTGAGGTAGTTAAATCAGTGGAGTACAGTCTTCCCCACCAAGACAAATGACACATCATGACACCTTAAAATGGACCCTTGTGGCATTGGGCAAAGGTGAATAAAGGACTTGTTTTTACTTTGTGTAATATATTTTGACCTGAGCTCTTCAGAATCAGAGGTACAAGCTATGCTATTTTTTTTGCTCATTTTATCTGCTAAACCACATTCAGTATTGCCATTGCCATCATTTTTTTTTATTTTATAAGGGAGATTGTTTAGTTAGTATTTCAAATTTGTGGAAGATATGTAGAATAAGACAACACATAAGAAATGCATACACATAACAGTATATATTTTTAAATTGTTATATATACCTTAAAAACATACAGATATATTTCAAACGATGATATAAATCAAAAGTTTTCAAATCACAGTTTGCTCTATGAACATTCAGAAACATTTGTCAAACTAGAAACAGCATTATCACAGTGATGTCTCTTCTAGCCATTTCTGAAATTTCTCAAAAAAAAAAAAAAAAAAAATCCAAAGACAATAATATATTTTCTGATAGGATGCCTTTCCTTCAATGCATAATGCCTTTAACAAAAATCTCAGATGTGTGTTTTAAATCTCCTTGGCTGGCTGAACTGCTTTAATTCCCAGACACCTTATAGTGATGGCTTCAATTTCCAGGGCTTTTGATAAAATCGCGCAGTCCCTTGTGTATTGGAATTGAACACCCCACTATAGACGCCGTTAAATGAAGTGTCAAAGTTTCAGAACCTAGTGTTTGACATAACCTCATTCAATGCACTTGTGATAAAAGTGAGCCTGGCAATCATAAAATATATACATGTAGCTACAATTGCATTAATATGACTTAAATACTACCCATTTGTACCATCCGATTGTGCTGTTATTTGCCTTTCGAACATAAGCTGCTGACAATACAAGTTCAGTCAGGATCTTTTAAGTCAAAGGAAAATCATAGACAAGCCTTTAGTCAACTTTTTATTGGCATGTTTACTAAAGTTACATTTCATGAGCTCCATGAAAGCCAGGACAGGGAAAAGCAGCCTTTTCAGGGGTAACCCTTCTATATTAAGAATATTAGAGTAGCACAAAACCATGCAACAATGACAACAGAATGGCATTTTTTAAGTTAAACACAAGATAAATGAGGGGATGAGAAGGAGGTGGGTTGCTAGCAGTGTACAGAGGAAGCAGCAAAGCAAGCAAACGAACGCACTGTTTAAGTAAATCGCCCTGTGATTTGCCAATTGAGAGCTTAGGAGTAAGATCAGTTGATAGGGGCTGGGTTTGAATTTCTCCAGTCAGCTAATCGCAGAGCTTGACTACGAGGCCTGCCTAAACTAACACAGAATGCTTGATTTATAGAAGTTTCATTATTGTTCCTCTTCAGAATCCATTCTCATTCGCCCCATGTTGCAACTGTGAACTGTGAGCCTTAATCAATGCACTTGTATGATAAAAGTGAGCCTGATAATCATAAAATATATACATAAAATTGCATTAATATTTGTACCATCCGATTGTGCCATCATTTGACTTCCATACATAAGCTGCTGACAATACAAGTTAAAGATGTTTCATTGCTGTTCTTTAGAATCCATTTTGTGTCTATCTTTGTGCAACTGATAAATGTATGTGTGTATGTAACTTAGACAAAAGTCTGTGTTTTTTAGCAGTGGTGTCACATATGCATTTTTTCAGTCAGCATTGTATTGAAAAAAAAGCTAAAACAACACAAATTTTTAGTTTCTCTTCAGGAACGCCAAGAGCACAATGGCTCTGAATCATGTGTAAAATCAGCCAATGATAAGTTGTGACGTCATAGGCGGGTGACGTCACTGGCCAGGAAGCCTATTTCAATCCTCTAGCTCGGGTCTAGCACTAGCCAGGCGGGTAGGGGAGCGCGCTCTGCTACTTCCCCTTGCCAGGGCGGTGCGGTGCTTCTCCTCTCCTCATCCAAAGATGAAGAGATGAGAGTGCTGAGGAGACCACGGTGTCTTTATCGCCCCGGTATGAGGAGCTCTTGAAGGCGGTGACTCGCACTGATCTAAATATAGATCACAGAAACAGAGTGTTGCCGCCCGAGAGGGAGATAAAAACCCTTCCCCAACATAAACAGCATAAACAGGGAAGTCGGCGACGCTATGTTGCGGGGCCCTCCAAGCAAAAGAAATACCTGAGGGTCGTGCATCAGGAGGCCTGCCAGTGCTCCAGGGCTCAGCGGCCTCCAGCGAGCGCTACTTTCAGTTCTTTCCACCTGGCAATGTAGCAGAGCTGAGAGCCACCTCCTGGGGAGGTCTCTAGAGCGGCTGGATCGGTCGTCCCCTGCCGATCCTCCACTTCAGGGCACAGATTTAGCAGCTAATACCAAAGACCAGTTTTAAAGGGACTGATTCCCATAATTCTGGGTAATAATGTGGTCTGAGTACCGTTGTTTCAAAAGTTTTCAGTAGTCCTGATGCAACAGGACTTCAGAGGGCAGCCCCCTCTGAGAAAGAGTGGCATACACCACAGTACACGGTGCCCATCTCTCCTCAGTGTCCTCAGGAGATCGATCTGCTAACCCTGCCAATGTTCCAGGGTGCAGCAGTCTCCAGCAAGCGCTGCTTTCAGTTTTTTCCACCTGGACACGTAGCGGAGTTTAGAGGCTTGCCACCTCTTCGGGAAGTTTCTAGAGCGGCTAGATCGGCTGTTCCCTGCCGGTCCTCTGCTTCAGGGCACCCTGCTAGCAGCTCTTAGTATACCAGAGATCAGAGTCACGAGAGTCTAATTCCTCCTGAATTAGCGGTGATCGACTGCCAAATGGGTCTCATTGGGTACTGCACACTGTAGACAGAGTGGGCCTAAGCAGGCTCTTGTTATGAAACGAGAAGTAGATAATCTCCTGAGGAAGGAGGCCACCGAGGCGGGTTCTACAGCCGCTGCTTCTTAGTTCCAAGAAGGATGGGGGGGGCTGAGGCCCATTTTATATCTCAGGCTACTGAACCGCTCAGTGATGAAGCTGAAGTTCAGGATGCTAACTGTCAAGCATGTCGTGTCACAAATCAGATTCGAGGACTGGTTTGTCACGATAGATCTTAAAGACGAGTACTTAACGTACCGATCCATCCTTCTTACAGGAAGTCCTAGGTTTGCTTTTAAAGGAAAAGCGTACCAATATCGGTCTTCCCATTGGCCTTGCACTCTCACCCTGCACGTTTACGAAGTATGTGTATGCTGTGCTGGCTCCGTTGTGACTCCAGGGCATCCGAATGCTCAATTTTATCGAGGACTGGCTGATTTTAGCACAGTCGGCGAGCGAAGTGAAGAGACATCAAGATGTCGCACTTGCTCATATGAAACGACTGGGGTTGAGACTGAAGGCCGAGAAGAGTGTGCTTTTCTCCAGCACAGAGAACCACTAATCTTGGTGTTGTATGGATTTCACCGCGATGTAGGCTAGAGTATGTAGGGTAAGTAACACGAGAGTAAGTGAAGGCCGATCACTCACTGTCACGCAGTTTCAGTGACTGCTGGGTCTGATGTTGTGTTCAACGTTGTGTCTATTGGCCTGCTGCACATGAGGCCCCTACAGTGGTGGCTCAAGAACAAATGTGTTTTCTTGAGGGAAAATCCCCTTCACATGCTCAAAGTGTCACGCCGAGCAGTACGTGCCTTAGAATTGTGGAGGAAACCTTGGTCCCTAAATCAGAGCCAGGGAGCTCTGACTCGCCACATACGCTAGCGACGATTGCGTCCCTCACTGGTTGGTGAGCGGTGAGGTGAGGAGGTCTGTGTTCGAGCCACTTGTACAAGCTGGCGCACCAGATCCTTGTGTGGGCCCAGGACAGATCCCTCTCACTGAGAGCCATCTATATTCCCAGGCATCAAAACATAGGTGCGGATATCCTGTCTAGACGGAGGCTGAGGCCCAGGGGGAATGGATGCTCCACCCAGAGGTGGTAGAGCAGACCTGGAGAATGTTTTACCAGGCAGAAGTGGACCTCCTTGCGATGAGAAAAAACGTGGAATGTTATGGAAACTAAGAGTGTGGCCTCTGAGGGGGTACAACTCTTAGCCACAGGTCTCTCAACCGAGGTTGTTGAGACCATCCTCCAGTCCAGAGCTCCATCTACGAGGAAACTATATGCCCTGAAGTGGAAGTTGTTCACTTCCTAGTGTAAAGAGCATCAGCAAGATCCAGTTAGCTGCCCAGTTGGTACAGTTTTGGAATTTCTGCGAGCTAGATTCTCTACTGGGGACACCCACTCCACCCTGAAGGTTTCCGTGGCGGCTATATTGGCTTACCGCACCTCTCTTGGTGGACACACATTTGGCAAAGAACCCCTGGTCATAGATTTCTTCTGTGGTCTAGTACACTCCCGGGTTCCGACCTGGGACCTGGCTGTCGTTGGGCCACCATTTGAGCCCATAGAGGAGATCTCTGATTGTCTGTTAACGATAAAGTTGTTCCCTGAGGAGAGTAGGTGACCTTCAGGCCTTCTCAGTGGCCCATCTTGACCTACGGTACCTACAGTACTACAGGCCTTTACTACAGCATTGGTTGAATCAACAAGAGTGAATTATGTTTAGGGAACATTCACAGAACATGTCAAATGAAACTGGTTTGATCTCATTAAATTAGCATGAATTTTAGTCATCAGTACAATTAACTAACTTTAAGTTCAAATAAATCAGTTCAAATTAATGGAAATAGGTGTCATAATTTTATTAAGTTAAGTTCAACACTAATTGTGGCATATCTTATGACCACTTGCCTTGTTGAAATCTTCTTCAGAAGATTGATCCTTCATGTTAAAATAAATCCACAAGTCTGCTTTGAAATCAGCCATAAATACAAGGCAATGTTCATTAAATGACATTTCTGAATTAAATCCACACCTTTATGAAAATGTAAACTAAGTGCATTCCAACAATGTTATCAATAAGACAAATTTAAAAAAAATAATAATAATCTGGATGTCCTGGTGGGCAGTGTTTGTTATATAAAACTATATATTTTAGGGATTTTAAAATACATGTAGGAACATTTTGTATTCCCAATATTCCTTTTTTAAATATTTTTTTAAAGATTGATCTATAGATAAAACTTGAGATGAATATGAATTAATTTAGTGCAATGTTTCAATGTATTCACTACATATAATATGATACATGTGTGAACGAGAAGTGGGATCATTGATTAATATTGTAAAAATGATTGTATTTGACATTCAGTAACAAAAACAAGCTATATGAGTGTTTAGGGGAGCCTGAAATAAACTGATTGGTGCTGCTATAGCAGGAGCACGCACAGGTAATTATTAGCTGCTCCCCGCTAATCATATTATTATTTCATCATCCTATCAGAGCAAGAGATACTTCCTATAAAAGGACGAGCACCTTTTTTCTCAGTATCTTGATCAAAGCATCCCTCCCCCTTCTCCTACCCTACCGACCTTGCTACTCCGCCGAGGGGGGCATGCAGGCTTCAGACCGGGCAGCCAGCCTCTCACTAGGGTTATCAACCCTACTGGGTTTGGGAGCCCGCAGAATCCTGAGTTCTCTTCACGGACAGCACGCCAAACTCGCTTTGACTTTATTTATTACCAGTAAGTTTGAACTTGAGAAACCAATATAACATTAAAATGCAATTCATAAATGCTGGTTCTATACTACATTGTGGTTGATGCTGTACATATTATACCTATCAACACGCAGTAAACATTGTCTGTATTAACAATATGAAATAGCCTCTCTTTAATTATTGCTTAAAATACATTATGTACTGCATTTCATATTAAGCAGCTCTACCCACATTTTTTTTTCATAAATATCATTACAAAGAGAGTACCATTCTTTAAACTTATTGAGTGTCTGGCCGTCATAGAAAAACACATGATTTGATCTGACAGCTGAAAAGAATCACTTTCCTGTCCTTAAACTCCCTCAAGCAGGCTGATATCTGCTTGTTTATTTTGTAGTTGGTAGATGACCATTGTGTGAGCCCCTTTTGTGGTGGAGGTGCTAAAGGATATCTCACAGGTCACATCGTTCGAGGGAGGTTGATGACTCGGTTAGATCTCCATCACCCTCCACTCAAGTGGAGAATATGTCCCTAGCAGAAGTACACTGTTTAGATGGTGACGGGATAGGGAACAGGTGACAGGCCCCTGAGAGCCATTTCCTAGGGAGAAGCCTCTATTAGTCCCCTGTTACTTCTTAACTTATGCTTGCATTGTTAGCGTCTGGTACTGTCAGCTTAACTACAGTATATCAATGCATCATGAAACATAGCTGGTAAGATTCCATTATACATGCAGTGCGTCACTTGGCCTTTACATAAAATGTCTACTTAGGCACACTTTGCTCACTAATTCTGTTCTGAATGACAAGATGGAACTTTGCAAAAGTAGATTTGCTGATATATCTTTTTATTCTACCTTTTAAATTACAACATGAAATGACAAACCATTTGAACCCTTTTTTAAGCAGAAAAGAACATTTAACAAGCAAAAAAAATGCCTGATTGACAGCCTGACATTTATGTATGTTTTTACTGATGCTAAAACTTACAATTTAGACATATTTTAACATTTAAAACGTACAAATGGATTTGTAATTGTATGTATTTTTTGTTAAAAAAAAATAAGCGATTGAGATTTTTAGATCTCTTAACCTAAACCCACCAATTTTGTAGCGAATATAATAGGATATAAAATGCAACTGGGTGAAATATGCAGGAAAATATAAATTGTCTCTAATCCCACTCCTAACTCTAAACTTAAACATAACTATCTCTGTACAATATAAGAAAAACATGACAGACAAGATAAATGCAATTACAATCATTTATTTATTGTAAAAAAAAACAAAACGATACCAAAAGTAGACCAAATGACAATGTTTTGCAGCCACAGTCCTCTCTGGTGAGATACAGGTTTGTGTAAGGTGCAGAATTTGTAACGAGCACGTCAGTCAGGTGTGGGCTTTGCTGTTGACGGTCTCACCATAGTCTCACTGCTGCTTGGGATAGGGATGAAGATCGCTAAATAAAGGATTGGATTTGGGTGTGTTCCTCGTAGACGTATGGATGTGAAAGAATAAAATTATTTCATTTTGTAATTATGTTGTGTTTTTGGTGTATTCACAGCATGTCAGAGAAAACCCCTTTTGTGGTGCCTGGCACGTAATTAAATGACAAGTAAAGGTTAACTTATTGGAAAATTTTTATTTATTTTAAAGGTTTTAAATGAAGTCTTGTTTAACATTATAAAGGCCTATTTTTGGCAGCGGAAATTGCAAGCTGGCAGCTGTTCAAATTACACAGAACAGTATGAAACGTTATCATCTCATATTAAGTAAGCAGTTGCAGACACGGTCATTAATATTACAAACAAAAATACACAAAAAATAAGACAATTAATCCCACAATTTCAATATTCATCAGTATCCAATTTATGTTTTGACTAATACTTCAGTTTTGTATGTTAAAAAGCTGAAAATACATAAGTATTTTGTACGTTTAGATGCTGAACATACGTCAGTATTGTACATTTTAGTGGCTGTAAATTTACGTTTTATAGATCAAATTTTTATGTAAAATGAATATGAATTATCATGAGATCACATTAGACTGGATCATAAAAATGGGCCAAACCATAACAGAATGTAGGCAGGGTATTGAGTTTGTTGAATTTGTTTATTTATTTATTTATATACCCCCATCTCACGAGATGCATGACTATTTTAAAAGCTGGTGATCTTGTATGCATTTGAACAATAGGATTTTTACAAAAAATGTACAATTTTTATACAAAAATGCAAGCATGGGGGTCTACCTCTAAACTTTAACGGTTGTAAGTAAGAATTCATTTGAATTAGTAAAAAATAAATTGTGGAAACATAAAATAGGAATAGTTACAAACTGCCTTGAGATTGAGTTGTGCAAAAGCGTACAGCTTTAATGAAACAATCCCTCCTGTACTATCTTTATTTGCTTTAATAGTCAGTAAGCACAAGAAACTCTTCTTAGCTTTAGGTGTTTCAAGAGATGTCTGACACAGTAATGACCACAATTCTCTGAGACAGAGCCGAAATATGCTGACAACTTCATAAAGTGGTGAGGTGAAGAGGTTATTCACTGTGCACTGGTCGGCCGTAATTTAAAACAACTAGCCCTTAAATTTCTGCCCACTTTTCCCCCCAACCTTCATAGGTTTCCCTGAGCGAAAGTTTTCAGCAGGACATTACACACTAGAGCAGGCAGCAGATTGTGTAAGATTACGACAACATCCCGGAGCAGCGTTGGCTCTGTAATATCTCCATGTTTGCAGTCATGGCCTGTCACCCCAGTTGACCAGTGGGGACGCCTGGTGGGTGACGCCCATGCCTCAATCAACTTCAAGTGTATTAAATAGTGACCTCCATGAAGAAAAGTACAATGCAATGATAGCTTAAACAAACACAATTTATCATCCTCCTCACGCTGACATTACTTTACCCTACCAAACCCAGCCAAGCAGGCACAGTGCAATTGACTGTGTGGCCAGTCTTTGACCTAAAAAGGGGCTCCCACAATTCTCTGTCCACAGTTCAGTTGTATTTATTTCCTCAGATGGAAACAAGAATTCAGACAAGTTTTTGGCATCCATGCTATATAAATGTGTTATTATTTAAATATTATACATTACATAAATATTTTAACGAAACTAAGTAAACAAGACAGAAGTGAGTGTTACCAAATTATGCTATAGCACTATGCTCTCTTAACCCCAGTTTCACAGACAAGGCTTAAGCTAGTCCCAGACTAAATTGCATGTTTGAGCTGTCTCAGATGAAAATATCTTGCTTTGACATATCTTAAAACATGTCAGTGTCATTGTTCTGTGTTAAGATGCACACCTGTAATATTTTCTTTTTTTTGTAAAAATTGCTTAAATATCTTAATTTACCTAATGCCTAGTCCTGGCTTAAGCTAAGCCCCTTTTGTGAAACCGGGCCATGAAGAATTAGATTTATTGCTCTCTTTTAAAAGATCCAGTCACTCCAAGTATATAGCATGAAGTTCCTAACTGTTTATCACTGAAGTATAAACTTGGTCTCAGATAATATCGTTTTACCATATTAATCATACAGAATGTATTTATGATAATATATTAAACTAAATAATTTTAAGTAATCTTTATATAAAGTTATTTATATAGTTAAGTTATATAGTTTGCTGAGGCCCTTTAAAGAGGGATCCAGGGCCCTGATGAAGAATCACTGACCTACATGCTTATAGGAATCTACTAGCACAATTTTTTAAATTGTATTTATTTTTTTTCCAAGACTGCTCTGTTAATAAAACAAACTTTTGCTACTTCCAGTGTATAGCTGGAGTTTTAGAACTTTACTACCATAATCATTACAGGTATAAAAAGTTTGCTTTATCAGTTATCCAATAAAGGCATTGCATTGGTCAGACCCATCAAACAGGTCATTCGGGAAATGATGTGCCAAGTGGATTTTTATGAGTGTATTTTCCAATGTAGTATACGCTGCGGGTCAATGCTAAGCTGAAGTTGCTTGACACTTCATCTATGGTACTATGATTTTTTATAAACACTATTGACTTGGCCTTTATTGATTTGTGTGAATGTTTCACACAAATCATTTTGCACCAAGTCAATAAAGAAATCTTGTGGAAAATTTATATTAAAAGACCTTTGTTTGCCTAAGTGAGTTCCAGACAGGCCCACTGAATGCTTTGCTGATTAATTGAATTAGTTTAAATTTAGGAATGGCAAACCTAATGCATTCTTAAATCATGCACTGCCATCCATGATTGAAATGAGAATTTCAACACAATAAGACGCTGCTAAATAAATCATATATGCATTTTATACAGTCAAAGAAGAGGAACATAACTCTTATGGAGCAACGTTTTTCAATCTTTACAATGAACACTTACTGATGGGTATTTGCTTGCAATGGTGCCAATTGCTTCTTGCTTATAAGAAAATTCGAGGCTTTAAATACAAACACACTAATATTACAAAAAAATGGATCTTACCAGAATGAAACTTTTCAGACAGCACTGTGGAAATTAAGTCATCTTTAAGTGCTACAGATGTTGATTTGGCCTAACTGTGTAATAATCAAGCAACATGGCAATTTGTGCGTCAAAGTTTACACTTGCTGTCTAAAATCTGATCTGTTTAAACCAGCACATAACAATTTTGAAGCAGGATTATATATTTGTCTAACCATAATTTCATAATTTTTTTTTACTAAACATCAAATGATGTTTGTAAACAAATTTGCCCCTTCTCACAGTATCTCGATCCAAGCATCACTCCTCCACCCCCGCTCCTCTATTCTCTTGCTCCTTCTCCGGCGGGAGCACCGGGCCATCTGCCTCTCACCTCCCCGAGCCCGCTAGGGTAATTTTAGGTAAAATGTTTCTGTATTACATGTCTTATTATGACAAAGCTGTTTTATTAACAGAAACCATTGTTATTTAAAGAGCGGGAAAATAAATGTTCTTATTTTATAAATATCTAATATTAACTGTATTAATAATACAATGTATATAATAATATTATATTCATATATTATATTATATACATATATTATAATATTATATTCTTAGCTGCTAGTTAAGAACACTAGGGGGTTAGGGGTACTGTTGGTGCAGAAATCACACATTTTACACAACTTTGAGATAACTTAAAATGTGTAATTTTGTGTAAAATGTCTTTACATTTTTTTTTTAATTATTTAGTCATGTCGTGGAAATGTCTCATTTTAGTAAACTGAAGGACTCCTGAAAGAGGGCAGTTTTTTTTATGGCTATCAGTTGATCATTGTTGTTTAATTATGTCATGCGGATTTTGGAGTAGATAACATGCTGTTATCTCTGAGTGAAAGGGCTAGAAAGGATATCAGAAAGATTAGTCCTATTCCAGCACACATGGCTACTGTTTAAATATTGTAATGTTTTTTTATCTTTCAAACTATTTAATCTTCTGTCACACTGATGCAGAAGAACAGTCAAAGAACGCATGGAAAATGTTTTGATAACTGTCTATGTAGCATTTTTTTTTGTTTGTCTATAACCAAAGGTGCACTTTCTCTTCAAACAGATAAAGCCAATGGTGAAATAAGGAGTGGGGGTAGAGGAGAGGCTCATGGCAATAATAATAGCCCAAAGGGATTAAAAGATCACATGAGTCAAGAGGTGTGCTAAACACCATAAAACTCAGAAATGATTAGGCTAGATATGCCCCATGCAGCACTCCACACATAAATGAGAGGTATAATATGATAGTCAAGACAGGGTCACTTAATGCTCTACAGTGATTTTTGCTAGCTGAAAATAATGTGTGTGTGTGTATGTGTGTGTATCTGTGTATCTATCTATCTATATATTGTACATATACAGTACTGTGCAAAAGCCTTAGGCCACTAGTATTTTCAGCAACAACAACAAAGAAATTTCATTTTATAGACTAGAACACCTAGACAAATCACTGGAAGCAAATGCACACAAACACACACACACTATACGTCCTTTGCACAATCTGACATGCCCTTAAAATTAAACTGGAAAGGTGCTGGACACCTAATTTCTAGTGATTATCGTGTTTTGATTACAGAGCAGAGCTTGATTGCAGAATTTTGATTCTCTGCATTTAATAAATAAATAGTTTAATCTCGTCATTACATTACCATCACTCTATTCTCTACACTCTATATGATAATGTTCAGTGCTTTGCTACAATCTGTATTGTTAAAAGCAATATATAAATAAAAGTGATTGATTGATTGAAGTGTACGTTCATACTACATAACTATATTATTATTAAATAAAATATAAATATAAATAAATAAATGCACACATACGCACACACATTGTTGGGGAAAGTTACTTTTAAAAGTAATGCATCATAATATTATGTTACTTCCTAAAATAGTAACTAATTACGTTGCATTTGTAATACTTTCACATTGCTTTTATATATGGACAAACTTGAGTGTTTGTTTTTAATGTAAGAAGTTCTACTGCAAATGTAAAAGTCCTTTCACTACAAAAAGTGTCACAAATAAACCTCCTCTGGCTGAAGAAAAAGTAAATTCACACTTGTAAAGTAGAATACAAGAGAAGAAAGTTCAATACTCTTCAGCAATAAAAAACAAACAAACAAAAAACAATGAAGCACAATAGTTAGTTTTTCAAGTCATTTTTGCTTGTAAATATGGTTAGACAATGTATTACTTTACTACAGTAGTTACTTGGAAAAGTAATACTTGTAATGCGTTACCCCAACACTGCCCATAGACAATATATACACTTAAAAGCTGCTAAAATGACACCATTATTATTAGTCATGTGTTACATTCACAGCCTGTCATTAAAAATTTGTCAGAATCTGCCCATTTTGAAAAGAAACAATGTTTGTTAGTGTCTCAAACTTAAAAGTCTAATGTAACATTTTCACTACATCCTGAGGGAGTAAACGGCGACAGAAGTATGCATGAGCTATTTGAATGAGAAATCGGATGCTCCATTAGCAACGGATTTATTCAATCAGCTAGTTCACCTCTTAATTAAAGGAACTAATTATGCTATCGAAAGACTTCTTGGCTGGTGGCTCCAAAAGTGGGTTGGCTGGCATGCCATCCCCCCTCTTACCTCGCTGAAGGTGATGACCTTGTGATAACCCTTGTGTTCATCAGTCAAATTACTGTCCCCAGTAATAGTAGTGCCAAAGCACTGGAACACTGGGGCCAACTAATCTGTATTCAAATTACATGCCACCAAACAGTAAGGTGGGGCGTGCAGCCATAATTCAGCCGCCATGTATGCTGGGGAGGGAGCTCAACAATGGTCACAGCCCCCTTCCTGCCAATCAGATATTATCATACATTTCCCAGGTGTACGACATGTCTTCTGGTGGGCAAAAGATATTGGGCAAATTCATCATAAGTCTCCCTCGCAGTCGTAATGGCCAATTTAAATTAATTACAAGTGAAGGTCTGCATGAGATGGGTCAGTCTGTGCAATGCTCCTGCACCGAGGTAAAGCCACACAAAGCAACTGCTTCAATTGTTAGAATATGTTTCTGAAATGTTTTGACTGGTGCTTGCGAACATGGTGCAATATTGTTTAAGGGCCTGTGTTTGGGTTCACTATTTTCAAGTAGTATCTTCAAGGTAATGCTTAACAAATGCAAAGTTAAAGCACAGTGATATAGGCTCTAGTTGTTATGTAGTAAAATATTTACTTAATATTTATATTAATTGCCTGTTCTACTGTTTCATATTGACTAAGAATTAAAGTTAAAGCCAGAATTAAAGCTAAAAGAAAGTATTTTCTGATCAGAAAAGTTTTAATTTACATTTTCTTTCACAGTTTACCTACTCATCTGAGGCCCAGAAAAACAA
>JAUMHP010000016.1:145192-156790 GCA_032361065.1 Enteromius trimaculatus
TAAGAACAACTAGAAATTTTTGCCACCTTTAAGTTTCTTTTTGAAAGGTTTGTCCAAAAAAAAAAAAAAAAAAAAACACACAAAAATTGTCTCTTTAAGGCCCCAATATACTTCAAACAGTATTACAATAATACTTTCATAATTTTGAATGAAATCACATCAAAACAAAGTTCGATTTGAGATTGTTTTGGCAGTTCGAATCGGCTGTTTTACCTCCTAAACACCTTTGAGCTACCATTGGTCCGAGGTGATTACTCAATCGGTGGGTGTGTTCTGAAACTCCACGCAGGATTTTTTTTCCCGGTTCGTTTGTCATTCAACTGAGGTCAGGCAAGGGAGCAACTCTCCAAGTCATTATATATACATAACTAAGCTGCCACAGATATAGTTCCGCACCTGTAACAATTTTTAAGACTTTGAAAGTTCAGCGAAAGCAATTAATTCCTACAAAGAGATTACAATGAAGCTTGTATCAATGACCCAGAGTTAAAAGCGACTAAGACAAACAATGCAAGTTGCGGGTTTTCAAAGCCATGAAAAGAATGAGAGGAAAGGTAAAAAGCAAATACGTAAATATTACACCATACTGCTGCTGCTGTTGTTGTTGTTCTTTCAAAGCAAATTGAAAAAAGGTACACAATGAATAAGCCTTTGGTATTCATCAGCAGCGTCATCAGCGGCGCAGGGGTGTCACAATGATTGGAAATAGTATACCGTCAAACTTCTTTTTGCCCTCAATTTTTATATTTTAGATGTAATCTTATATGTTGTTGATATATGTTATGCAATATTTCATTTTAATTAAAGAATTAAAATCTTAGTAGTGGCTTATTACAATGAATGAGTCATGTAAAAGACATCAACGTAATCAACCAAAGTAACAACATATTAAACAACATATTTTAAGCAGGCCATTGCAATGCTTAATAAATAGTTGACAAACGTTTGTACATTGTAAATGTTTAACATTTTCTTTATACTTTTCCAAATACTTAAAATTATAAATACATACATATTGCAAATGTTTCGCAGTTTGTGTAGACATGGTTATAAATTACATTAAAAACCCACTAAAAGTGTAAGAATATATTTATTAAAATTGTATTTTTACTATACTTTTTAGGAATATATAAAAAGTATGATTGTTTTTAGCATAAAGTGTATTTAAGCATAAACTTAATACAAACAGTGGAGAAGGGGAGGAGGAGGGATGCACGAAAAGTGAGATGCGGGGAAATGAAGGCTGGGAAAATTAATAGTGAAGGGGAGAGATTTGATTGGGCGCGAATAAACAAGGGATGATTAGGTAAAAGGGCTGCCAGCCGTGTGTTTGTGATCCTCTCGAAACTATGTTATTTGCAAAACATTTACTTTACTTTTTACACAAGTACTTCAAGTATACTTTTTAGAAATATATTAAAATACAATTTAATATAATTTTAATGCACATTAAATAAGCTTGTTGTGAATACAAATGTATTATAAACATACTAGTTAAATTTTAAATACATTTAATACTACGTCTTTTTCACCCGGTAAGCTGCTCATTTAGTTGTTTGCAGCTATATTTATTACTATTTTTTTTTACCTTCTGTCAAAACATACTGTATGTGAACTATTTGTAAGCAACCCAGTTGCAATTGCCTAGGCAATACAAATTCATAGATTTGGTCATGGTTTAAAGAAATGTCTCCGTGTCAATACAATGAAAGTCAATAATCACCAAAACAGTTTGGACCTCAGCACGCACCTTTCATAAATGTTTTTTTTTTTTTTTTGGTGAACTAACCCTCCAATAATTACTATAATTGTGTAATGATGCTAGAATTTCTCACTTGTAGATGTGTAAGGGCCTTAGAGAGTGAGGCTGTCTTCTGAATTATCAGAGGGTGAGCTGAATTTCTGCCAGCATTTAGCATGAGGTGGACCAAGCCCTCCACTGATTCCTTGAGATCCTTAAAACAAAGACAAATAAATATAAAAAAAAAAAAAACAGACATATCCTGAATCAAAAATATGCATATACAAGCATGGAGGCATTTCAGTAAAGTTTAAAAGGTCACTTTACCTTAAGATCTCCTTGTGTGACCAGAAGGAACTTAGTAAGGGACCAGGAGGCCAGAAACTGGTAGGCTTTACTCATAACCCAGACAGTAGAGGACTGGACAGTTGCAACAGATCTACATAGCAATCCCAAATGATTTTTCTTAACTCCCCTGGATCCACTGTCAACTAGTGAAGGACATAACATATTTTATTAAGCAGGAGGATGAGGTTGTGTGATCTTATGTACATTGAACAGTGTCCAAAGTAGGGATATAAAATTACTGGTACTTTGTTACCGAGTAGAAATATAGAACGTAATAAAACCTTTTTTTTTTCTCAATTAACACATTTCTACAGTAATTCTATTATTTTATTATTATTCTTAATTATTATTTACATATTTATTTCTGCTGTGAAACTGAGGATAAAATACAATTAAAAGTTTTTTTAGATAAAGAAAGAAAAAATGTAATAATATTTCATAATTTCATCCAGCAAGTACACATAAATTGATTACACATTTTTCCATTATTAAAGCTGCAGTCTGTAACTTTGAGAAATATTTGAGAAAGTACATAACCACTGTTCAAAACTATTGCCTTACTTTAGCCCGAATCACAAAGTTTAGCTTCTAATAATGTTTTCTAATTTGAGTGGTATGAGTAGGTTTTCGGGCATGGTGTCATTACGTCACATTCGGTAAACATGTGACTGTGTAAACGTGTGAAAAAAAAAGTCCCTGCACACCTCATTCACCTGTGAGGATTTTATATGAAAGACATGTTAATGTAATTAAATATTCTAGTTTTTAATGTGCTTCTGATTACAGAGAGCCTGGGATTTCTTAATTTGTATTTTAAAGAAAACCAGTTAAAAGAGAACAGTTTGCCTTTTGATTTAAACAAATATCTGTCATGATAATATTTACAATTTGAATGTTATGACAATTAGAGTAGACTGTACATAAATTGAAATCTACACTCTAATACACACTATGTTCATAGTCAAGCAGTGCTGATGTCGTTAACAATAATAATTTGAAATAAGATATAACAGATTTGCTACTTGTTTATATGACAATATACAGAGAAAATTCTTCTTCATATATTCCAAGATGTAGGCTAGAATCTGTGATAACTAAATACAGGATTTACAATAGTGAAGTGACTGACAGCTACACATTCACTTCAAAATTCATCCATGCTGGAGCCATGCCACAACCCCAAGCATGGAATATAATTCTGCAAAGGAAGTGCAATTCCAGGTTTTCAAACATAGATGGCAACAAAGAGGCAAACTTACAGACTGCAGCTTTTATAAAAAAAAAACAAAAAAAAAACACAAACATCCCTGTTTCTACAAAAATGTTAAGCAGAATTTTCAACATTGATAACAAAACGAAATGTTGAGCACCAAATCAGTATATGCTGTATTTTTGGTAAAATAACTGCAGGCTTGGTGAGCAAAAAACATCAACATTCCAAAACATCCATTTTTGAATGGCGGTGTAGCAGCATCTAATGAAATAATGATAACCCCAAAAGTGTAAACAGGGCTTTAAAGTGTCACATGTAAGTACATTTGCGATATGATGATTTTTGGAGGTTAGCTTTTGAAGAAATATCACAGTATCGTGCTACAGCACACATTGAAGTTCAGGACACAGCACTCATGCAATCACAAAGTGCATTAATTCCATGTGCTTTAAAGTCTTGCCAGTTAAACATTTAATTCACATACTGTTCTGATTTGCTTCTGAGCATGGAGAAGCACACACACTTTGAAACAGCGCTTATCTTAACAAACAACTCATCTTATGAGTTACATATTAACACCACTAGTTATGTCTAAAGTGAAAGTAAACATTTAGAGGAAACGGATGTGTGCAGGACATTACTTAACATGTCCACTGTTATTCACGGGATAGTTCACTCAAAAATCACATTACTGTTATAGTTCACTCACTCACTCACATGTTGTCCCAAATCTGTATTAATCTTGTGATGAACACAAAAGAAGATATTTTTAAGAATGTGGGCTGTCCAAACAGTTGCTGGTTCACATTATACTATGGAAGTTGCTGTGGACCAGCAACTGTTTGGTTGCAATGTAATGTATAAAGATAAAATAGTAACAAAGATTTTTATCTTCCCCCACTTTACCTGGCCTTGCACTTTTTTATTTTATACCTTGAACAATAGGTAATTAGATTGACTGTCCTGCACAAGCAACTTGCAAAATAGTAAAACCAACACGACAAAGAATCTTGATACTCTTGAATAAAATGATGATATATTTTTGCCATTTCACCCACCCATAACTAGGGATGTGTATCGTTAAGGTTTTAATGGTATTACTACTTTTATCAATACTTTTTGTTGTGTTTTTAATTAAAAAATAATTATAAATAAAAATAACTAATTGAGAACAGAATTTAAAAAAAATAATAAAATAAAATATTGTAAAACAAATAAACTGAATTTTCCTGTAAAACAATGGATAGTGGTTATAGTTGGGGCATGCAGGTAGGCTGGAAAAGGATTAACAGTTTTTAACCATTTAATTGCAGCTTTAACCAAAAAGTTAAAGGTTAGAGGTGTTTGTGATTTAAAGTAAAATAAAGTTTGGAACCTCTTGCAATGTACACTAACTAAAGTAAATGTATTTCATTACTACAAATTAAGTTTTAGGTATGCTCTGCTTTATATATCAATTGTCTCTGTTTTCTATTATCTCTGCTTTATTTCTAAATAATTCATAGTTTATCATTATTCATCTATTTGTAAAGGCAGTACTGTAAAGGCATTTTAATGTTTCAAATTTATTTAGGCTACTGAAATCTTTAAATATTTATATGCAGACTATTTTTAATGTAACCAAAATGTGTGTGTATTAAATTATCATTACTAATTCAGAGAGACCTTATTTGATGTTTATGTCGTTATCTTGGAAGACTGCTAGCATACGTAATTATAATGTTCTGATACTTTTATTTTAAAAGTTTAATAAGTAAAAACTGTCCCGATTCAGTGTCTGCGGTCAGATGAGATGTTAAGTTTATTGTGAGTAACATTATTCTATCATCGTTTTCGTAACTGGTTATGAAATAAAAATTCTCTCACCTCAGAAAAGCGGACTATCCTGTCCTGCCAGATGTTATGTCGTGTTCGTTGCGCGCATAAATTTGCTTTGTTTTTAATTTCTAACTAATATATATGTATAGTGTGTCGCGGGTCACACCATATGTGACCCACTGTTTAGATCGTTCGGTTCTCTTCGTCATCATCACTCTATTAAGTGCAAGCTTTGGTGTGTGTGCGTGCGCGAGCTCTGTGTACAGCGTAACCTATGTGTGGAACAGACTGACCTATCTCGCGGCCAATAACAAGTGCAGGTAAATGTCTTTAAAAATTACCTAGCATATTTTAACCTTTTAATTTGCGATAATATTATTTACCAATAATAAATAGATTTTTTTTCCTCCAGTACCGATAGCAGAACCGTTAACATCAGAGCATAATTTAGCAACAGTACCGATTAAAGGAACACTCCACTTTTTTTGAAAATAGGCTCATTTTCCATAGTGCGACGCTAGCTGGTCTAATCGGATTCAATGATTTATGCTAAGCTATGCTAATTTTGGGACCACCAGACCCAGCGATCGGCTGAATAGATTCAAATTGGTAAAACACATCTGTTTTACTCTAGGGATGTTGGGAAATGAGCCTATTTCCAAAAAAAGTGGAGTGTTCCTTTAAGTACAGAGTTTCGGTACCCATCCCTACCCATAACTTGTCAGTGCTGTGCTACAAAACTTTCACCTTCTGTAGCATGAAAAGTAAACACAGTCCTGGCAAAGTACCTGACTCTGCATATTGTTCTTCAGCTACTGCAATACCCAGATGTAGAGGTGGGAAGAGCTGGAGAATGAGATCCATGGTGGCGGTCCTCACTGCACATCTTTCCTGTTTAAATCCAGGGACACACTTCTCTTTTAGCCCTGAGCCCAGCGACAAACACATCACTACAAAACAACAAGACACAATAAAAAGCAACATCACTTTAACCATTAATCATTGCACTGAACAGTCATAATTTGGTTATTATAACTCACTTTCATCCCACTGTGTGAAGGCAGCAGCAGATAAAATATAAGAGCAGAAATTGCTCAAATTTCCTTTACATTCCTGTGGAATGAAGTCTACAAATACAAAAAAGAAACAAAACAATTGTGAAAAAGTCTTGAAAACCCCTCTTAAGCTTCAAAATAAGAAACTTCAGAATCCAGGAAAGAGCATTTCAGCTTAAATTACTAGAGATGTACACTATACAGTAACTTTATAGGCGTTAACCAATACCTTCTCTGGCAAGTATCAAAAAAAATTAAGAGATGTAAATGTTTTACCACACAAAAACAAACATAAAAGAGGCTTCCTCATATCTGTTATTAGCTTAAACAAAAACGAATATTTTACATCAATAATTTCACTTATATTTATTTGTAAAGTTCCTTTTGTAAAATAGAATGAAAAATTTTATCTTTGAAAGAAATTAATACTCATCAAGGGTCATTCAACAAGGATCAAAAGTTATAAAGACATTTCTAATGTTACAAAATATTTCTATTTAATAAAAGCTGTGGTTTTTGACATTCTTTTTAAACGTGAATCCTGAACAAAATCTATTAATTTTGCACAAAAATATTAAGCAGCACTGAGCAAACTTCTGAAAAGTTGTGACTGTCAAGGTTATACTTGAATGTAAAAAGAAAACTTTCCTTTTTTTTTAGAGGTAAAATATGATCCAGATATTTTTTGTGACACAAAACCATAAGCATATCCTTCCTAAACACATTACACATTTTTTATTTAAACGTTTATACTTCAACCCCACCTGCATATCAGTACCTTCAATATACACATTTTTGAGCCATGTGACAAAATGAAGCACCATTTCATCGTTCCACTGGTTGATACTTCCCATAGTGCTGTTGTATGACTGACAATAAAAGTGTCTTACAACTGCTATACCAAATTCCCTCCACAGCAGCTTCTTGTAATAAGAGAAGAGCTTCATATATGTGTCAGACTTCTTGAGATCCATCGCGGCCATGCTGTGGGTCCTGGAGGTCATTCTGGGTCTGTTTAGCAGTCTCTCTTCTCCTTCACTGGCCCCACGACAAATTAACACATAGTCCTCCAAATCAGCTGTCCTGTCAAAAAGAGTTTTTTTTGCAATAAGTGAAGCTAAGAGATTTGTTGAGGTCACTAGGATCTGAAAGAGGGTGTCGAAACATTCTCTGTCTTGAAAGATAAACAAAGATAATGAAAGATTCGAGGAACGGAGGCTGTGAAAGGGCACTTCATTAGCAGCAGCTTGACGTTTGAGTTGTACTGTATGTATGTTTATGTCAGGAGAGGAAGAAAGCTGTCTGTTGACTGTTATAGGGTGTGCAAAGTGACTCTTAAGTTTGCTGGGGGTTTTTGCCATGTGGAGGAGGCTATTCTGCTGGGAAGACCATTTGTAAAGTTGTTCAGCTGCTTTCTGAGCTTGACTCTGGGCCAGAATCATCATCAGCTGCTCAACTGGGAATGTTTGAGGACCAGTTCTGTTTTGAAGCAAAACAGATCCTAGGTGTGGTCCATATGAGCTGAATATTAACTGTGAGTCAAAAGCAGATGTTGTACTCTGGATCCACTTGTCTTCTACGATCTGGTTGTACAGCTCAACTGCACACAACAGGTCCACTAAAGCATCTCTGGGCACATGGTCTAATTTGGCAGCAGCCAAAGCAGAAAGTGCAGTGTGGACGCACCTCTCCATCAGCCACAAGGCCTGGAAGCCCAGAAAGTGTAGAGTTTGCCGCATGGAAGCAAGGGTCTTCACACGGCTAAAAAGAACAGGGCGGAGATGGAAGTCAGATTGAGCATTGGCCCAAAGCAGATCCCAATGGTTGATGTGAATCTGCAATTCCTGGCACAAAGATCTAAGGCTGAGGTTCCATGTGGAGTTGGGCTGCTCAGCTACTTGCCCCCTGTTAGCCAAAAGGAGATGTGTCTTCTCCAGCACTGAGTCTAGTTGTACCACAAAGCAGGTTGCCATGTGTGTGCGATGGCCGAACTCATGGAAGAAGAGCAGCTGAGCTCTGTGGTGCATCAGGTGTTTTAGCTGACTGTAATGCTGGCTGAAGGCTGCAAACTGATGGTGGTGGTAAAAATCATTTTCTGTAGATGAAGAAAGACCTATGACACTGCCAACCAGCCTGTCTCCTGATGCAGGATCATGCAATGTGTGGCAATGAGAGCTGAGGTTTTGTAAAGTTTGCCCAAGATGTTGGATATTTCTAAAGGAACAGGAAGTGATGCTCTCATTCTCAGAGTCCCAAATGCCATCTTTGTCCTTCTGACCCATCAGCCACTTTAGACTGGGGTTAAAATGGTTGCGAAACAGAGCCTGTGCCCTTTGGAGGGATTTGGTGAATGGACCTTGGTACCAGGAAGCTGGAAGGAAGCAGAAATACAAAATATGAACAAAAATGTTTCAGTGGAAACTTATAAAAAAACAGGGTTTGCAACTCTAAAGTCATTTGCAAGTCATGTTTTTTGTCCTTTTTCTGAAATTCATTAGGGAGGACTAAAAAACAGGTTAAATTAAATACCATATGTGGAATTTTATTTGACATTTTTTATGAGGTTCGCAATTTTTACAACCTGTCAAAGATTAAATGAAGAGAAAATAAGTATGCACATTTGCACAATAGGTACTAAATATCAGATTTAGTCTTAGTCTTCAATACTGTTCCTCAGGACCCACTGCTCTGCACATTTTGGATGTCTCCCTTATCTGAAACACTCATCTGAGTTCATGGAGCTCTTTCCTAATGATCTGATGATCTGAATTAGGTGTGTAAAGTAGGAAGACTGTGGGTCCCCAGGAACAAGTTTGAAATAGACTTGTATGCTTTTTACACTTTTTTCACTCATTTACAATATCCTATGGAAAGTGTATGGCACTATGTCAGTGCACTATATCAGGAGTAAACAAAATAACGTAAATTAATTGGGACACGGGTGTATACGCTATGTGAAAGATAACTGGACTTGTCACAGAAACATCTTCGTCAAACATGTACTTTTATTACAGGAAATAATATTTATAACAGTAACTCACAATACCTCACAGTACCTCAAGCTTAATTCTTTCATCAATGATATTATTATTGTTCTGTAATGCTTACATTCATAATAATTGTTACATATTTTATTGTATTTATTATTTTTAGTATCTTAAAAATTATCCTAAGCATTATTATGCACTAAGATGGCAATAGAGCTTCCTCAGAAGATGATTAATTTCACATAAGGATGAATACACTACCTGCTGTAATTAATGAATATTTACTTTTTAAATCATCATTTACTTTTTAAAACCAAATCATCATCACACTTCTATCATCTTGAAATCAGAGTGGGCAAAAAGTAGTGAACAAATATAGGGAATTAACTCTTTACATCATAATTCGGACAGCATTACAAAAAGGCCGACACCATACTATAGACTTACATACCAATATTAGCACATACAAATAGATTTACATCACTACATATTGTCTGATTGCACTGTTCTTGTTCTTGCCTTGTACAATGTTTTGTCTTTGTCTATTTTTGTCTATCTATTTTCATTTTTATTTATTTAAAAATTCTAGTCCTACTATTGCACTATTGTATGTCTGCACTGTAGATCCAGAGCTCTTGCCATTTCGTCTCCCTGTATACGGTAAAATGACAATAAAGTCTACCTTGAACCATGTATTGTATACGTTGTAGGATTACAAATTTAAGAATCTGTCCTAGATCTGCTGATCTTACATCCTGACATAACATCATATAAGAAACTAAGGTGAAGTACATTCTATTTAGGATTTAAAATAAAGGTTTGCAGCCAGAGCTTCCTGCCAGTTCCTGTCCTATTATTGTTAAATGAAGTTGATTACTGAGACTTTTGATTTGTCACCTTTTGTGCAGCTCTTGGTGTCTTTTGCTCCAGTATTTGATTGGCTATGCTGAGTGGATCAGGACTGGTGTAATGGGGGAAGTTTGCTATACCTGAATACTTTATTTGCATTCTTTGTTTCAACTGTCTGTTGAAACTGCTCCCCTTGAAACCTATATGAACTACAATGTAACACTGCCTTAGTTAGACAATTGAGATGAGTCAACGATTCAGACTACTTTGATGACTGCAGCGCATAAATAGAGTTTTTGGAATAAAGAGAAAATTCTGCTTTAAAGATATCCAAAGGTCTCCTGATTTCTTGGATAAAGTTCACAACGTGTTTTTTTTTATTTATGCGAGCCATTGTTACAAATACACATATGTACATACAGTCATGTGAAAAAGCTAGGACACTCTTATCAGTACATAATAAAAAAACGAACTGGTTCTTTCCAGGTCTTAAATAGAAAATAAAACCTTAGATGTCTCATTGTTTATTGAACAAAAATAGAGCTAAAATGGAAAAGCCATGGATGACAAAATTAGGACACCCTTACTGTTATCATAAAAATTAAGAGGGTAAGTAGCAATCAGGCACAGCAAATCTAATACATTTTTATCTGATCATCAGCGAGTGTGAGCACCTCTATCCAGCACTCTCTCCACCTTCCATGACTGAGGTGAGACCCTTGAGTGTGTGTGCATGGTTGTTCACATCTCACTGCTGTGTGTGTGCACTTGGATGGGTTAAACGCAGAGCACAAACTCCTAGTATGCAAAATCATACCTGGCCACATGTCACATACTAAGAAAGATGGTTTGGCAGTTTTCTGGTCTGGATCATTTAAGTTTGTGTTAACACAATACCAAGCAGTTAAAACATCAGCAATGAACTTAGAGAAGCAATTGTTGCTGCCATCAATCTGGGAAGAGTAACAAGGCTACTAACAATCTGAAGTCCATCATTCTACAGTGAGGTAGATTATTCGAATGTGGAAGACATTCAAAACAGACACCAATTCTCCCAGGAGTGGACATCCCAGCAAAACCCCAAGATCAAACAATGTAGCACTCAGAGAAATGGGAGATAACCCAAGAACTTCACTGCAGGCTTCCCAGGCCCTGGTAAACATGTTAAATGATAAAATACAATTAAGTATAGTTAGAAATATAAATATGGAACAAGTATGGGATGTTTGGTGAAAACCAAAAGAGCATAACAGCACAAACACCCCATACCATAAGCCACCCATGCTGGTGGAGGGCTGAAGCAGACAGACTTGCTAAACCAACTGTCTGCTAGCCACCTCACATCACATCAGTCAGTTACTTCTCAGAACACAGAAAACACTGTTCCCCGAACTAGAAAATACAAAAACTGTCCAAACCAAATTAAGAGTAGCAATTTAATTGATGTTGAAAAAATACATGTAAATAATAATAATAAAAAAAAAAAAAAAAAAATATATATATATATATAAATATATATAAAAGGTTATTATACAGGCCACCAGGGCACCACACAGACTTTATTAAAGAGTTTGCTGATTTTCTAAC
>JAUMHP010000016.1:184457-196283 GCA_032361065.1 Enteromius trimaculatus
TACCCCTGAAGATTTATCCCTGCTTAACTAAATAAATATCAGATTGATATCTATCTATCTTTATGGTAGTTATTTTCTATCCACCACCTTACTCCTAATTTATCTGTTATGATCAACCCCCTAGTGGTCGTAACACAAAGAATGAATGTTCATTTTCATTCAAACAATGCAAAAAGAACTGACAATGTTTCATTTTAATGAAACATGAAACAGCTTGAGATTCTCTTTTGAGAGACAATAACTTCATACATGCATTAATACATTAAACCTTTGCAGGATGTTTTAAAGGCACTTTATTAGCTGAACTGTTATTCGTGAAGTTCAACTTGAAGCAAGATTAAAAACGCAAGCTATTTAATTCATGAATTATGCTTACAGTGTAGTGAAAACACACTACAGAACTATTTGTAGTTTTAAAAAAAAAAAAAATTCATACTGAATACTATTTCACATACTTAATAAAAAGTATACACTGTGAAGTACACTAGTATTCCATTCCAAACATCACACACACACACACACACACACACACACACAGGCTCAAGACAGAAACAGGCTCTCCAATTTCCTGCCTGTCGGATCACATTGAGCAGACAGGGAACAAGCAACAAGTCTGACATCCTGAAAGCGTTTACAAACCATCACACACACACTCTTTCTCCATCTGTCCATGTCTTTTCACACTCCTACCAGCTCTTCTCTGTTGTGTGCGTGTGTGTGTGTATGAAAGGCTGTTTTAAGAAAGAATAAGAGTGTGTGTGTGTGTGTGGGTGACTTTAGACATTTAGGTTAGAGAAACAAAATTGAAAGAAATATGTCTTTTCTCCACTGCAATCATTTCTCTGCCAAGAAAACCTTTAAATGCACCGATGTGTGTGTGTGTGTGTCTGCTAGTTAATTGAAGCGGGGGTGTCATACAGTGACTGGGTTCCTATTTAGAGCTGGTCGCCGTCGGCAACCGCATCCGCCTCCTGCTGCCCATCAATCAAACGTCTCCTCGTCTCTGACTGCATCCATCTCTCCTGTATCCCTCCTTTATCCATAAACTCAAACTCAATCATGAGAATAACTACTATCTTGTCTCTTAAAGGGACAGTTCAGCCAAAAATCATTATTCTGCCTCTATTTAGTCACCCTCATTTTGTTCCAAACCTGTAAGACTTTTTTTTCCTTCTGTGTTGCATAAAGGAAAAACTGAAAAGACTGCTGGTTGCTCTTTTTCAAGCTGTTATACTGAATAGAGATTGAGCATCAGAACAGCAGTCCATATGATTCAAGCAGTGAAACAGAACAAAATATAGGCTATAATCACTGAAAATGTGTACCTTCAGTGAGACGCGATTGGACTGATCTGGTTTTCACTAAACCCAGTGATCTATATCACAACCAAATAAAGCAGAAGTGGGAACCAAGTCAACAGATTTGATGTAAAGACTCAAATTCAACAAAAAATACTTTACAAATTGGACATAAGTACTTATGAAAGCACAGAAATTGTCTTTGAATAAACAGCTCAATGTTGTCCAGTTCCTCACATAAAGCCATCATATGACTTCAGAAGATCTGTAATATAGGATCAGGGTTTACAATATATGTTCAGAATGCTTTTGCATGCTTTTTTAAAAGGCCTTTTTCTGTTTATTGTAATTGCATAAGAAATAAGTCTTTTTCTTCTTTTATGTTACACAGAAGTCACTCATACAGGTTTGGAGCAAAGGTTGTTGTTATTATCCAGAACTAAATTATTGGCAATTATTTTTGCAAAAAAAAAAAAAAAAATTAAATTAACTAAATATAAAATAAAACTAAATTAAAATTAGTAAAACAACAAAATAATAATACATTAAAGCTAAATTTATTTTTTATATATTTTTTATGTTGTTTTTTTTTAATCCATATTTAAGATTTGGTAACACTTTATTTTAGGGTCTGTTAAGTAGTCCCTTATCAGCATACGTATTACCAGAATATTAGTCACTTATAAGTAATAATTAAGCCTTGTTCTACATCCCTAACCGTACCCAATACCTCATTTGAACAACTACCTTACTAACTATTACTAAGCAGCAAATTAGGAATTCCAGGTAAAAATCATAGTTAATAGTAAATAAGTGATCCCATTTTAAAGTATTACCTATAATTTACTGTAAAAAAAATAATACAGTGACAGAATTTGTATTTCCGAGTGAGCTATGGCTGTAAATAAGTCTTGTTCTATGTTCAGAAACTCAGTGTTTGAGATCTACTGTATTTACAATCAGATGTGAGTCTTAAACTGTCACAAACACACAGCGGGAGCAGATCCAATAATGTCTATACAGACGGGACACACAAAATACCTCTTTTCTAACTCATTTACACTCATAAGCACATCGACAGTTACCCAGATAAAGACATTAGCTCTGTTCCAAACAGCAAGTCAAAGTCTTTAAGACTGCTGGAATCAGTAAAGAGCAGCATCGCACAACCTCAAGTCACTTCAGATTGACCCCTGATGAACTACTAAGATAGTAAACCAAGAGAAGCATTCATTATATTATTTAAATGTTCCCTATGTAGACAGCAGACTAATATGGAGCGCTCTGGACTTTCGTATTGCGTCTGACCCCTGTGCATTCGGTCTGGTTGTGCTTTTTTTTTTGTTTTTTTCATTTTTGGGTTTTTCTCCCCCTTCTTTCACCTGTCCAGAGTTTTGACAGGTGTTCATCTTGCTCTGCAAACACACAATAACATCACTTTCTGCCGTTCCTCATAAACTGAGAGCAGCTGACAGCTGTAACATCAGTGATTGACAGTCAAATAACCTCTCAAGCTCACGCTTCTATATGCATGTCAAGTTGTCAGCCACAGTTTCATCAATATAGCACGCATCAGCTGGCTCAAAATCCAGTTGTGACTTGTAAAGTTTACCCGAAAAAAGAATGAAAGGTCACTGCAGGGTGAAGGAGAGCTCGTACCTGGCCATGTAGTCATTTCGCACCAGCAGCAGGTGCTGCATCAGAGACAGGAAGAGAGATTCAGCTTTAGAGTCCTTGACCGTGTTCATCAAGATCTGGAAGACTTCAGTCACATCAGTGACAGCACAGTTAAAGAACAACATCTGATGAAGTTTACTTTCCATGACGTAACTAAAACTAATCCAGTTAATAAATCAATGCTAAAATAAAATATTTCATCAAAAAAATTTTAAATCTTATTGAAAAGTAGAAGTGTTTCCATTCATTTTAGTCTCAGTAAGCCTTGAGCGCTAAAATGATTTGACAATTCAAAGTTCGATTAAAAATAAATAAAAACAAGTTATTACAAAACGGCAAGAGAACTTAAAACTAGTACAAATGGAATTAAAACCTGAAAACTAAGTATAAAGAAAAATCTCTGAAACAACACCTGGAGTGAACATGAATATTTCCTTCCGCTCCGCTGTGATCATTTCTAAGACTAGAAAAGGATGCAGCTTTTCATTAAGTATTTCGATTGCACAGTACTTTTTTCTCTTGCCGTTCATCTTTTGGGAATGACAAAGACACACAAGACCCAGCTTAGAATTTCTGATGCCACCTGGTGGACAAAACCTAAAAAACACAAATCTATATACAGCTCTGGAAAAAAAATAAGAGATCACTGGTTTTATTCTTAACGCTGTTATTCTCACCAGTACAGCACCAATACAAACCAATGCACGTTTGTTTCTTTTTTTGTGAACTGCAGTCTGTGAAATATTAAGGATAGAAGCAACTTGATGCTCACTGTATCCTTGTGCCAGTAAAGCTAGGATTGAGGTCTTTTCTATTATTTAAAACCTTTCTGTTCACTGTTTTTGGCATGTTTAGTTACTTTTGAAAGACTTCTAGCATTTTTTATCATCCATCTGGTCACACTGAAAGAGGATAGTGTTGATTACAGCAGTGCTTTTTATACATTTCCTGTTAAATACAATTGGATTCAGGTGTTCACCAAATAAGTACCTCAATAAACAGAATGAAGTATGTTTGTGTAGAAATTGAACAGAAAACTGGCATTAAATGCTTGTCATACTCAGACAGATACTGATTTAAAATTACAGTGGTCTCTTTTTTTTCCAGAGCTGTATATAATTTTTTTAATAACCCACTTGCAATGTTAATTAATGCTTCTTGAAATGAAAATCGAAAGTCATAAACTGGTTTTATGCAACTGGTTAACAAGATTGTTTTGTTTATTTCATTTTTATTTGCGCAACTGCGCCTTCTAAATGTAAATGGCCTCTGCTATAAAATGTCTTCAAATGGGAATAGAGGTTTTTTTTATTAAGAGTAGATATGGCCCTCTATAGCAGGGGTCCTGGAGGGCCACTGTCCTGCAGAGTGTTGCTCCAACCTTAATCAAACTCATCTGCCTGTAATCCTGAACAGTTTAATGACCTATTTTAGCTAAAGGTTTAGAGCTAAAATATGCAGGACAGTGGCCCTCGAGGACCAGGGATGAGAAAGTCTGCTCTCTCTTAGCTTGTAATAATTATTCTGCACTTTTGAGACACCTGGTGGCCAGATTCTGAACTACAACCAGATCCAATACAATTGTAAATCTAAAACGTAAATCAAATATTTACAAAGCCATGCACTAAACTCCATCCTCTTTAAAAGTGTCTTCGGTTGAAGTCAGCAGTAAAGGATATTCCATCTCAAGACGGACGTCGTCCAACCGGGAGCGAAGATCTTCAGAGTCTTCATCAGCCTGCTCTTCAAACACCTGCAACTGAACCTTGAGCTCCTCGTTCTCTATCGACCTCACCTCCTACACACACACAGAATACAAGTAAAAATTAATTCTGCCATTACATAAATTAGTGATGAGTTAGACAGTAACAAGTTGTGATGGACTTCAAGAGGAAGATAAGGAAAAAAAACACACTAAATGATTGTTGGTCATGTTGCACATGTGCATAAGATTATTTGAGTATTATTGAGTATTATTGTATTGGAAATGTATTTTATTTCTGTAGAGTGTATGTATGAGTGTATGTAGTTATTTATATTAATGGTTTTTATTTTAGTTGCAGTTAACTATAACATCTATTATTATCATTAACTAAAACTAATTTTATAAAAAAATAAGTAAACAAATAAAATTAACATTAACCATAATATAAACCAAAGTATATATAACCTGCTTTTTTTCACCTAGCTGTCAAAAACATTTCTCATTTTAAATTGGTTTAAATTTATAATTGTTTATAAATATTTATCTTAATAAATAAGAAGTTGAAATAAAAATGAATAGAAACAATGTAGACACACACAAAAAAAATCTACTAAAAATGATACAATTACACAAAATGACTAAAATATTAGCTGAAATTAAAATGAAAAAAAGAAAACTTTTAATTACATGAATTCAACCACATCATTTAAAGTCCTTCTGATATTCTATAGAGATGATGATCATTTTTAGCTAGACTAGTTCTGAGTTCTGGTGTGCTGTGTTCTGTGTGTTTGGACCTTCAGCAGGTCTCTGAGTCCCAGTCTCATGAGCTCTGATCTCAGGTGGATCCTGAAGTCCAGCTCCTCCACTCGACTGATGAGAGCGTTGATCAGCTGCATACAGCCAGCCTGCGTGCACACACACACACACACATCAGTGAAACGACATGACATCAGCAGCCTGTGTTCTGAGCATCCTGTGTGAGTGTTTTACTTTGAGCGTGATGGAGTTTTTATGCATGCCGGACAGCAGCGGCTGGAACCTCTCGATCTCCTGCTCTTCAGCCTGCTCAGTGATGCACTCCAGAACCCGCTCATGACTGAAACACACACACCGTGTAATCAGACTTAATTCTTCTCTGCTCTACCACTTAAATCTCTCTTTATTTTGATCTTTTAATTTTCAGTTTAGTTTGTTACTTTTAAGTTTTGTTTTTGTAGCACTTAAATTTATTTCAGTTCACTCAGTATTTTCATAATGTTTTGTATTTTATATTTGTATTTTATTTTATTTCAGCTTTTCTTCAAATACAAAAACTATAAATAAATTGAAATTTCAGGCTAAAAACTTTAATGATAAAATGTTATACATATATACATACACACACACACACACACACACACACACACACACATATATATATATACACACATACATATATACATACATACGTACATACATACGTATGTATATACGCATGTATGTATGTACATACGTACATACGCACGTACACACGCACATACGTACACACGCACACACGTACACACATACATATAATCAAATATAAAAAAATAACACGTTAACAACTGAACTGTTCCTGTCTGTTCCACGTAACGTTAAGTGGGACATCGAGGGCAAAACGACAACCATTAGGATGTAAGCGGCGCGTATGCAGGAGCAGATTGTGCTAACATATGCCTCTAGTTTTATTAATTTAACAGACCTTTGAAGTTTTAGTGATTTGTTTTTGTGTATTTTATTTTTCATATGGTGAGTGTGAAACATGAAAGAATCAATTACACGATTTTACGGTAAAATGTGCTACTTTTCATGTTAACCGTGTCAGTTCAGATCAAGAACAACGCACTTTATTCAGCGTAAGCAGTGCAGCAAAAATAGACTCGGCGCCAAAAATATCGCGGCACTGTTACGCGTTTATATATAAAAATATATATATATATAAATAAAAAATTTAATAAATTAAATAAATACCTTATTTGTGCAAATCAAAAATCATCGTATATCTCTAACAGTCACAGTTATGTAAATAGTGACTAATAGTTGCAAATAGTGACAGTATAAATGTTTTGTTGATCCTACAGGACTGTTGCTATGGTAATTTCCTCAAGTGATCAAGCATCTAATTGGCACTTGAGCGTGTTCGGCTGTTGAAAGGCCATTTGAATACAGTGTTGAGAATGTGCACACAGCTTCAGCTTCACACTCACGTGTTTCCAGGATGCTCGAGGATACAGATGGCAGACAGCAGTTTGACTACATCCACCATCATGTGCGGGACTTTCGGATTGATGGATCGGACGAGGAGAGGGATTCCTTCCTCTGACGTCAGCATGGCTTTGAGACCGTGCTGAGAGAGACAGAGACATTAATAACGGTTTCTACAGTCTGTATTACAGCGTGAGCTCGGATCTGCTCTCACCTTGTTGTTCATGAACGCTTTGAGACATCGAATGATCTCATGTTGACATTTTACACCATTCCCAGCATTCCTGTGAAACACGGGGCGAGAGTCAGATCACATCGTTGTGGTGCATTAGTATATAACATGGATTTATTGTGACCCTGGATGCTAATCGGTCAATACATTAATGTAATATATTAGTATAAAAACTACTAACCTTGTAAATACTACTGTATTATACTTAATAATAATTTCTAAAGCCTCTAAATAATCAACGCGATTAAAACTCTGCTGTTGCTTAAGTTGCAACTTTACTTGATTGTCCAAACATCTTTTTTTAGAAAAATCAGTGACTATCAAAATACCACTGGGCTTTTGAACGTTTTAATCATCATGTTGCATTGCATTATGTTATGATCATCAAATTAAGCATTTGTAGATCATCATAAAACATTATTGTAAATATGGACTGATATTTATATAATATATGCTTCACTGTTATCTCATATGTCAGGATTTCCAGGGTTGTGTGTCTAAACGAACACTGCAGTCAGGACAGTAATTACAATGGCATCTTAAGATTATATTACAGCTCTAAACGTGAATGAATTATTGTTTTCTAAGTCAAAACCTTCCCTCAATACAGATTCAGTGTGTGTGTGTTTGTGTGTGTGTTATTTATTTATGTCATACAAAGGTTCATCCTTCTCATCTTGAAGTTTCCTGAGGAACGCCAGAAGCAAAGCCAAACCCTCAGCTCCAAACGTCTGGACCCAGCTGAAACACACACACACAATGATTAGCTGATATCAGACACAGAAACGCTTCGCTGTAAGTGTGTGTGTGTGTGTGTACCTGACAGGGTTGTTGTTTAATGACACACGAAGTGACTCCAAGCAGCTCAGTAACTGTGTGTCTCTCAGATCGGTCTTCAGCTCCTGGATGTATATCAGTGCTGACTTTGAGCTCTCCTTCTGACTTTTACCCTAAAACACACAGAGGGTCACTCTCCGGTAATGATGCTGCAAAGCCTCATACTGCACATTAAAGGCACGATATACTTCAAACAGCAGTTCAGAGTCAAGTATCATATTTGCAATACAAAAGAACCATTTCCATAATCAGTAGTCAGAAAACTTTAGAATGGAGTCATCTCAATCACCCAAACCTGTTATTAGGGCTCATTTTAAATTATTACACCTTTTTATATTTTATGTGGTGTCATGATTTGATAAAAACAAAGGTTTATTATTGTATGTTCGTTTGGCATTTCAGTTATTGTATTTAACTTCGCTTACTGTAAGAACAACAATGAAACATGTATTTGAAACTTGCTAACAGGGCTGCACAATTACATCAAATATGTCAAATAAATTTGCTGTAATTGTGATTATTAATTACGATTCACACAATTTACAATAAATGACATTATTTGAAGTAACTTGAGCAAACAAACAAACAAAATGTATTGCTTTTCTGTAGTACTAAGCCTTAAATGGCAACTATTTATTGGATTGGTTTAGTCTATAAATTATATATATATATAAAAAAACAAAAATTTGCATGCTATTATAATGTTAAACTAAAACTATAATTAAAACATAAAACTTATTTCTAATATAAATACATAACCTGTACAAAGTAAAAAAAAACACATCAAAAGTACTGTAAGTTGACTTTTAATGATTATGTAATTGTGGCACCCATAACTGTAATTGCAATTAGAAATTTGATTAATTGTGCCCTTATTTTAACTGCAACGGATCCTTCTCTACACAAGCTCTACACAATGTTGACGAGCTTCATTGCACTTTCTTTCTAGGAAAGAAATGCTTTCTCTGAATCTTTAAATTCTCTCCACGAGCGATTGTATAGATGTGGATATATTAAGACATTTGTGGCAGCTCAGCTATTCAACACTCTAGTGTGTTTATATTAGTGACTTGGGGATGTTGCCAACTTGCCTGACCTCATCTAAATGAAAAAAAAAAAAAGAAGAAAAAAACATGCATCAAAAGGTGATTTTCAAACGTAATTGCCTTGGACTAATAGTAACTCAAAGGGGTTTAGGAACAAAATGAACTCTCTGAAAACTTCTGAACTGCCAAAATGAACTCAAAACTTCATTCTGGCCTGATTTTGTTTGAAATGACGTTGCATCAGTTCATTCTTCAAGTTCGTTTGAAGTATATCAGGGAATTAACGCTGCTGATTAAACCTTTACATGCCATGCATCAACAGAAGTTTTCATCTGATAATCAACATTTCTGATTATTACCAGTGCATTTAACTGCTTTACATTTTTCTAAACATTGCTGGAGTTTCAGGATTGAAAGTACAAAAGAGCAACATTTCTTTCTAATAGTAATGCTTTGTAACATTTATGGTTTTACTGTCACTTTAAATGAAACTATTCACACTATTGCCCTTTTTCAGACACTGCTGTACGAACACACACACACACATTTATAGTGCATTTCATATTTCTACTTTAAATATCATATTTCAAACTGAACTAAAAGTAAACTTTCCAATACACGTAAATGTGTCCTTAATTTATTTGTGTTGGTCTGACTGGGTCAATACCACACCGGTGAAATGATTAAATAGTGGCAGCACTCAGAAAGCAGATGGTGATCCAAATCAGCAGTGTCCTCTCTGACATCTGTAGAGAAATCTGAACCACATCCTGTGAGTGTGACAGGAAGAGCATGAAACCACCACAGGATGAGCACCTGATCACGTTCGGCACCTCTGAGACTCACTGATGGATTCAGATTCAGACAGAACGTCTGTGAGGTTTAACAATGTGTGTGTTTGGAGCAGATGTGTTGATTCAGTCAACTCAAACTTCGACAGGCGGACAGATGGACAGATGTGGCGTGTTCTTACAGCATTGGAGGTGTGCAGGTACTGAGACACCATCTCTCTCTTGATGATGATATCCTTCTGCCTCAGCGGCCGCTGCTTCTCCTCATTCAGATTCATGTCCACCTACAGAACGAGAGAAAAGATTGTGTGAAGCAAAACATAAACGGTAAATACTTCATTTTGGGTCGTTTCATTTTAAATAAATAAATAAATAAATAGACTTAGAATTTAAAAATTTTTCTATTTTTAATGAAAAAAAAAATTATTTATTATGCTTTTAATACAATTAGTTTGAATGTTTTTTAATGTTTATAATATACCACAAAATGTGTGTTTTCTTTATCATAATTTATTTACTTTCATAATATATTTAATTTACTTTTAGCATAAAACTATTATGTTTTTCTTTACTTCATACTACAATTTTGTTAAAAAAAAATTAAATGAAAGAATAGATCCAACTTTTAAGACATGTTTTTATTGTGTTATTATAGCTGTATTTTTAAGTTATTGTCAAACCTAAACAAAATAACTCATATTGGAATTGGAATTCATAATTATAGTTACTTTGACCTATTTCAAACCATTAGCCTAACAGAAAACACACACACTCACCAGCATCTGCTCAAACAGATCCAGCACAGCCTCATCTGGCAGCTCGTTCAGTGAGGCACTATGGGACGGCACTTCATACTGGGTGGCTGACGAGTGTCTGTTTGCTGTCGCGCCCGACTTTTCTTTCTTCGTCCTCATGCTGGTGAAGCGCTCCAGCTGACACAGGGTCAAAGGTCACAGGTCAATACTCAGAACACACTGGATGAATATTCACATCTTGTTAATCACTGCATGATCAGAATGACATACTAACATCCTACATGCACAATTTATGAGTTTTTAAGCACGCATGGACTCAAATGTCCAACTGCATTTGGAAAGACGTAGAACATAACTCACTAAACCCCAGAATGCAAATCTGACCTGAAGTGCACACTGTGCAGTAAATAGCTTGCTAGTACTTCATTCTGAAGAGTTTAATTGACAGAACACGCTCTGCTGGGAATAATAAACTGATACAATCTTAATTTTAATTGTCTTTATATTTTTATCTCATCAAGTCTGTCAAGCAACAAGAACAAAAGGAACTTAAGGAAATTCCAGTCCTAAAACAGCTCTTCTGAAGAACTTTGTCACGTCAAGACAAGAGTAAAGCAGCAGAAACATCTGAGATACTCTCACACACTTTCTTCATTCATCACATTCAATACAAACCACAGAAGTTGCTTTATCTCGTCAGCAATCATCAATATCTTTATTATAGCTGATTGTAAAGGCAGACAACCAACTTCTATACTATTTTGCTTGTTTGTTTTTGCAACGTATCAGAAAGTCTTGGGGGAAAAAAAATGGTAGGAAAAAAAAAATCAATCCATCCATCCGCCCACCCATCTAATGATAACCTCAAATTTTTTTTGTTTTTAATGTAAAAACCATTTGGTTGATTCTTTTGATTGCCTGAATAATTAAAAATATATAAATAAATAAATCTGAGCAATTTTTTTTTTTCATGACCATTTGCATTGGTAGATTCTCACTGAAGGCATCAAAACTATGAATGAACACATTCAAAAAAGATGTTTTCAGTTATTTCACCTTTTTTTCTAGTTTCTTCAAAATCGCCACCCTTTGCTCTGATTACTGCTTTGCACACTCTTGGCGTTTCTTTCGATGAGCTTCAAGAAGTAGACACATGAAATGGTTTTGACTTCACAAGTGAGTCTTATCAGGGTTAATTAGTGGAATTTCTTGCTTTATCAATGGGGTTGGGAGCATCAGTTGTGTTGTGCAGAAGTCAG
>JAUMHP010000016.1:198476-215460 GCA_032361065.1 Enteromius trimaculatus
TAGGCCCATGTTTAATTCACACTGACAAAACACTGTTTGTTGTTGTTGTTTTGTAAGTTTTATTGGCCAATGTCCAAAAAAACGTTTTACATTTATTACAATATTACATTTGTAATCATTTTTTTGCAGAAAATACGTTTCTCCCAACATAGAGTCAGGAGACTCGTCAGTCAATAAATAAGAAAACAAAGTAACTGGCGTTACTTTTTTTTTTTTTTAAAAGTAACTCAGTTATATTACTCCAATTAAAAAATAATGTGTTACTTTACTAGTTAGTTGGAAAAAGTAATATTTTTACGTAACTCTAGTTACTTGTAATGCGTTACCCCCAGCACTGGTTATCTTTACTTTTTTATTCTTGCAGCACCAAAGCAGAATTAATATAACGTTAAGGCAATTATTTTACAACTTCTGTTTTGTGGGTCTTTAAATAAAATCAAGGGCATTACATTTATTTTATTTTATAAGCGACTTTTATTTTGAAAATCCCGGGAGGCAGCAACAGGAAGTTGAATAGTTTTTTTTTTTTTTTTTTTTTTTTTAAATGAACTTTATTGAACATTGTTGAACAAAAGTAAACATTACAACCATACATGGCCTGGTACAAAATTATAATTCCTTGATCTGACAGCAGACAAGCATGAAAAATAAGGATAAGGAAGTTGAATAGTACAATGTCAACATTCCGCTCCAGTCAGTCAGCAGGGGAGGGTTTATTAGTGAGCAGCATCTGGACGCTGGACGGGCCTCTGCTCTGTGTTCATCGCTGGCTTTAGTTATACCGTGTCTGCTGTCAGAAAAGACTAAAGCAACAAGGGTTGTGCTGACAGCTGTGCTACACTTATGATGGAGTGATAGAGAAGCTCAGGTAAGAAAAATAAGAGACAGAAATACAGTCAGTGATTAAGGACTCGCTGTGTAGTTTCGTTTATGTACTGTATGTCATTGAAGAGCGTAACAGACACACAGGTTTTAAGCGTTTGGAAATGATCGGAGGTGTTTTGTTGGCTCCTCCGTGCCCGTTGATTGAGTGTAACTTTACTTTCTGTTCTGACGGTCAGTAGTGAAGGTGACACGGCTGAGCAGTGACAGAATGACATCTCTGAGCGCTGCAAAATGCACTGCAGTAACCTTTCCTTATATAGTTTACATGATACTCAGAAGTAGTTGGGAGTGGGATCTCCCTAAATCCTCTCAGAATGCCTTTGATTGTGTGTGTGTGTTTGTTTATGATGACAGTAAGTTACTGTAACAGTTATAATAATAGCAGTACTGTACTGTAATGTAATCAATAATTTTAAAATAGCGGAGTGAATAAGATTTTTATGTAGCAAAACCTCATTTTGGGTCTTAAAATATAGTCAACAGCCATATTAATAAAAACAACAAATCACAACTATTTAAAATATATATTTTTATTATATATTACTTTGTTATGCTTTGTTGTGCTTTTCACAATACAGAAATGAAGAGATAACTTTCCGTTATTTTAAAAAGCACTCATCACAGATTTATGTCTGTTTGTTTTAGGCTTGGAAATGGATGGCTCTCTTCTTGAATCTCCACTGCCACCCCCAGCATCCCCTGTCCCTACCGCTTTCACTGCATCTGGGCACAGCGTTCATCCAGTGTCCTCTTCTTCAGTGCCCAGCCCCTCCCCTTTAACTATGACTTCACCCCCCCACCACGCCTCACAGACGGGTCGATCACAGCTGAATGCAACAAGAAATTCCTACACTGCCTTTCCAGGACAATCATCTTTTCCTCTACAGGGTACAGAGTTATTCTATGTTGGGTAGCGCAGATGTCACATGATGGTATTCCCCAAGTTCTTGTGTCCTTAGGCATTGCCTCATGAGTTCAGATCTAATATTACACACTCACCAGTCTTGTTATTATTAACTATAACAATTAAAAAAATCAGTCATTGAAATAAAGCTGAACATAATTTACCAGTAAACAGATTACTAATGCTAAATTATATATATAAATTTTTTTTTTTAAAATATTTTTAATGAAACATTTTTAAGCTAATTTAAAATATTTATAAAAGCTACAATATATACATAATTCTACAATAATGCTGACATGCACAAAACGTGTCATAAATAGTTCAATAAACTGCAAAAAATGCTTTTCTAGACTAGATTGTTTTTGTTTTGTTTGCAGCCAAAATATAAAAAAAACTTCTTAAATCAATCATCTTGTTTTCAGAAAAATAAGTCAAAACGAAGTGACGTTTCGCTTAAAACAAGCAGAATAATCTTATTTCAAACAGAAAACAAGATTATTTTGTTTGTTTCAAGTAAAAAGTCACGTAATGTTCTGAAAACAAGACAATATGTTTTTCTTGTCTAGTAAATCCTTCTTGATTTTAGTGTTTTTTTTAGATATTTTGGCTGGAAACAAGACAAAAAAATCTAGTCTTGAAAAGCGTTTTTTGCAGTGTACCAGATCCAATTGCTGTATAAAGAGCACTGATATGTTGTCATAATCATTTCTTCTTTATGATTCTGCTTCTGATGATGCATTTAACACATCACCTGAACACACTGATCTACTTTACAAACGGTTGCAAATAAGTTGGTGAAGGTAGTCAGTCGTAAAGGTCTGATTTGAAAAACAAATGTGCGTGAAAATCTGGCCTGTGAACATCTGAAGTATAAACTGGATTGGTTCGACACTACACATATTTGTTGTGACAGCATAATACATTTATTTGTACGTGTGCTTCTTCTCATTTTCTAGGGGAAATCCCAGAGGAACTGAGCATAGATGATCTTAAACAGAGGGCAAAGAACGGAGACACCAAAGCACAGACAGAGGTCTGAATACTACAAACACATGTCTTTACAGTAATTAGAAAACTATTAAATCTTACACTGTGTTTCTGGACAGATTGGCAGATATTACTTGAGATTAGCAGAGCAAGAAGATGAGGAAGTGAATTCTGTTACCGCCGTTACATGGCTGCTTCAGGCAGCAAAAAATGGACGGAAAGATGCAGTGAAACTGCTACAGCGCTGCCTCCATGAAAGAAGGGGTAAAGCAGATGATATCTAGATTATAAAGATGTGACATCCCTGTCGGCCTGTATCAAATATATCATGGATTAATGTGTGTGTGTGTCAGGCATCACAGCTGAGAACAGAGAGGAGGTGTGTTCGCTGGCATGCGAATCTCGTTTCCAGCGCAGTGTAAGGAAAGCAGCTCTGGTAATGTACTGGAAACTCAACCCAGAGAGGAAGAAAAACATCACTGCCGCTGAACTTCTGGAAAATGTGAGCCAGCTCAACTCTGAGACAGGTGAAGCATCCGCAGGCTGTTGTTGTGATCAACCAGTTTGGACTGTAGATGTATGCTGTTAGAATTCATAACTTAAAGGGATAGTTCACCCAAAAATGAAAGTGTGATGTTTATCTGCTGACCCCCAGGGCATCCGAGATATAGCTGACTTTGTGTCTTCAGTAGAACACAAACTGTTGCAGTCTGTCTCAAAATCTCATCACCAAACACAGGTTAACTGTTCATGGACATACTATATGGACTATATGAAAGTATTGGGACGACACCTTTTTTAGTACAGAAAAAGGCGCTTCTAAAACTGGCAACAAAGATGGAAATTAATGTATCAAAATCTCTTTTGCAACAGGATTGGAAGTGTCTAAAATGGCTGTACCTATATGAGCAAGTCATTTGTGTTTGGCGATGAGTTTTTGGCTCGAGGTCTGCATTTAGAGTCACAGCACAGGTGTTCAGTTGGAATTAGGACTTTGCTCTCTGTGGACCAGTCAAGTTCTTCCACACTGACTCAATCAATGCTCTCTGTTTGAACTGTTCAAACTGTTGCTACAAAATTAGAAGCACTCCCTAGAATATAATTATTATGCTTAAACATTAAGATTTTGAAATTACTAAAGTAGTCAAACCTGTGCATTAGAAGGGGGTGCCAATACTTTTGGCAATGTAGTGTATCTCCAAAACGTTTAACATGCTTGTGTGTCCTCCTCCTCTAGATGGTGCTCCCAGCAGCCCTCTCTTAACCCCAACACAGAAACAAAGAAAGGTTTTGGAGACTTTAGTCTTAAGAGATGGTGAATGCATTTTTAAGACTTCTAATGCATATGTGATAATATGCATACTATTCTGAATTTGTGTGTCTGTTCTCTGGCAGGGATCGACTGTATTGGTGTAGAAAAGTTTGTTGAGAATACTAAACAGTTTGCTGAGGGTATTTCCCCAACTCCTGCCATGGAAGGGGTCACAGGTGACGACGATGACGATGATGAAGGGCTAGTAAAGAACCCAGATGAACTGCCTTTGCATCAGAAGGTGTTATTACATTTCTTTTTAAATCTATGTGTGTGAAAACGTGGCGAGATGACTCATTGTGTACTGCCTACATGGCCAGCTGTCCACATGAATGGTACCCTAGCCAAAGTGGAATCTCCTAAGTACTTGACGGTGGATGGGATGACAATAGGTGCTGATTACACACAGGATGTTGGTTAATCTAGTGTCTGTCACCTTTTTCACCCATGAGGAGTTTGCATCCCAAATCAAATGATTAATTTTAATGGGAAAGTTCATCCAAGAATTCTAAATTGTCTTTCCAAATCCATCGGAATCGAGTGGTTTAATACGAATCTTCGATCACTCGCAATACAAGATAAACAGGCTTTTGATTAACATATAAATGATAGATTGGATGACCGATCAACGCGCACACATACTGTAGAGCACATCAAGTACATCCACAGAAGCTCAAACATGCTTGTTTGATGCACCACGAATGAATGATTGAATGAACGAAAGTCGTATGGGTTTGAAAGACAATGTTTATTTTTGGTGGACTTTAATGACTACAAATTCTTAATATTTCTGACAGTTGACATCCCTGCTTTTTATTTATGTTTTGAGACACAGCCAATGTTATAGTGCTAAAAATGTAATACATTTTTTATCATACCCACAGGTGTTGAAATTTCCTCTTCATGCAGTGATGGAGGTGAAAGAAGTGTTGATTGACTGGGCGTCACGTGCTGGCATGCAGTGGATTAGCGCCCTCATACCTACTCATCACATCAATGCCCTCATCTTCTTCTTCATCATCTCCAACCTAACTCTGGAGTTCTTTGTCCTTGTCATTCCCCTCATTATATTCTACCTCTCCTTCGTGTCAATGGTAATCTGCACACTCCGAGTCTTCCAGAACAGCAAGGCATGGGAGAACTTTCGGTCGCTGACGGCCATGTTGTCTCATTTTGAGCCAGGGATCGACCTTGAGCAGGCCGAGTCCAACTTCACGTGGACCCACCTTGAGCCATATCTCTACTTCCTCCTTTCTGCGCTTTTCCTCATCCTTTCGTTTCCTGTGGCGGATAAGTCCTGGTTGCCCTGTTCGGAACTGGCTACGGTCGCAGTCTTCTTCACTGTAAGCAGCTACCTGAGCCTACGACCCACAGCGCAGCAGCATGCCAAACGTGCTCTGCTTACCCAGGTTGCCTCCGCCGTTTCTGCATTCGTGAATCAGCTGCTGGGAGGCTGGGTGGGTCGTATAGTTGGTGGCGCTTGGTTCAGCATGCACCTTGGTGATCAGTTGGTACTGCATGTGGGCGTGCCTTGTGCTCTGTATCTCTACCTCCTCTACCTGTGTTCACGGATGGCCACGGCCGGTGGTGCACGCGGCACCTACTGTGTGCTTCTACCCTACCTGGTGTGCTTCATCTGGTGTGAACTGTCCGTGACGCTTTTGCAAGAGTCCACTGCATTGGGGCTCATGCGCACAGCTGTGGGCTACCTGCTTTTTTTCTTCGCTTTGCCGGTGTTAACGCTGGCTTTAGCAGCCGTGATGCTGGTGCAGATAGTGCAGTGGTTTCTCTCACTGGAACTGACCAAAATGGTCGTAACGGTGTGTGTCTGCGTGCTGCCTGTGCTGCTGCGCTGGTGGACGCGCTTCAGCGTGTCGCCCATGGCGGTGCTACGCTCTTTGCGGCAAAGCAGCGTGGTCAAGTTGATCCTTGTGTGGATTTCGGCTCTGGTGCTCTTCAGCTGGTTCTACGTGTACCGCTCGGAGGGGATGAAGGTGTACAACTCTACCCTAACTTGGCAGGAGTACAGCGACCTGTGCGGTCCTCGTGCCTGGAAGGAGCGCAACATGGCACATGCCCAGATCCTCTGCAGCCACTTGGAGGGACACCGGGTGACGTGGGAGGGCCGCTTTAAGTATGTTCGTGTCACTGAGATTGAGAACGGCGTGCAAGCCGTCATCAACCTTCTCCCCGTGTTTATAGCGGACTGGGTCCGGTGTCTATACGGTGAGGAGTATCCTGCTTGCGAAGAGACCCAGACAGGACCCGCCGAACCACTGTGCCAACTCAAGGCCCTTGCAAAGCACAAGTGCCACGTCAAACGCTTTGACTACTACAAGTTTGAAGTAACCATGGGAATGCCGCAGAAGGCGCGCAATGGAGCGCAAGACTTTGAGGATGCCACCAAAGACATTGTGCTGCGGGCTAGTAATGAATTTCGCCGTGTCTTGCTTGCCCTCAGCTCAGGAAGCGTGGTGGAGTTCAGCACGGTCCTTGAGGGTAGACTGGGCAGCAAGTGGCCAGTGTTTGAGCTCAAAGCCTTGCGCTGCAAGACATGTGCCTCGCCGCTTGTACCAATTCAACGACAGGTCAAGATTGAGCACGACTGGAGGATCAACGCCAGAAATGCCTTTGCGTTCGCCTTCAATTTCCTGTTCCACCCTCTCCTCTCAGCTGAGGTAGACGGTACTGTAGCTACTACAGAAGTATCTGTGTGAAGCTAGACTGACATACACGGCAGTTTTAGACTGAATTTCTAAGTGCAAGGAAACTATTGATATTTGATAAAGTGCTTTTGATAAAAGCGCTATTAAAACGGCAGGGGCGCTGTCATCTTGTTTTGTCTGTTCCACGTATGAATGTGAATGGCTTTCTGTAGCACCTGTCCATTTCTCTTTCTGGAGGGCCACGATCCTGTAAAGTTTAGCTCCAGCCTGCTCCAACACAACTGCCTTGTTGTTTCCTATAATCTTGAAGACCTTCATTGGCTAGTTTGGGTGTCTTTAATTAGGGTTAAAGCATGAAAGTGGTCCTCCAGAGGAAGATTTGGACTCCCCAGTGCTACAGAAACCAAATAAAATAGCACTACAATAATTGAATTCCCATCAAAAGTTTAGGAATATAAATATGCATATCACGGGGAAATTGAAAGCCTTTTCCAAAAACCAGTGCATCTGGACTCACAAAAGTTTCTACAGTGAGAGGTTACTGTACATCCATTTTACTGATTATAGAGCTTTTGCATGTCTGATATTATGTTTAATTTAGTTAATGTATCGGAAGATAATTCACTACTGTTTGGGTGTCTGCATGTGTGTGCCTGTTCTATTATTATTATTATTATGCCTTAGATCGTTTCAAAAGTATCTTTTGAAGATTTAGGTAGTTTATATTTTAGGGCATATAGAACAAGTGTGAAAATCAATAACGTTTTTTCTGTGAAAATACTGTCCCGTTCAATAGAAGTTTTTCTTAGACGTGCCTAAAGATCTTTTTATTTTCTATAAGGGATTATTATTGTCATATATAAATATGGACATTTGAAACCTTAAACATTGCTGAAAAATGTTGATTGTTTGTGGCTGCATTGAAGGTACAATCTGACCAGTACATTGCACAATATTAAAACACTGTATGTAGTGACTGAATTTATTCTGTGCGAAAAATCAGCCCTTTTGTAAGTTTTTATTTGCAGTACTATAAATATGTAAATGTGCTACCACTGCATTATATAACAGTCAATACTTAAGTGCCACTCACATTTATCATTCCTATATAACCAAAGAGAAGCCACCCACACATGTCCATATGTTAGCTCTCATTACCATCTCATTCACTGAAACGCACTGTCTGTGTTGTGCTTTCTGTCCTGCTACGATTTCAGTGAATATTGCACCTTATTTTATAGACTTGTGGGTTGGCGTGTTTGATTTAGACCAGTAAAAATCAATACTTAACCACTTAACAGTTAAAAAACAATATCATCAAGCTGGTATCATGTCAGCTGTCTTCAAATGTGCAAGATTTCTTCAGAGAAAGTAAAAATTTAGTTTTATGCATTAAGCACAATAAAGTTTTCAGATACCTATGAACAGTACAACCATTAGATGGCAGAATAATGATATGCACTGATACTGGAAAGCACTAGTGAAAGACACCTTCAAAACTGACCGCTGGTTCAAAAGGGGAATTATGCACCATTTCAAATTGTGTTTAGAAAGTGTATTTTCATATGGTAAACGTCAGGTGTAAAATTGGCAGAGATATGAGATGCACTGTGCTTAGTGGATTGAAATTAATTAATTTATTATTATTGTTTCTGCACAAGAAAATAAGGGAGGTGACTTCCTGTAAGGGTGAAAAACCCCACCATTATTTAATCCGTTTTAGTTTTAATATTTTCTGTAAAAACTGGGTGTAGGACATATGTGTACATGTTTTATGTGTATGTTTTTGCTATTACCGGATTGTTCCAAATATTAAGACGGTGATCCACCTGCAACAACAGATGGCGCCAGATATGAGTAAAGCGAAGGTGCACCTAGGGTGAAAGTGAGCCGCTATTTCAGGGCTGTCCAACTCAGTTCACAGAGAGACAATATTGTACTGTGTTATGCCATTTAGCCTAGTGTTTATCAGCTGGTGGGGTGAGAATCAGAAGTCACAAGACTGTTTGAAGAGGTTGCGGAGTATGCAATCAAAGAATAACAATAAACATACTATGATTTTCTGATGTGAGATGTTAATTTTGAAAGACTGTTCATATAAGCTGTAGTTTCACGTAGCAAGACCTTCAGACTGTTGACATGAATCCTGGCCTTTTTTACATGACCATATGACTGACAGGCAAAGCAACACATCATGAGTAACACTTTATTTTAAGATGTCCATAATACAGAGTAATTATCTAGTAAGTGCTTAGTAGTAGCTGTTGTCTTTACATAAAACAAGATGTGCTTACCTTGTAACTGAGTTATGGAACAGTTTGTAATTATGTAGCTGTAACAGACAGCTGTTACACACGTTACAGACCGAGTCTGTTACACAGATACTTATGTAAACTAAAGATTATCACATATGTGCTTAAATACAGGTAATACCTTTCTAATTACATTAAAGTTACAGAATATTACACAGACATAAGCTACTTAAAATAAAGTGTATCAGGATTGTACTTAAGCGTAAGTATCTGTGTAACAGACTCGGTGTGTAACATGTAACAGTAGCTGTCTGTTACATCATCAATTACAAACTCTAATTACAAGCTGTTCCAGAACTATCTTACATGATAAGTGCTTTTTAATGTAAGTACAATGGCTACTACTATTAGTCTGTACTATAGTAGCCAATAGTACCCTTGTAGACGTATTTTAAAGATTCTACTGTATGGCAACTTTTAATATTTAATTTTAATACATACTTTTAAGGATCCAGCAGTTAGTTGATCCACGTGGGTTTTGGCATCTTTGCATATTTGTTTCCTGGTAGAATATTAAAGAGCGCAAAACATACGTCTGAAAATCCTGTATAATTTAACCAACTGATGACGACTTCAAAACCCCTGAAATGGCACCAGTTTTCGTATTTAAATTCTTTGTTATTATGTATATTTTTAAATGACTCAATCTTGTGGAAACATTTTATTCATAAGCCCTAAATAGTTACTTACTTAATTCTACAACATTTAAATAATTAAAAAAACATTAATAAAATCTTAGAAAAATGTGTCCCTAAATCGTGCATCAACTCTGTTACCAAACCATATTGTACCTAAATAGGTGGAATTATCTCTCAGAATTGTGTCAGTTACAGGAGATGATGTCACTTTCACTCACTGATAAGATCCGAAGCACTGGAAAGTAAATAATAATAATATATAATATAAGAAAATATTTGAATCTAAAAACTTCTTACACCAAGAGTTACCATGATATCAAAAGGAAAACTGAATTTGTTACTGGGTTATTTAAGGCTCTTTTAATCATGTTTTCATTAGTGGCATGTTTTCTTAGCATGTATGCCAGCTGAGGAGTTTTTGGAAAAAATTTATTAAAAATGTCAATCCTGTTACACTATTGTCAGCATTGTAAGTCTAGCTAGGTAACAGAGCTGACAGTGACAGACGGGGACACCAAATGTACCCGCAATTATAGAATGAGTATTATAAATAAATATACATACAGTACACACACACACATATATATATATTTATAAACTATAAGATCTGCATGAACTTGTCTGGAAGCTTGAGTTTGTCAGCTATAGGCATGCCAGACTTCTTCCAGACTTCCTTTTTCTGAGTAACTTGCAGAGTTACAGCGTCTGGCAGACATGTGGCTTACTTCATTGTAAAGCCAGCAATACAGGATCAGTTTCTGATTTTATTAAAAAAAAAAAAAAAAAAACCTTTAAGAATACACAGAAAACTACTCAAACCAATGGCACTGGCTGAAGTGAAGGATTACCTGTTTAAACCACAAATAACATCCAAATGGATTGATTTCTCTTTCAATAATAACCCATGTGTCATACTGTGCTGCTTATGTTTTTATAATGATTAAATATGATGATACTGAATCCATTATGGTATGAAATAATATATGTAAAAATTAAACATGGTCTGAATGAAAAGTATAGCCTAATATTTGATCATTTTTACTTGGAGAAAAATGTGCTGAATATGCCCTTGGCACAAAAACTCTTAAATTCGTACCCAGTGAACCATTTCAAGGACATGTGATTGCTTTCAGTAGTTTGGTGCTATTTTACATAACGGCCTTTTGTGAAGAGTCATCTGAATAGTGTACTCTGTAATGATATTATTGACAATATTAAAAACAAATCCTGCTATGTTCTGAATAAACAGAGAGCTCCAACATGTATTGGGCAGCCGATGACTCTGGATGCATGACATCCATGCTTTGGTACTAGATGGTCTTTTTAGAGCATGCTGGGCAATCACTGTCCGTACGCTCTAGCATAAATGACCGGTTGACTGATTGAGCCAATGGCTATGAACAGGGCCGGATTAACATGGCCAGAGGCCCCTAGGCTACAGGTCACTGTAAACCATGGCTTCTTGGGGTTTATTGCTTTAAACAGAAACATAACATTAAGTCACCATTTGGAACGCTACAGTTTCAAGTAAGCTGAAACCCAGTGCATTTAAATGTGAATACCAGCAATTTCTTTCAAAAAGTCCTGTCGTCACCTGCACACATTGAATTCTGGGGCAAACTAGTCTGTGAAGGATCTTTCAGTAGTATCCTCCATTGCCCAAAAAAGAAGACAAAAGAGCCTTCAGATTGTGACAGTGTCACGCAAAGGTGATGCAATGTAGCCATCGAAGGATGCAGCCGCTGAATTGGGACGCAGCTGAAGAGACTGCACACATGTATTGACTGCTCTAGCTTGAAGACATAAGCCCTCTTTTAAGACTTCTTGACTCTTAATTTCCAGTCTGAGGCCCAAACACTCTTTCCTTTTGTGTCTAGTTGACCAAACAGATAACCCCAGCCCAAAACTCATGCTACAAGATGTAATGTAAAATATGTTGTGTCTTTATACACAGTATTTTTAAATCAGTCATTTATATTTGCAGTTAACTGAAAAATGGCTTGCTAGTTGCCTCTGTGTATTAATCCAAGCTTTTAACATAAAAAAAGAAATAATTATTTAATTACATCAACTAGATTCTGCCGATGGCTATCAATGGCAGATCCAGAGGGGAAAAAATGCTGTTCTGAAGAAAAGAGGGTGGAAAAAAACATCTAAATACAACAAAACACACAAAGAGAGAGAGAAAAGAGAAACCTATTTAAGAGATTGAAAGGTTTTGGGCAGGAGTCCTGGATTTGCAAACTCATGTGTACTTGTTTTGTCAATCACTGTTTCCACGAATGGCTCTTGCTTGACCCACATTTCCAATGTGTTTGTTGTCTGTATGTGGAAAAGCTGGAAGTAGAGTTTGACACGTGATTTCTTTATAGACCATTCAATTTTCTATATAAACCAAAAAAAGTAATGCAAATGTATGGAATTAGTCTTATTCTTGAGTTTGGCTTTGTTTCAGTCATGTGTCCTGAGCCTTTTAGTTTACCTTTGTTAAGTGAATTCATGCTGCCTCACTCACGTGCTTCATAAGATCACACGTGACACAGCACTGACCCCTTTCTGAAAGTTTGGGCTTTCGTCAACTAATGAGCCACACAATTCTGTCTTTGGAACCAGTGATACACGTGAGATGTTATGATCATACGAGTACAGACCTTTCCATCAGGTATACAAACAGCTGTACAGAGATGGGTTTATAACTGGGCAAAGCAAATACCATCCTAAAGTACTACCATGTGGATATGTCCCAGTGTATTGAGCTTCTATTGACATTGTCTTTCATAATTCGTACGCTCAGATTTTATCTTAGAGACGCACTCGTACTTACTTTGACGTGGAAAAGTGCTTAGTGTCACAGCAGGGCCTGAGCAGATGTACATACTTTTTATTGTTGGAGTAGTGCAGTTTTTTGAAAATGTAAGGTGTTCTTGTGTAACGGAGGCCAGCAAGTGTGTGCTGTGCAGGTAAACCTCACTCTCCTGATCTCAAAAAGTGGTGCTCTAGAGGTCATGACCTTTAGCCTCCTGGTTAAAGCGCCCGCCTCCCATGCCTGAGACCTGGGTTTGAGGCCCGCTTGGAGCGAGGATGAGTCGTGGCGGTAGCGGACCCAGGGGTGTTACATTGGTGCCGTGACCCGGATGGGAGTGAGGTTTAGGGGGTGAGTGTAACGGAGGTCTGCAAGTAAGTGCTGTGCAGGTGAACCTCACTCCCCTGAGCTCAAAAAGTGGTGCTCTAGAGGTCATGACCTTTAGCCTCCTGGTTAGAGCGCCTGCCTCCCCACCTGAGGACGAGTCGTTACGGTAGCGGATCCAGTGGGGTTACACTTGCAGCTCGCTGTACAATACGGAAGCCCATTTGTGCCACTGAATAGTAAAAAATTACATGGTATAAACTCAGAATGGCGAGAACATAGTATGTTTTCCGCTGAAAATTGAGACTCTATATCATGGAATCCTGACTTTTTTTCACCTAACTGCAAGTTTATATCTCACAATTCTGAGAAAAAAGTCAACATTGTGAGATAAAAAGTCACAATGACCTTTTTTTGGTTTTTTATTCAATGGCAGAAACGGCTTCTTCATCCAAAATCCAAAAACTATTCTTAAAAACATCAGCTCTTCATCTTTGAAAACACCCAGCAATTTATCTTTAACGGACCTATGACTTCCAAGAATTACATTATCATCTAGAACACACGGTTGTTCATAATCATAAATGTCTGAAGGAATGAATGAATTCACATGGTATGATTCTTGTTATTCTTCAGACAATGTCTAATATGTTCCCCAAGTCCTTTCCAAAACATTTTGGCATAAACATACAGCATGCACATGACTTTCCAAGGCCATTAAAAGTCACACTTTCAAGAAGAGTCAACTCTTTTTGTTAGCCTCAAATAAACTCACACATACATGTATGTATTTTTGATTTTGGCACAACAAATGTACACAAACGTTATATATTTCTCCAAACCTATATTTTGCAACCCGTGGCTTGTCATGTTGCTCTACAGAGCTTGATTTAATTGTTCATGACATGCAGATGAAGTCATGTTTGGCTTTTTATCATCCTCTTTAAATTCTGTGTGGAATCTTGCGATCAATACTAACGCCAAATCACTGTTTCTGTCATTGACGGATGAGGTGAATGTAATTCAAAAACATCCTTGCTTTTCTTAACCAGTGAATTGACCCTCATTATTACAGAGATCTAGAGACATGTTGTGTTGGCCTGTAGCTTATGCATGCACATTACAAGATCTTGATCTTTGAGTGAAACAAGCAATGCGATGCAGAGTTATGTTACAAGTTTTGGGCAACAGAGCTAATACAAAAGGACTAAATAACTGTGAAGAAAGGAGATCTGCATTTCTGGATTTGTAATATAATTGGTGTGCAGCAAATATAATTTGGGTACAAACACATATTTCATAGCAAAACATGCAAGTCTCGACCTCAAACCAGTGCTTAAAAATTCACATTGTGTTGCCAGGGTTTTAATGATGTCTCATGGGAGGGTTTACAGACAGGGCATGATGATTGGCTACTGAGGATGAAGGAAATAAAAATGTGTGATTGCTCCTCCACATGTAACGTTTAGCTGTCCAAAATAAAGAACAAAAAGAAATGACTTTTGGGTAAAATTCAAAACTACGAAAAGAGCTCAACAGTCATGATCTTACAAGATTATTTCCAGCATGAGCAAACATCAGAGGATATGGGCATGTATTTGGAATTAAGCAATATCACTCGTGCAGTATAAACGTGTTTTTTTGTTGTTGTTGTTTTTTTAGTTCTTCCACTAAATTAAGTTTTTTGCAAAAAAATAAAGAATTGCATTGAACCCGGTATCATGCAAACTGGAACAATACGGTAATAGAACTGGTTCTGTCCCTCCATAGACAGCAACACAACTGAAATGATCCAGGTTGAGTTCTGAAGAGGAACGAAGGTCTTATGGGTTTGGGAACGACACAAAGGTGAGTAATTAATGACAATGTACATCTAAAACAAATAAATAAAGAAAAAATAAATAAAGAAATAGGTTTTTCTAAGGATTTTATTTTTCCCTCGACTATTCAGGGCATTTTGGGGACCTTATCATGCTCAAAACCCTTTGAAAATCGACACACGTTTTGAATCTGTGGTCATCAGGACACCGAGAGAGGTTGGGACCCAGGCGTGACGCAGGGGCTCTATGGCGCCCCCTGGAACACAGCCGGAAAACAAGACGTATAACTCACACTTGCAAGTATTCATATGAAACTCAGTACACATATAGATCTCATAGAGCCCAACAACATTTCACAGTCAGTGCTCCGCCCAACAGGAAGCCCAGTATTCAGTGCTGTTTAAAAAGTGCATGCTCTGAAATCTGAAATACTCTGAGGTTTTTCAAATGTTTGATCTCAAGACATTGGGGACGCTAAATTGCAAAGAGATTTTTGATATCTCGAGCAGTTTACCCGTGGCGCAGCCATGAAGTTATGTCAAGAAATGAGAAACAGGAAGCGTCTAATAACATCCACATACATTATCTGATTGAGATTAAACTTCATAGGTTTGTGCGCTGTATGATGCCGATCGCATAGATGGGACTATTAGGAGTCAAAGTTATAGCGCCACCAACTGGCAGCAGGAAGTGGACCATTTTCAAAATGCTTTGAATTCAGCATCTTAGTTTTACTCAATTTGCTTAAAACTTAATCAGAATACTGACAAAACACGGCTGATGTAAAACTGTTGAGGGGAAATTGATAACTAAAATATTATAGAAAAATTCTATTCCAGTGATTTTGAGGCGGATAACAGGGGTAGAACTGCATGAAACTCAATACACAGTAAATCAGTATTTATTATTATATATAATAATATTATTATTTATTATTGATTATTACTCATTGAAGGGCATGGAGGAAGCACATTATAGCGCCATTTTTTGTCAAAAGTTGGGGGTTTTGTTTTAGCTTCAGACACCAAACTCGGTATGTTGTTAAAAAAAACTGGACAACTTTCAAATTTACAGTCATTAGCCACGACCAACAGGAAGCTGGATATTTTATCTTACATAATCTGATGGATCTAACTGTAAAACAGATGTAATGCAGGTAAAAATATTCCATGAATACATGTAGATCAATAATATTGGAGAAAAAATGCCTATATTAATAAAGGTTTTAGTAACACTTCATAATAAAGTCTAATTTGTTAAAATTAGTAAATGCATTAACTAAAAATGATCAATATTTTTACAGCATTTCTTAATTTTTGTTGATGTTAGTTAATCAAAATGTTAATTTGAATTTTTAATCACAGTCCATTTTTTAATTCACAGAATTTTAATTCACAGTCCATTAACTAATGCTAACAGACCAATTTATTTTTTTAATAAAGCTTAAGATTAAAATGTAATATTACTTAACCTTAAAAAATGCTATATAATTATGGATAATGGCATTTAATATAGTTATAATGTTATATTTCTATATTTTCTGTGTTCTTGTGTGTCACAGTCTTGATGGTTTAATTAACCCTTTCATTGCACCCTAAAACCAGACTGTCAATGGGTTACTGTAAATGTATGTGTCCGCTGGGCACCATTTTCCTGGCCCGTCAACACTATATATATTTTTTTATTTATTTTTTTTTTTTTCTCTGTAACTGTTCTATTTTTCTAATTTTGCAGAGTTCCACATAAAAGGTTTTATTATCATGATTATTATTACAAAAAAATTAAAGTATAAAAATATCATCATGCTATATGTCATAAATTACAACTGTCCTGAAAAAAAAATAAAATTGATCATTATAGGCCTAATAATTATTTTACAGTACAAATAAGAATACTGATATTAATGTCTAAAATGTTTCACTTTCAAACATTAACATTAAAAAGCACCTGTATTTGATTAACACTAGAGAATCCTCTGTCAGTGTGCGGTTATCAAATTTAAAACCGTCACATAGGGACTGGGTGTTAACTGCCACAAAGCAAACTGCCAAGAACATACTTTCCAAAAACTGTTACATAATGCAAGCTTGTCTCAACCAGCTATTTGCAATGTTGCTAAGAAATCATGTTTGTCGGCAGAAATATTTTGCTGGATAGGTTAACACTCCCAATGTGAGAGTCACTGCCCTGACCCTTACCTTCACGTCCTCTTCTGCTGAAGGAACTCGCTGCACAACATGAAGATGAAATTGAGGTGGAAATGTTCCGCCCCTTACCATAACGTGATGCTGCGTCCCGGCGCTATGACACCAAAACAATAAAACACATTA
>JAUMHP010000016.1:277196-291264 GCA_032361065.1 Enteromius trimaculatus
GCCGGCTCACATTGAAAATGAATGACTTCCGGCCACTTTGACGCTCTCGCCGCCGGCGGTGTGAACGCACGGTCAGTCTCATACTCTGTGCTTTTGTGTTCGATTTTTCTCAGGAGAGGAGATTCTCTGTCTGTGAGACTAGCTCAGAATAAATTTGCTGTTCATGAGTGTAACAAACCCAGGAGCCTGAAGAGAAGTGAGTGGCAAGCATCACATGACAGGAAGACAATTACACAGTGGACAATGATTGTTTACTGTAAGATGTATGATGTGATTTCTCAGGTGACGTCCCAGAAGATCGCAGACGGCAGTCGTTACAGTGGGAGAAGTATCTGATCTCCTGCTACACTCACAACAGGAGATAATGTTCACATCATCAGAAAACTGAACTACTTCTGTCATTCATTCATTCCTCATTACTTTATTTGTTATTAAACACTAGCTGAAGATCTGCCAATAACTGTGTATATCCTTAAAATAGTTTAGTGGGCTTAATTCTGCACAGAAGAGATTGTTCAGTCCACGTTTTCTCATTTCTGCTTTCTGCTGCTGCTCATCACTTGACTCGTTCTTTGCTCTGCTAGTGAGTGTCTCCGCTTCCCCTGGTGCAGCTGGCTGGGAAGGTTTTGCCGCAACAGTTACTTTTGTTGTTCTTGTCTAATAAAAGTTTTGCATGCTGTTAATATTGATTTTACAATTCACGATAGACGTGTTCTCTTTGCAGGAATGGGGACTGTGCACTTCATATTTTCTGCACACTGAGTGAACACAGATAAGAGTTGAAGGGGACATATTCACAGTAGCCTAGTTTCCATCCAGTTTTTACACTGTTTTTATTTTTTTTGATCAACACAGAATTTTCGTATAAATATATTTATGAATTTTTGCTGTTTCCATCCAACTGGCCTTTACCGATAAAATGGTGTGCGTGATGCCGTCACCCTTAATATGAATTGTGGCATAAGTTTTGGTGAATCATAAAACAAAATTGCCCTCAAGCTGTTTCCATTCGTAATTTCACCTATTGCCCAAATCATACGCAAATAGTCTGTTCTTAATCCATTTAAAGAAAAAAAATTATTAAACATTATTATTAAACGTATTTTTATGTAGGCCTGAGTTTACATGTTTTTGTACTTTTGTTGTAGACTATTTAGATATGTATTGTTTTTTTTTTGGGTGGGGGGGGTTGTCCTTATTTAATTTTATTAGACTATATTTTAGGTTATTTTATTTCTCCTGACTGATGGTCATTAACCCATTATTAACTGACAAGATATGCAGTCTGCATTGTTTGTCATGCTTTGTAAAGCTTGGCATAGCCTTAAACTCGCTACTCAGTAAAGGGAAGTTAAATATACCCCATGTCATTTAATTGATCTGACTTTCCAATCCAGATGTCAAGTTCACCAATCATAATTTTAATGGCACCCCATGAATAATTTTCTAGATCCGCCCCTGCGCTACGGGATTCTCTCCGTTCCAGGGATCCCTCGGCTACCAGCCTCCACTATTTCATGATCTACAGGAGGAAGATCGTGAATCTCGTCTCATAACCTGTGATTGGATGTGTCGCTCCGCTAAACGCCACTGATCCAGAGCTCCTCACATATATGTGGCCAGAGAGTGTGGTTATCGACATTCTGGACCGCTCACTCATCCAGGATTTCCATAGATCCAATCAGATCTCAGCCTCGGGAGCACCAAGAGGCGCTTCTCGGGGGAGGGGTTCTGTCATGAGCCGGGTTGGATTTGGACTTTCTCCGTGTTATTCTCTCTGTTTCTTCATTAGTCTCTCAGCTGCTACTAGTTGCAATCAGGGCTCTCTCTGCGCCGATCTCTGCACACCTGTTTTCTTTCGGCGCTGATTGGCTTCTCTATTTCTCTCTGTCTGTTCTGGTTGTCTTTGTCTGATGATTAAATATATCTGTCCGCTGTGTCTGTGACCATGTCCAGCTGTCTAAATCCTGTGCGTTGATCCGGCTCTGAGTACGCCTTCACTTGACTACGTCACACATACAAAGGTTACTCGGCTCTATATTACGTCTCAGCCAGGTGAAACACACCAAATTGAAAAACCGTAAGGAATGCATAGCTGATATAAAAAATTGGATGACAAGTAACTTCTTACTGATAAAATAAAAAAAAAAAAACAGGTGTTAATTATCGGACCTAAAAACCCACAGGTAATACTCTAGATCAGTGGTTCTCAACCCTGGTCCTCGCACCCCACTGCTCTGTGTATTTTGCATGTCTCTCTTTGTTAACACATCTGATTCTGATAATCAGCTCATTAGAAGAGAGCTCCGTGCATGAGCTGTGTTCCCAATCGACATGGTCCCTACACAGTGTCCGTTAAAGTTTACTTCACTTCGGAACATTCATTCACGGATTTGCAACGTAAATAAGTGAATATGATTTAAATTACGTCTCACACATTCGCACACTGTTCTAGATCAGCGGCTCTCAATCCTCGTCCTCTCCTCGCGTCCCCCTGCTCTGCGCATTTCATATGTTTCTCTTGTCATTTGTTTTGTTTGAACGTATGCGCACTGCGAAGTGGACATCACTGAATATTCCGCCATGATTCCAGTTTGAAGTGAATTTATACGTTCCATTCAAAGTTCATTTAAGTGTGCGAGACGTAATTTAAATCATATTCACTTATTTTCGGTGCAAATCCGTGAATGAATGTTCCAAAGTGAAGTAAACTTTAACGGACACTGTGTAGGGACAATGTTGATTGGGAACACAGCTCATGCACGGAGCTCACTTCTAATGAGCTGATTATCAGAATCAGGTGTGTTAACAAAGAGCGCGAGGACCAGGGTTGAGAACCACTGATCTAGAACACTGTCTAACACTTGATGGGTGCTCTGTCAATTCTTCTTCATCAGTTAGGAACCTAGGTGTGCTGTGGCTTACACTTAACACACTAATTAACACATTTATTAATCAAATAAAGGATTGTTAGGCTGCATTAATTAGATCAGCTGGAACCGGGAACACTCCCCTTAACACACGGTGTACTCGTTACATCGTAACCGTTGCCATGATAAGGCAGGACAAGGACTCAGAAATGGCTTCCTTAGCCATGACAGGGCAGGATGAGGATTCAGGGGCAGCTTTCTGAGCCATAGCAGGATGAGGCGAGGGCTCTATGGTGCAAACCGACAGCCCTGGGGGTTGTGCAGTCATGGGCGGATCCTCCAGCAGTGCTGAGATTGATTCAGGAACAGACAAAGACTTGGGGGCAAACTTGTGGAAGGATGAGGCCTCTGAAATGCAGTGTGCGGCCCACACACTCAAAATGGCAAACATCATTAAAGGGAGCACAGAGGCTAACGGTCTCAATAATGACCTGCGCTGGAATCCTGGGGTCACCAGCTGCCCTCACTGACATCAAAGGGGGGTCTGCTGGACATGACACTAGCCTAAAATGCCTTTCCGACGTCCTAGTGCCTTCATGTGCGACAACCACGATGCACGGGCACACCGGCATGGCATCCATGGTGGCTGGAGACTGTGGCTTTCATTCCATTTTGGTTGAAGGCTTGGGTGTGGGAGCCATCTTGTGCAGTGGCTTGGGGTCATCGGCCATCTTGTTCAGTGGCTCAGGGATGGCAGACATCTTTTGCAGTGGCCATCTTGTGCCTCTGGGTTGACAGCAGTGTTGTGATCACGCTCTGGTGCATCCGCCATTTTGCAAAGTCCATAAACTCTGCGAGCGATGACCGGGGTTCCTCACAGATCAGCTGCGATCTAAGTGGCAGACTCGCACCTTTGCAGAAGTCAATCAATCCACACAGTCCGGTAGATTAGAGTGGATAGCAATCTCTAGGTATTCCTGTACATACACTAACAACATTCTTGCAATGTCCATATCTGGCTAATGTCTGAAAGGAAACCCGCTGGATCCTGAAATGGCTGCATATTCTGTCGCATCGCTTTATTAAAAAGACATGGTCAAACAGGCGGGGTCGAGACAACAGCAAACAGGAATTGTAGAGGCAAAGCACAAGAATAGTCCAGAGCAGTAGCAAGGGTCGGTTGATCAGCAAACGGTATAGTTTAGTATAATAGTTCAGTATAATAGTCCAAACTGGGCAAAACCAGAACAATAACCCAAGGCAAGGCGGAGGTCGGTACACAAACAATCAGGCAAATGTGTGAAGACTCTCAATAAGCACTCAAGACTGACAAATGGTGCTGCATGCATTTTACAAGCTGTTTGGACTGAAATGTGTCTTGGGAGTGTGTGTACACAACCACCATTAAGACAATGATAAAAATCCAGCAGTAGTTTTCTTTTAATTTAATAAAAATAAGTTGCCTCTTCTGAAATCAAGCCATTCTCAAATGCACGTTGGTGTGGCGTCACACAGACAGAGGCCACTCCTATTATAGTTGATAGCTTGTGAAGATTTAAAGGGCAAGTACACAGAACAGAGTGATTTCTAAAGAGCTGTTTTATGACAGGGTAAAATTAGCATTTTTACACTATCTTTGAGAAATTTTAAAACAAACTATATTACAAACTTTCCATTAAGACCCTAAAGAATTGGCTTTGTATGGCACCTTTAAAGGCGAGACAAGAGGGTTAATGAAGGGTCGGAGCTGATCAATTATTATGGGAACTAACAAGGAGGCAGAGGAAACACTGAAACAGTGGTGAACACACTTCAGTCCTTAGAGTACAATGCAGAAACACAGACAGGGGTAACACGCCTAACAGTCCAGGGTGGAGTGCCCACATCACATCACCTGCAGAGCTTGTGCAAACAGAGATTCATGCACAGACCTTTCTCTCCCTCAAACCCAGTAGACTGCTGTTAAAAACAGTTCTGCTTAGAGATTAGGGACTTTCTGAAAAGTGAATTTAAGGAATAAACATTAACAATAGAGGAGCCATAAACTCGAGGGCCAAAATGTAAAAACCCTGGTTTAAAATTGCATCTGCCTTCTCAAACTGCAGCTGTAACATGTATAGTATGTTTTGATTTTGTTTTCGGTTTCCTCTTAATTTTGCCTGACTTCCCAGTCATCATTGGCTTTGTCTATTTGCACACCTGTTCTGTTTTCTCTGCTGAGGTTTTCTCTGCAGATTGCTGAGCCACGGCGGCTCTGGACCTTCAGGTGGCCATTCTTAGGGAGGCCTCCCTCCTGTATTGACCCGGGTCATCAGGTGTTGCTGAGGAGGAGTGGTCAAGGGATCTCTCTGGCCAAAATTTGGACACCGGACCTGACAATGGTTCCCCTGACAGTGATCTGGACACCGGACCTGACAATGGTTCCCCTGACTGTGATTCGGGGCTTGGACCCAACAGTTGCAGACTTAGACTTAAGCAGGGCGGCTCTCTTGTGCAGTGACTCGGATGTGACAGCCATCTTGTCCACTGACTGAGACTGGATCGGCACACCTGGCCGAATTTCTGAAACTGGGGTCTTGACATCGCGAACTGGAATCCGCAGGACTGTAGAGCGGGCCTCCTGGACGAATGTGTGAAATGAAACAGAGACATAAGCATACATAACTCCACATAACATTAACAACTGACACTAAACAAGACACCGGGCATGGTTTAAATACACAGACTAATCAAGACATAATATAAGACACCTGGAGCACACAGCTGGTAGAGATTGAACACTAATGAGAGGGGCAGAGTTACAAACAGGGCAAAACACGAGTGACTGAATGACAAAGAAGCACATGAGCAGACACATGCCTACTACATTCTTTGAAACAGGTTAAAAAGTGTGTTTGGTATCTTTGATTTGAGTCCTATTTTACTGCGAAGAGTTTCTCTATGGATATAGGTTGGTCTCATTTATTGCCTTCCCGTTAATGATGAAGTGTTGCAGGGCTCTGTCTTGGGCCCTATATTGTTTACTTTATGTATTCTCCCGCATTGTTTCATTTTTGAGTTTGGGTCCCATACCAAATTTATTCAGATGATATCCAGTTGTACAAGACAATTAAACCTGGGTCAAAGTGATGTAGAGATACTGATTCCTTCATTTCTACAAGGCTTGATTATTGTAATGCTTTATATACAGTCAGTTTTCCTTTTTATGTTTGCGGCTTGTTTAAAATGCTACCACCCACCTCTTAATGGGGAAAAAAAGAGAGAGCACATCACAACTATTTTAGCACATTTACATTGCCTACCAGTAAACAATTTACAGCCTTGTATGGTTTGGTTCCAGTCTTAATCTCAGACCTTATTTGTCCATACTCCCCCCACAGATCTCTTAGATCATCTGCTGAAAATCTACTATGGTGATAGTCTTGTCTATATTCGCCCCTAAGCTTTGAATTCACTATCTGTTAGGTTAATGTAACTACATTAAGTATAAGATTTGGTGAAGAAATGGGAACATCCATGTTCTCTAAATGTAAATATTTAGGAAACAAAAAATTGTATAAGCAGGACTTTTGAATTAATTCAGGGGGAAAAAGCCAAACTAGAGTATGAAAGTAACTTTGTCTGTACGGTCTGACCGCACTGAAAAGTGTGATGCTCTTTCTTTGTATTTCCGTCTTGTTTCCCGTGTACAAATTCGTATGAACTCCATCTTGTAACGCCCCTGGACGGTTTGTTGTTGTTTTCCTTCCCCGTGTGCTCTGTCTCAGTTTGACCTCGTTTCTGTCTTCTGTTAATTGTGTCATTGTGTTCAGGTGTGTCGTGTTAATTATCCATCATTATCCTGCCTATATAAGTTGTCCTGAGTTCAGTATGTGTTTTCTGGTATCAAGGTTACTTCACGTGTGAACTACCCTGCCTGCCTGTTGGAACGTTACAGGATTGTTATTTTGTGAATTTGAATTAGCCCTGGTGGCTTCCTTCACCACACGTGACACACCTTGTGAAAGTTGTTTTCCTGTGAGATCTGTTTGACTGAAATCACCTGCCAATGTTAAAGCCATTCAACAAAACACAGAAGTGTTTAATCCGTGTCATCTCCAGATCAGATCAGATCTCTCACACACCGCCGTTCACAAAATCTGAAGGGTTTCACCAGAGTTTGAACCTGGAAATATTACACAAAAACCTGACAGTGTTGTGTCTTGACAACTCGACCTCCGTTGATAAATTGTGCTGTGTTTGATAAAGTGAGCGCGGCTCAAAAACGCCCCTCATTTCCTCTCCCTGCCAGGCACAATGAATAATGTTGCTGCTCATTGTGTCCACACAGATTCTTTCTTCTGCCCCGGGTGGGTGGAAATCAAGGCATTTGATCTGAATCTGAAGAGTCTTGTTAGCCTCAATAAAGAGCTGCATTGTGTATAAATGGGTTATATAAGTGCATATGACAGCCATGGTGCAGGGTTGTGGCTAGTAGCGCGTAAATCCATAGCATTTGCAAAGGGCACGCTGATCTTTAGCGAGGCCATCAGCAGTTTCTCGGAGATGCCTCTCTATTATCACATCTGAAGGTAAATCGCTCTCTTCATTCACCATGATCAAACCATGATAACGTTCATTTGACTGCTCAGTGTTTGTTCAGTTATTGCTGGTGCACATTGTTATATTGAAACTTCAGACTGGTTGTGTGGTTTATACAGAGACAGAGCTCTGATCACAGCTATTATGCTGTATTAGTGTATATGTGGAGTTATTGTGTGGGTCAGCCGAGAGCCTGCCATTGGCCAGGTTGTCAGGTGACGACACATGGTGCTAGACCATCGCCCAAGCTCTTAACCAGCTCAGATTAACCACCGCTCATTTTTATGTTTCTCAACCAAGTATCCAAATGTCAAGACGCCAGACTGATGCTCTTCACGTTTGGAGCTGGAACAGCATAAGCTGCTTTCTCACGGCCTGAACCTGGTAAATTATTGTGGGGATTCAGCGTGTCAGAAAAGATGTGTGGTTTATCAATTTCTAGTTTCGTTTGTTGGGATTACAGTGATGTTGAATATTGTGTAGTTGGGTGTTTATTGTTTATAGTTGTTTATTCATGTTGTGTATGACCTATACGTTACCAGTCATATGTTTTAACCCATTATTGTGATTGCTGTTATTACTGTTACTTATTTTATTTATAAGTATACTTGTGTAATAGTATTTAAGTTTGGTAATTCCCAGAGGCAATAAAACATTAAGTTACTTAGGCTAATAGAGTAAAGTAATTAAATACTAGCTACTAATTATATTTGTGTCTTTAGGTTACTGTACTAATAAAAGTACTCTTTGTAAAAAGTATTGCATTACTTATTACTAATAACTTCTTAAATGCCATACTTTAACAATACAGTGGTTTACATAAAAATGCTCTTTTAAATCTTTCAAACAAATAATTGCATATTAAACTGACCAATGTATTGAAATGGTGAAGGTTAGATGTTAAATCTTGATGTTAAATCCACTAACTTTGTCCTAATTTGTCTCTTTATTAATAGTATTGGGTAGGATTAGGGATGCAGAATATGGTCATACAGAATATGTATTTTATAAGTGCTAATAAACAGACAATTTCTTAATAAAATATTTAGCATGTGAGGTATATACTATATACTGTATATACTCAAGTGTTACCAATTGTTCTATAGACCGTAGAATATTTAATGAAACGACTGAGTCATTTTTAATACAATTGACAGTAAAACCTTAATTTACTTCTTCACGGAAAAAAAGTAGCCAAGGAATTCATTACTAAGTAGTGCATATTATAAAGTAGCTTAATTTTAATTGTAGGTTTTTCAATAACAGGCTCAATATGTATTTGTTCATTTTATGCTCATTTCAAACATTTAACATTTTAAAGATTTGGTAACACTTTATTTTAAAGGTGTGCTTGCTACACGTTACATGTACTCACTATTATAATAACAATTAATTACGTAACTACATGCAAGTAACCCTAAACCAAACAATATTCCTAACCCTAACAATTTCATTAATGTTACTCAGTACTTCAATGAATAATTACACCCGTAACAAGGTCAGCTAAAATAAAGTGTAACCGAAGACTTTTATGAGAAACGGTTCGCGTGTATACAGTATACACAACCCTGACTGGAAAATAAGACAAGTTATACTTGTCCAGTCCTTTGTAATAACCTTTTCTGCCAAAAATAATTGTTTCCATCAAAGTTAAAGCTTCTTCATGAAACCATGCCAACAACAATTTATTTTCAGCTTTTCTTAAAAACATTTGAAAACTAAGCCTTTCAAAAGAAATAAAAGCAGCAGCAAGAATACATTTTTGGTTACACTTTATTTTAAGGTGTCCTTGTTACAGTGCTACATTCAAGTACTGAGTAATATAAATCAACTACATGTTATATGGTTAGGGTTTGGTTTTGGGTTGCTTGCATGTATTGTTATTATAATACTAACAGAAAGACTTTTAAAAGAAAGAAAAGCAGTTAGACTGAACTTGATGGTGTCTCTTCTCTGCAGTCCTCAAGTCCATCATGAACTGGGCGTCATTTTACGCGGTCATCAGCGGCGTGAACAGACACTCGACGGGCATCGGCCGCATCTGGCTGTCGGTCATCTTCATCTTCCGGATCCTGGTGCTGGTGGTGGCGGCCGAGAGCGTGTGGGGTGACGAGAAGTCGGGCTTCACCTGCAACACCCAGCAGCCTGGCTGCAACAGCGTGTGCTATGACCAGTTCTTCCCCATCTCCCACATCCGCCTGTGGGCCCTGCAGCTCATCCTGGTGTCCACCCCGGCCCTGCTGGTGGCCATGCACGTCGCTCACCGCCGCCACGTCCAGAAGAAGGTCCTGCAGGTTTCTGGCCGCGCCAGCGCCAAGGACTTCGAGAACCTCAAAAGCCAGAAGTTCAAGATCACCGGGGCTTTGTGGTGGACCTACATGATCAGCATCATCTTCCGCATTGTCTTCGAGGTGGTGTTCTTGTACATTTTTTACCTGATCTATCCGGGGATCAAGATGGTGCGTCTGGTGAAGTGTGACTCCTATCCCTGCCCCAACACAGTGGACTGCTTTGTGTCGCGTCCGACGGAGAAGACCGTCTTCACTATCTTCATGCTGTCCGTGTCTGGAGTCTGCGTCTTGCTGAACATGGCAGAGGTGCTGTATTTAATAGGCCGGGCGTGTATGAAATACTTTAATGGAGCAGCAGGTGAACCCAAAGCACCTTGGCTTGCTCAGAAACTGGCAACTTACAAGCAGAACGAAATAAATCAGTTGATATCAGAGCATTCGTTCAAGCCCAGATTCAACGTTGGCCGAAGGCCTACCGGGGACAAGAGCGAACGCTGCTCTGCATTTTAGGCCGAGGTTTCTATCAACCATCAGTAGTTAATGGAGGTGGATGTCTGTAATCATATTAATCATTGATCAGTGATTTACTTTTGCTTAAAGGCCCCTCTACATGTGAGGAGTAATCATGCAAATAAAGGTGCTTCACCATGCCATAGAAGAACCTTCTTTTGTCACAGAACTGAAGAACCTTTCTGGGTTCTTTATTCCAAAAGAAGGTTCTTCAGATTCAAATAACCAAAAATAGTTCTTCTATGGCATCTCTGTGAAGAACCTTTTAAGCACTTTTATTTTTAAGAGTATGGGGGGAAATATGCTGGAGAATATTACACACATCTGGTCCTAAAGCAGATAAGATCAGAGGAATAATTGAGTTTGACATGAAATAAACACTGTAGAGGATCAACAGTTAGTCATTTGCATCTGTACTGAAGTTAATATTTGTGCAAAAACTATTCGACCAATAGAAGGTCTATAATCACAAATTGATCTTTTGACCCAATACAAGGCTTGCTGTGTGGAAAGAGGAGGAGATGGTACATTTTAACCTTTTTAAAGTGTTGTTGTATGTTATTTAAATTTATTTATTGAAAACCGAAACCCTGGACCATAAGACAAGTTAGTTAGGAGAAATGGATGGATGAAAACAGAAACCATGAAGTATGATATCATATCCTGTTCCCCATGCTTGTTGATTTAACTGATATTTTGATTTATATATATATATATATATATATATAGGGCTTAACTGATGCAATTTTTTGCTCGCAGTATCAATTTTGTCATTAAACAAATTCATTTTATTGCACATGCCTTAATCCAATTTTGAATAATTTTTATTTCTCAATATATCCAGGCATTTCAATCATAATATTTCCCCCTATTTAAGATAAAGCAGTTGGTTGATGATATATATAAGGCCTCACATACTGAATAGAAATGTATGATAGCAGTTGTTTTATACTGCACAGTCCAAACAAAGGGAAAGTTTTTTTTTGACATTACTTGTGCCAGTAACACCTTTCAGTGTTTACGTCTACTATCAGCGACGGCTTAAATGTGAGTTGACCTCTAAATCCTGAGTCACATCTTTAAAGCACTGCTCTTGGACCCAGGTTCAGTTTCCGTCCCATCACTGGAGATGTGCTCAATGATTAGTTGGGGACAACTGAATACACCCATGTAACCTGCTAAAGTACCAATGTTCAATAAAATGTTTTAAAACTGCTGGTTTTCTAACTCCTCCCACTTTCAGTATTCCTATAACAGACTTCATAGCAAATTATTCTTTTTTTTTTTTTTTTTTTGGACTTTCTGATAAAGGCAAAAAAGGTGAAGTGAGACGTCTGATCAAAGAAATGAAAGATTGGCTGTTTAGAAAATGTGAATAATCAAATTAGCATTTTGAGTCTCTAAATAATATCACATGGCATTGTCTTAAAATATTTAATATCAGCTTTAAAGTTATCATCCTCTGACTTTGAAATAAAACATGGTAAGATATGTGACTTTAACACTGTCCTGCAGAGTTCAGCTCCAACTTACCTCCAAACACAGTTAAAGCTAGCTGTCACGAGCTGCACTGGAGTTGCCTGCGGAAGCCTCCAGAGGCACTCCAGCCCGGACTATGTTCATTGCTTGTATGTCTCTCTGTTCAGGACTTGTATTATGAAGTGTCTCCCCTGTTTCCATGCCAACCCTGTAATGTCTCCACCCCGCTTCTGTGTTGCCATGCCTACAGATTAGTTAATTCCCCTAGTTATGTATAGTACTTTTCGTTTCTCCCTCTGTAAGTCATCTGTGTTCCTTGTGTGTTCCCTGTTCTGTTCCCTGCACTGGAGATGTGCTCAATGATTAGTTGGGGACAACTGAATACACCCATGTAAAACTGTATTTCCTTGTGGACTGAACAAACCTGTGAAATCCGAGCGACCCGAGTGGGGGTTTCCCTGCAGCCTCTGGGATTTCATAACATACGCACTCCTCCTAGCCGGGTTGTCACTCACTGTACAGTCCTTGGAGGAGAAAAACGATCCTAAATCATCCTGGTCACGATGCTCGCCGATCCCGAGTCACTGCACAAGATGGCTGCTGTTCCTGAGCTGCTCCACCAGCCTTTAGCCAAAAGAGAAATCAAGCCACAGTCTGCAGTGTACCCCAGTGGCCCGACCCGCCAGAGCCTGCCAGCGATCCTGACTTGCCGTGGCCTGATCCGCCAGAGTCTGCCAGTGATCCTGACTTGCCGTGGCCTGATCCGCCAGAGTCTGCCAGCGATCCTGACTCGCCGTGGCCCGACCCGCCAGAGCCTGCCAGCGATCCTGACTCGCCGTGGACCGACCCGCCAGAGCCTGCCAGCGATCCTGATTCACTGTGGCCCGACCCACCAGAGCCTGCCAGCAATCCTGACTCACCGCGGCCCGACCCCCCAGCGCCTGCCAGCGATCCTGATTCACTGTGGCCCGATCTGCCAGAGCCTTCTAGCGATCCTGATTGCCCTTGGGTTCCGCCAGTGACTGCATGACTTCCGGAGATGTCGGTTCCGGCCATAGAGTCTAGAGTTCAGAGTTTTGCTGGAGGCTGCACAACTCTTTGAGGTACCAATGGATTCCACCAAGTATATGGTGGTTCCGCTGGCGATTGCACAGCCACCTGAGGTGTCCAATTTATCTGTGGAGACACGGTAGGTTCTGCCAGTTGCTGCACAAACCCCCTGTCTATGATCACCCTTGATATTCTCCTGAGACCTGTGTCTTACCTAGGTATGGCCAAGGAGGCCGTGAAACCTTCGTCCAGCCCCAAATCAGCCATGGAGGCCGCCATTGAATACTTGTTCGGCCCTGAACCGGCCATGGAGGTCATGGAACTCTCGTCCGGTCATTTTCCAGCTAAGGAAACTGGCTGCCAAAAACCAGGTGGGCGTCTCTATCTCCAGCTCCGCCCAGGTGGGCATCTCCACCACCAGTGCCAACCAGGTGGGCTTCTTTGCCCTGGAGTGTCTGGAATCCACTCCTAGGGGAGGGGCTATGGCACGAACTGGCCTGGAGTTGCCCGCGGAAGCCTCCAGAGGGCACTCCAGCCTGGACTATGTTCATTGTTTCATCTCTCTGTTCAGGACTTGTATTATGAAGTGTCTCATGCTGTTTCCATGCCAACCCTGTAATGTCTCCTGCTTGTGTGTTGCCATGCCTACAGATTAGTTTATTCCCCATGTTACCTTGTTATGTATAGTATTTAAAGGTTGGTTGATCCTTGTCTTGTCGCCGATCATTGTGGATGCACTTTTGTCATTAAGTGTCATTTGCTCAATTATGCAGTGTTTAATGCAAATATGACCTTGTTTGTGATGTCTTTGTTATTGACTTGACATAAACCAATACTTCATAACCTGTCAGTGTCTATGTCTTGACAACTTGACATTATTATAAACTTTATTAAAATAAAATAAATAAAATAAATGTCCTGCCATAAAGTAATATAACAGAATTTTGACACTTAATGACATTTTAAGGACAAATACAATTTTTACCACTGTACTTGAGGTCAAGAAAAGTATTTATGACGCTGCCATACCCTAACCTAACCCTGATATAGTATTGACACTTAATGACATTTTAATGACAAATTCAAGCCCACAAAATCCAGGGGGGCATGGTTCGATCCAGATCCAACCCCTTCCACCTTACATATACCTGAACCTACCCATCTCCACCCTTAAACCTACCAAACTCCACCCCCTAGATGTGGATCCAAGCTATGAAGGTAAAACAGTAGCAAAACTCGAGAGCTTGCGAATGTGAATGTGAGAACTTGTAAAATGAATATTTGTAT
>JAUMHP010000016.1:296615-310430 GCA_032361065.1 Enteromius trimaculatus
TGCTGGCTGTGCACAGAGACTAGAAAGAGAGGCAAGAACAGTCTGCTGCTGACCACTCACAACCTTTAAGATAGTTATATGTTTTTTAATGAAAGAACCTGCTACTACTGTCAACTTCAATAGCCTTGTGGGCAGAGCACCGCCATTCAGGACTGTTGCGCTTTGGGTGTCGCGGCTCGCAGATGTTTCCCTCTAACTTTATAAACTTGATAACATCGGTTTTGTTTCACAGAAAGATAGTCATTACTGAACAATGTGTATTTATTGAGAATAATTATAAAACAATAATTTGTAGATCAAGTAGTTAATTCAGAAAGAGCAGTTTTAATGAAAGATCTCTGCTGATTTTCATCATCTGCAAACACAGTACAGCAAGCTGATAATGCTTCATATAAAAGACAGAATGAATGCTGAAGGCTGACTTTGACTCTCAGTAACTCAGCAGTGACCGTGTGGCACAAAGATCAGATATCAATGGGTCATTACCACATTCAACCCCTCAAGCTGTGGTTTATGATTAAGAACTACTGTTCCTTTGCAACATCAGCGGGGAAAACAAACATGTTAACAGAAGGTGATGGTTTCTGAGCAGAAACACTGGATGTAAGTGAAGTCAGCAGGACAGGAGGAAAGCTTCTGGATCACCCACCACCCTGTGAACAACGAGAAACATCAAGAGCAGCTATCACAATCATCTTAAACCCTGCTAATCTACAGAAACACCTGACTGAAGTATCCACTACATAGCTTTTACTCTTACCTGATTTATCTAGTGCTGTCAAATGATTAATTGTAGTTAATCACATACTATATATATATATATATATATATATATATATTTTTTTTTTTAAATAACATTTAAAGTGTGTCATACTTTCTAAAAATATTTAATAAAATCACAATTAAGTGTTTGACAGCACAATTTTATAGGCACTAGAACAGCAAGAATGCAAAGTTTCAAAACGCTTTTTTCCCAGCATCTTGCTGCAAGTGCGTGTGGACCTGATTTAGAGACGGACAGCTCTGGTACGGTCAGGTGTGGACTCACGCTGTATTCGGCGGCTCTAGCGCATACGCATGTGCAGACTGTGCTTGGGCCCGTCCACGCGCTCCAGCTTCTCAAAATGTCTCCTGGCGTTCCTGATGTTGATGAGGGTGGCAGCAGACGCTGGAAGAGAGAAGAGCCTTCAGTCACACAGTCATCTTACTGGAGTGAGAATATTATCCAAATCTAATTGACCTCATATCAGGGAAATGTCACAGTAAAGCAGCATTGGTTCATGGCATTGCAGCTTGATCACAGCTGCAGCCTAAGAATCAAGGTCAGATGTCTCTGTCATGAGGGAAGGGCTGATGCTTACGTATTGACGGGTCAGACATGATCACCATGACGTAGGTGTTGGACGTGAACACGTCGATGAAGGCAGCGAAGTTAGAGTTACGCACTTCCATGCTCTGGAAAGAAGCGGCCAGTTTACTGTGGGACAGAGAGAGAGGTCAGAAATACCCATGATGCTGTTCAGCACTGAACACAGAGTGCATGGAGTCGCACTGACCTGCAGCTCAGCTTGAACTGCTTGATGATGTTACTTATCTTCTCGAAGCGGTGAGCGTCACGCTGCTCCTTACACTGATAGTGAGAGATCACCTGACCACACACAAGAGGCATGCATCTGCTGTTACTAATAGTGCATATGTAAATATCAGGGGTGGGCATAATCTAGATTAAAATGGCTCATTTGAATTCTGCCAAATGCGTTCAGAATATGTGTGCTACCTATTATATTTGAGATATCTGTGTGTCAGTAGTGGCATCTTAAAAGTAGGGCTGTGAATCTTGGTTTCACAATTCAATGCAATAAGATTATTATTATCAACACAATGGCCCAGTTTCACAAACATGGCTTAGCTTAAACCAGGTCTAGGCCTTAGTTAAATTAAGATATTAATGCATCTTTTACAAAATTGTAAGGTATGTCAGAGCAAGATATTTTGAGTAGAAGCAGTTCAAACATGCATTTTAGTCTGGGACTAGTTTAAGCCTTGCCTGTGAGACCAGGAGAACATCACATTCTCATTCAGGATTACTGCACATGGCTACATTTCAAATCACATTTAATTTTGTGCAAAATTTACATTTTTTTAATCATTATATAAACAGGCTACTCTTTTAAAACTATTACGTATTTTTAAAAGTGCTTTGAGTATACGAACGTTTACAGAAATAGTCTCGTCTTTTAAATGTTGGATTTTTATTTTTCTCTGTATTATTGCCGCTTGATTATTACTGATGAGATCATATACAGCGGCAGCTTTAACAGACTGCATTCAGACTAATGCACGGATCTCTTTCCATATATCAGATCATATCATATATCTGAAAACATAACTGACGGTGTGTTCATCAGTTTTGTATAAATGCATTTAACATAATTGGTACATGAAAATCACAGACGACAGGTGATGAGAATCGAAGCTCACGCGTACAGTAGTTTAGAAAACTAGTCCCGTCCGAATAGGGCTACAGTGTAATTCAGCTAGGTATACATCCGCGCTAAAATATCAAGGTGAAAGTCATCATATCTTGTGTAGTACAGACCCAGCTCCCAACTCAACTTTGTGAATAGATTAACATCGATATTTTATTTATTGCGCGATAAGAGTCTCGCTTTAACGCCGATAATGGCCCACCACTAGTGAATATACTTCATATCTATGTTCCATGAAGATATTTTGTCCTCACTTAAATATATCAAACTTTCATTTTTGATTAGTAATATGCATCGCTAATTTTTGAACAACTTTAAAAGTGATTTTCTTAATATTTAATTTTTTTTTTATTTTGGCTGACAACAAGAAAAAAACTAATAAAGAACAGCATTTTTTTCAGTGCTATACTAAATGAAATCTCTTTCCTTATGAAACCTAGCTTGCAAGCTTTGGACCATTTTAACAAATGTCTTTTGCTCAATGTCTTTTTCCATAGAATTAATTCCACAGAAATTCCAACACTTCAGAGACGTTTTCTGTGGTGCGGGCAGAAAGAAATTTTGTTTTGGTGATAAACTGCAGACAAATTAGTCTAAAACTAGTGGATTTATTTTTGATTATGTAAACATAAAATGGCAAAATAATCCCAACATGAAGGCATGAGCACAGTGTGCAGAGTCAATCTGAATGTGTGCAGGCAGTGTAAGCATTGTGATCTGTTTGGGACAAACCAGGAAAGTAGCTCTTTCAAAAAGCAAGACTTCGTCTGCCTCGATGATCTGAGCAAAGTTGCGCAGGTTGCATTCCAGCTGCTGTACGTTAGGAATGAGCTGATAGACGATGCTGGACCAGGCCTGCATACACACACACACACACACGTGTCACTCTCTGACTGTCTGTCTGTTAAAGCACTGCAGAGAAATCAACACGCTCTTACTTTATACAGCGTCTCGTCCCATATGGAGGTTCTGAAGCAGGTGCAGGCCAGCGGCCGAGAAAGCCTTTTCAGATCCTCCTCACGCTCTTTAAATATCTGAACCACAAAGCAGTGATTACTACTGAGAAACAGTGTCTTCAGTCTGAAGATGACATGGCTTTTAAGAACTCCTCTCAGTAATCAGTATTTTTAAGAGGAACATACAAAAAAAAACACCTTAACGCTCCTAAAAAGGGTTAAGAACACAGCACCAGTCAAAGGTTTTTCAACAGCAAGATGTTTCATTTTTTATAATATCACAAAATATTTGGCTATTCTTCTGAACTTTCTATTTTCAACTTAATAATAGTAACACTAACAATACATGATTTTGATTTCTAAAGTCATGATGCTAGAAATTCCTCTTTGAAATCACAGGAATTAATAACATTTTGAAAAGTAGAAAGCAGTTATTTTAACTTTTGACTGGCCGTGTACGTTGCCTTGTTTAATAGATATATTGAACCATGAAGCGTCTCACCAGGTCTCTCTGGTCCTCCTGCACCAGGTCCATCTTGTGGACCAGGCAGAAGATCTTGGCGTCAGGGGAGTTCTGGAGGATGGCCTCCAGACAGGACTGGTAGTAATGCATGTCCTTCTCCAGCTCTCGGCTCTCCACATCAAACACGTAGATCAGCACCTCCACATTACGAAAGATGTTGTCTCTCTGACTCGTGAAGTAGTTCTCCATGAACGTGTCCTGTCTGTGTGATTCACAGTCAAAGATGAAAAAGACAATGTCTTCCCAAACACACATTCCCTCAGGAGACACTTACCCGCCGCAGTCCCACAGATTCAGCACCAGATTACCCAGAAACCTCACGTGAGAGTGCTCCACATCAACTGTGAGGAAAATACCGCGGATTATAACGTGTCATGAAAGAGGATTTACGTGGACACATTAACATCTGCTCCTCTACTGAAAATAATACCAGGATCTTCTTGAAAATGTCATACTTGTGGCTCCAAGGCGGCGGGTGTCTCTGGCGATGTAATTGGCAAATATGATGGATCTCATGCTGGTCTTTCCTGATCCACTTTTCCCCATCAACAGCACCTGAAAGCAGAGGAGAGCAGCTCCTAGCACAAGGATGGGCAGGATTCGGTTTATATCAGTGTTTCTAACAGTAGGCAGAGGTCTGTTCTGCTTCTGATGTACTTCACACCTTTCTGTGACTTCTGCCAACAGCACAATTGATCTGGAGCGTTCACACGAGTCTGTTGTGTGTGTGTGTGTGTGTGTGTGTGTAACACAGAGGGAAGCACATCAGTGGTCAGTGCTCTGTTACAGTGAGCTCACCTTCTTCTTCATGGCTGTGCTGGACATTTCCCTGCTCAACTTTACTGTACCACGCTAAATCACTGTACTCCGCCGATCATCAACAACTGCAACAAGAGCACAGCACATCAACACACTTTCTCTCTCATTAAATGATGAGTTCCACAACAGATACACTTCATACAGTGATAGTTCTGTACAAGAGCTGCAATGTACATGTCACTCCTGATTTATGACCATAAACGGATCAATCAGTCCAGAACTGAGCCGAAGCTGAAGTCAGTCTGATAGTTTCACTTTAGCACAACAGACTAGAATATAAACGATTCTTGAGATTTCCCAACAACTAACAGAGTCATTTTGGCTACTCGGCTATAGTTGTGTCATCATCATCATCATCACATGATCCAGTCATGATTGATAGTGTTTTCTGACGTGAAGCCAGACTAGCTCATGCTACATGCTAAGGTACCTCTTCTGATCGTTTATTCAAGGCGAAGACGATCGTGTATTTCAGGGTGTCTCAAGTGTCCAAACACATTTCGAAGGCAGATAGTTAGTGTATCTCTGTAGGATTGTTTTTGTTGTTAATCACTTCCCGATCATGAGTCTCTCAGACCTCAGAACAAATAAAAGCGCTGTTGAGGTTAGCTTAGCTCTAACGTTACACTAGCGCGTCGACGAACACGACTAAAGCACTCGACTGCTGTAAAGGCAGTTAATCACAATCACATACCTGATTAAACTCCCCATCGATGTTTATGTCACAGTATGGAGACAAATAGCACGTGACTGACCGCCGCTGTCTCGCGATGACGTGCGCAGCTGCATCACGTGACCCGGAGGAACAAGCCAAGTATATGTAGAACACGTTTTAAAGACATTCATTCATTCATATTAATTTGTTTTTTCTGTTAGCAAAATTTCACATTCATAAACAAAAGTTTACTGGCTCTAAACCTCTTTTTTCTGTGTTCAAAATGGACTTTGATAAGTATATAGAAACTATCCAAAGTGCTGTTAATTTGAAAGCTATGAAAACTGTATCTCTATATTCATCCTTTGTGTCATCCTAAAATATAATTTTTTCCTTTTTTTTCTTTGATACCCTGGCAAAATTCTATGTTTTTTTGTTGTGTTCTTTTATGTTTATGTCATTTTGTTTGTAACTGTACTAGGTGTTGTATGGGATATCTGTCATGTCTAATAAAAAAAAAAAAAGTTTTAAAGGCATTCATTTTCTTTAGCTGTTTTAAATATATATATATATAACTCAAAACTTGTAGCAACTTTAATGAATCAAATAATAATAAAAAATAAAACAAAACTCTCTGTTTTGCATAAAGATACTCGAAATAATGAAACGTGGTTTTGCATTCTTTGTAACTACTCTTTCAACTGAGTTGAAATCATCTCATTTAGAATAATCTGTTTTTATTAAGCAGATTTGTCCTTGAGTATGACTTACATGAAAGTAAACAATCATAAAATAAAATTATAGGCCTATAAATAATCAGAGCAACTTGAAATATCCCTCAAACACTGAGGATATAAACACAAGTGTGTTCAGTGAAGGAATAGTTTGGACAAACTAAAGGACGGTTCTGTATTTAATTTACAGAGTATTTCATCTGTACAGCTGATTGCAATCTCTGTAGTAGGCCGTGTAATGTGTTTGTTAGATATACTTTTGACTTTTATGTCTTGTGTGAAGAAACTGCACGTGCGTTCATTAAACTCAGCTTCAGCGCATGTTTATAACATCCACCTATAAAATATTATAATTTGGGGATATTATCTGAAATTTGTTCCAGCAATCGTTTGTTTCCTAGATTCTGCATTCAGTTCACATGTAATCATTAAACAGAATAAATGCAGCCCCTCCAGTATTCAAGACTGCGTCAGTTCGTTTTACGGACATACGTCTGAACGATTTGTCACTAAATGTTTAAAGCATGTTGTATTGACCTGCTGTTATTTCAGCTCAATCACTCTTTGATCAGCAGTTTGTCTGTCTGGCTTGTAATAACAATAACTGAACATTTAAAAAAAAAAATTATGAATATAATTTGCAGTGAATCATAATAAAGATAAAATTCAATTTCTCTAGATCTGTAAAGAATTCATATCTTCACCAAACAGACAGAAACCCACTGATCACCCAGTGACCCTGAGAAAAACACGCTTGTCAGCCAGTTCACAAGCTTGAACAGGATTGCTAAAAGATGATTACGAGAAAGAAAAAATGACAGCTTGAACACAAAGGTTTGGTAGTTTAATGTGGTTAAAGAAAGAAAGAAAACAACCCTTTAACCAGATTTTTGTTTCGGTTAGATCAACATTAAGTCAGTTATACTAAAATGACCCAGCATTGAATGGAACGAGACATTTATTACTAATAAAAGTCCTCTGTTTACTGAAGGCATGGGAGTCTTGAAGGAGGTCTTTGATAGTGTTGATCGTGCAGTACAGTATGAATGATGAATAAACTGTCCTTGACACAATAACATTACATGTGCATCATTAGAGATCATCTTTACTGCTCCCCTTTGCCACGCTGTCCAGTATTCATTTGTTCATTACGTTCATGTGTTTTCATTGTGCCATGTGTTTTTTGCCTTGTGTTTACCTTTTGTATCTTCGTATTGTGATCCCACCCCTTTCATCAGTGTTCCCTCCCTGCCATTTGTGTGTGTCCAGGTGTTCCCCATTATCCTTGATTGTAACCAATACTAATTCATGCCCCATGTGCTGTTTTGTTGTCAGTTGTTAACGTTACGTTCATGTAAGTGCGGCTCGTGCCTATGGTTCGATTAGTGGTTTGTGCAGTCACCAAGTTTTTCATTAAATGTGTTCATTACTGAATTCAAGTCTCCTTGTTCTCCGCGCCGACTGCAGAAGTGCTCGAGTTACTTCACCGCAGCACTGTAGAGCTTTGGGCTTCGTGACACCCTTACTGTTCTTCAGACATTTCAAAACATGGAAAACTTCTTTTTAAGCACTTCCACTCTTTTAAAGGCCACAAATCATTTATATATCAAACAATGAAAATGTTAATTAACAAATATTTCCCCTATTAACAATAATTAAGAAGCACTGTAATTCAACTATTTCAATAAAAATGCAGTTGTTAAATGAATTAATTCTTGTCATTTAAATGTTGATTTACTGGATTCCTGATTAGACAAAACGCCAAACAATATACTTAAATATGAATGGATATTTATTCCACATGGATTTATTTACAGTGTGTTACTTTTATGTAGAATTATTATTTTAGACTAGAATTATGTAGAATTATATACTTTATTTTAATTCTTCCTTCCATCAAGCCTCAGCTGCTAGGATCTCCTAGTTTGCATCCTAACAGACACAAAAATCTCCTTAACAAGATCTAAAGACGGTGTTTTACTCCTCTGTATATGTCTGTCACAGCTGTGATGAGTATCCTCGTCTTCATCTTCATCTTCAGCATCACTCTGGAGCCCATAGCGGCGGTGGGCGGGGCTGACCGCATCATCACCATGATCCTGCGCGTCTATTGGCTCGTGTCACCCTGACGTCACGATCATGATTAGAATTGATGATCGGACGTTTTGATTTCATTGTCTAGTGAGGGGATTGGGAAAGAAATCTGCTGAATTCGAGGGGTTCGATGATTTCTCTTCAAAAGGTATCTTCTCGTTTAATCTCCTCGGCAGGGTTATACGTGGCTATTCTCCTTTACAGCGACCGCCATACATTTAGATCAGCGCTTTACCAGCCAACAAAATAATAATAATAATAATAATAATAATAAAAGTTTCGCGTGGTGGGTTTGGCTCGCGCGTGGCCTCCTGGGCCTGTCAGGAATCTGTCTCGCTTTGTTTACCACTTTACCTCAGTTCAGACACGCTTTTGATTCAGTTTGTGGACAGCGTTTTGTCCCGTGATGAGCGTCTGTCGTTCTAGCCGCTTGAGATGTCGCTATTATTTTGATTTCACGCCCAATAAGATATGATTATTGACGCAGAAATGAGTCGTCGGCACTGAGCAGATTCCCAGCCGTGACACGAGGAAGCAGACGAGCTGTGTGTCTGGCCTGAGCTGCGGATGAGATGAGAGAGAGTTAGTAATGGCGCGGGATGATGGAGACTTTAGCACTGCAGCTAAACCGCATCAGCACCGCTAGTACACAACACACACATCACAACACAACACACACACATCACAACACACACACATCACAACACCAACATCACAACACACACACACACACACACACACATCACAACAAACACACACAACACACACATCACAACACAACACACACACACATCACAACACACACACACACACATCACAACAAACACACATCACAACACCAACATCACAACACACACACACACATCACAACAAACACACACATCACAACACAACACACACACACACACACACACATATAAACACACACACACACACACATCACAACAAACACACACAACACACATCACAACACACACAACACAAACATCACAACACACACACACAACACACACATTCACAACAACACACACACGTTACACACACTGTGTAGACAAAGGACACTATAGTGTTTCTTCTTCTTCACACACTGTCCTGATTTCTCTGTTCAGTTGAACAGAATTAACACTTTATTTTAAGGTGCCCTTGTTTCAGGTTACATGTGTACTATTAAAGCAACAATAAATGATTCATAATTATATGCAAGTAACCCCAAGACAAACCCAAATCCTACCCGTATAGTAAATAAATGTATAATTACACTGTAACAAGGACAACTTAAAATAAAACCTGTTATTTTCATTACAACTGCACTGAACTATGAATACCATGAACTTCATTTGAAGGTGTCTTTGTAACAGTGTAATTATATATATATACTGAGTAATATTAATTATTCATACTGTACTTACAATATGATTAGGGTTAAGATTAAGGTTTGTTTTTAGGTTACTTTCATGTGATTATTCATAGTATTCACTTGTGTTAGCTCTTTTATCAGTGGTTTTATACTTTAAAACAGGTTTTATTTGGAAAACTGCATTTGGTTAAACTTTATTTTAGGGTGTCCTTAGGTTTAAAGTAGTGAGTGAACTGAATCACATGCGTGTACTTCATTAGGGTTGGGGTTAGGATGATGGTTAGTAATCATACGTAGTTTATTGTTATTAGAGTACTGAATACATGTGATGGGGAACTAGGACGCCTTAAAATAGAGACCACTTTATTTTCCCACTGTGTTGCCCTCTATTTTGGTATTTCAGATACTAATGATAAATAATTTAAAGTGCTGTTTGAATCAGAGCTTGTGCATATGTGTGAATGGGTAAAAGATTGAATACACTGCTGATAAAACTACTAATGTAGTGGAGACCTTTGTGTTCTGTCTTCTTCAGGTCTGAGCGTCTGTCCTGGAGCGAGCAGGCCGTGTGTGTCTCTGTCCTCCTCCTGAACACAGCGTATAGCAGACAGAGTCACGATGGCTGGGCGCTGGTGTGAATAGACTTGTGTGTGCCCGTGTGTCTCTGCTGTATGTTGAGGTTAGTCACAGCTCAGCCTGATTCCTGGGGTCTCTCAGCACATCCATCAGAGGGATGGAAAAATGGCTGGAAAAGAGGAGCATTCACACTGTGAGTCTGCAGTCAAAGCCTGTTGATCCTGCCGCATGCAGCACATACAGTACACACAGAGAACTGACACGGCATTACTCTCAGACCCTCGGCTCCAACAGCAGAACAGAAAATTCATTGAGAAACAGAGCAATTTGCACAGTAATTAGAGAAAAATCACGGTTCGATACGATACAGTACTGTCACGGTTCGGTATGTTTTCGATACGGCAAAAATACAATAAAAAAGAGAATTTCTTTGATTTTCTTTTGATACATTTTTTTTTTTATTTTTTACATTTTTTATATTAAAACTAACATAATATGACCTTGTTTCCCCCCCCTTTTCTTTTACTTTGAACAACAATGGAGCTATACTTCACATATCTTCTGGGGTTTCTTCTTAGCAGCAAATAAAGAAGTGTTTTTGGAAAAGTCAACCTCGGATGGTATTTATTCATTAATTAAAACTCCCCGTGTTCGTAGACCGTGCGCGCCATCCACTGACATCCAGGGTGCCCTTTCTTCCAGCGGGACAATCCACATGAGGGGAGACGAGATTTAAATTCGTGGTGTATGTGTCACCAAAGGCTTAGGGGTCGTTCACACGCAGCGTTTGTTCCTGGTTCTCGTCTGTTTGGGGGCGGGAGGAGCAGACAGTGGCTTCCCCGTCCCGTCGTTTGCGCTGCCTTGTTGAGCGTAGCATTAAAAACATTATATTTTACACAGTTTATTCTTTTTTTTTTCTCTCTGAATCATTCGGTTTGTATGCGTACCGAACCGAAAGCCTCGTACCGAACGGTTCAATACGATTACGCGTATCGCTACACCCCTAGTATTTAGTAACTAGTAATGACTTTTTTAGAGGAACCCAACACTGCTGATATGTTACAAGTGTGTTTTATAGTTTTCAATGAAATGTGAATAAAATCTAATCGTGTGTTTGTGACCTGAATGACAGTAAATCAGTCATAAATACTGTAATATATACTTCTGGAAGACAGAAATAGGTCCGATAACGAGGACTGAAATGTCTAATAATCCCTGACACAGCTCTGGGTGAAACATAAAAAACATATAAAAACAGTTTGTTTGAAGAGTACAGTCATGATAAAATGAGACTAGTTATCTGTCAGTATAACACCCCTCCTCCTATCAGCTGCAAGCACTTTAACAAAACGCAGACATTATTCCACAGATGATAACATGGCTTTGCCTGTCTTTACCTGACGGTCTCCTGTCTTTCAGATGAACCTGAGGTCTGTATTCACAGCCGAGCAGCAGAGGATCCTGGAGCGCTATTATGAGAACGGCATGACCAATCAGAGCAAGAGCTGCTTCCAGCTCATCCTGCAGTGCGCTCAAGAAACCAAACTGGACTTCAGCGTGGTCAGAGTGAGCCTGCCTCTTCTAATCATGTGACATCTCATTTCAGACGCTCTGAGCTGCTTATTTAGCGGTCGACCATTGTGGGTTTTCTGATACCCATGTCTAAAGAGCAGCGTGATAATGAAATAAAACTTTATTAAACAGTGTTTATTAAATATCTTTATGTTAATTTAGTACATTAGACATGACAAATGTGCATTATTTGTGGAGATTGACCAATACAGATATCTACAAAATGGCCAAACATTAAATAACACAGAATTTGAAATCTTAATTCACTGAAGCTCTGACGGGGGGAGTGAATAAAATTGCTTCTGTGTCTAATCTTTGTTGCCACGACTAAACTACATCAAAACCCTAAAACAACCTTAAAATGAGAATTTTTACATCTCAGATGCATTAAAGTAAGTGCTTGAATAAAAAAAAACATATTTCCATTCATTACTAGTGAATTTCTAAACACTGACAGAAGGTAAATAGTAGTGTAGATAATATTGTGACAACGACAGGCTGGCTGAACGTTCTCCTGTGTATTACATGGCTAATAATTATTGGGCACAAAGTTTTGATTTGACTTTTTCTAGTAGCTTATTAATATTTCATCAGCTCAGTTCCTAGAAAGTGGCTTTTAGCCAAGACGGACAAACAAGCTCAGACCAGAAAACCATGTCAGTAAGGGATGATGTGAAGTCCTCCTGCTTATTACATGGTTAGTCAGTAAGTAAAGGCTACATAAGGAATTACACTGGCATTGATTAGGTTTTGAATTATAATTTTTTTGGTATAGTTTCTACAAAACGTTTAGTTCTTTGCACTTGTTTCTGCTCTACCTCATGCCTGTGTGTTTCTCTTCTTCTGTGGTTTCAGACATGGGTAGGAAACAAGCGTCGGAAACTGGCGTCTAAGGCGGATCAGAATGGAGCCGGCGCTCAGGTGCTGTCCCATCAGCATGCTTCGTGCGGCTCCGGCGGGGCGCTCGTGGCCGGCTCGGTGCTGACGGCTGAGATGGCAGCCATGAGGAGCATCCAGCGCGGTCCTTCGGTCACCCACCTCCTCCCCCCGCAGGCCTCGTCCTCCTCTTCCTCATCCTCTCCCTCATCTTCCTCTCCGCTCAGCGATGTCATTCTGACGGGCATTTACGCCAACTGCTTTGATGCTAGCGTTCATAACAAGGCGGCAGCGAAATCACTACCCTCGCACGCAGAGATGGAGCCGCCCGCCATGCAGAGGAAATCCCCCATCATCCCCAGCGGCTCCAGCATGCTCAAGTGCAGCCAGACACTCAAACCCTTCCCCTCCAGAGACATCATGGCCCCCAGCTGGACCCCACAGAGCCGCGCCTCGCAGCAGGCGTCCTGGCCCCAGAAGACCTCTGCGGCGCACCGCGTTCCTGCAGATGCCGGCGCTCAGATTAAACACGTCTTCACTCTGGCCGGATCAGAGCGGCCTCCAGACGCCAGGAAGACCAGGCCGGTCGAGGCATCTGAGGTCTTCTCAATCGCTATGGAGACGGCCGACGCTGAGGACGAGTACTCCAGAGAAGAGGAGCTGGCCAACATGGCCCTGCAGATGCAGTGTGGGAAAGCTTCCTCCTCATTGACTGACAGCTCCTCAAACTCTGCTCTGTTTGGAGAGAAGGGATGCCAAACCAGCAGCTCCTTACTGAGCAGAACATCGTCCCCCGGCAGCTTCCCGCTGAAACTGCTCTCGCAGACGTCTGCCAGAATACCCTGCCTCAAGGTAAGCTATCATAGTTACACAGTGATTCAGTGTTTATTAGGGCTGGGAAAATAAATTGATGCATAACAGGGTTGGGAATCGAAAATCAATTCCATTTCCGCATGCTTAAGGTCAGGAGACCTCTTCCAAAATTAACATTTTAATTCCACCTATCAATTCCTGTGTGTGCAATCAGTCAGTCAATGAATCATTTCATTCATAAATTACATGAGATTTTGTTTAGTTAGTTTGTCAGTGTAACGGAGACTCAGGGACATACGGATCCATTTGCCAGGCTTTATTAGAACTTGTCAACAAGCAAGGGTAATCACC
>JAUMHP010000016.1:358122-368236 GCA_032361065.1 Enteromius trimaculatus
GGATCCTCTGGGCCGTGTTCTGGGCTCCAAGGTGGCCTGCCATTGGGTGTGCGTGGGCCAACTCCATTATTGTCTCCATCTTGCTGCTTGGTACCACAAGGAGACGTTTTTCCTCCCCCCTCCTCTGGGCGACACAGTACAACAGGCAGATGAAATACGGGAGAGGGTGAGGGGCTGGAAACACTTCATGATCGTCAATGACTCTTACTCTTTTCCAACAGTGCTTTAATCGGTCATCCTCCCGTTGTTCCACTCCAAAGGCTCCCCCTCCCGTGAACTGCTGGAACACATCAAAGTAAACATTAGCATCACGAGAGGGGGACTCACCATCTCTCCCGCTGTCCGTGGTGGCAAGTGCTGGTCGGGCCCCCTGGGATGACCGACGTCTTTGGCGTGGTCGTCGTACAGGCTGCGCGGCGGTGGCCATGGCTCTCTCGAACCCCAGCCAGTCCCGTCCCAGTAGTATAGCCACTGGCAGGTCCTTGACGATTCCTACTTCGACCGTCTCGTGCATGTCACCTCTTCGGATTTCCACCGCACATGTCGGTACCTGCTGGGTATCACCGTTTACACAAGTTACTGGCACAGTACCTTTTAAAGCTGCCCGGGGTCCTATAACATCAGGCCTCATAAGGGTGATGCTGCTCCCGGAATCTTTATAATTCCTTCCTCGAACTTCCACTGAGATCCGAGGAGACGCCTTTGGGACTTCCCGATGTATCGCGCAGCCTTTGAAGACGGAGCGGGTGGATCGGTTGGCATCGGTTAATCCCGGGGGCTTACCGGCATGTGTACTGGATGCTGGGTGCCCTCCGGAGCGCGTCGGTCCTGGACCACCCTCCGGGGAAAAGAAGGCGCTCTCCCCTGCGTCCCAATGAAAGGCAGCATCCGCCAACTCTATTGCTTCAACCAGCTCATTTACAGTCTGCGGGCCCCGCATACTAGCAGCCTGCCGCATGTTCCTGGGCAGGACGCTCAGCATTTTATCTACCACCACCTTTTCCACTATTGCTGGACATTGGATCCGTCCTGCTTGAGCCAGTGTTCGATGAGCCGCATTAGATCGGCGGCTTGAGCACGGGGCGGCAGACGAACTTTATACTCCCAGTCGAAGAAGAGTTGGGCGGCTGTTGTTGACGAAAGACCCAACCTTGCCAGAATTTCTGCCTTCAACTGGTTTTAATTATTAATTTGAGTTACGGGTAAAGAAAAATATGCCCGTTGGGCTTCACCTGATAGTAGTGGAGCTAGCGCACCTGCCCAGGTATCCGTTGGCCATCCCTCAGCTGTTGCTGTAGCCTCAAACATTCGTGAGAAGGTTTCTACGTCGTCATCGGCCGTCAGTTTAGGCAGTAGGTGAGCGGCGGCTGCTCGGGGGTCCGGTAAAGGTGTTTTTTGGTCCTGCAGCGAAGCGTATCTGTGTCACACGTTCTTCAAGCGTGGCTTGTCTTTCCGCCATATGTTCAAAATAGCGCTGTTGTCGGACGCTGATCTGTTTTATAAACTCCTCCATGGTCCAGTTGGAAAGGGGAGAGCAGCACGCGCCTGTGTGACTGAGAGAAAAAAAAACAAGCGTTGTGACAAGCGAAAACCGGAAGGGGAGGATGTGTTAAAAAAAAAATGTGATTTTTCCTATGGTCTCTGTCGTTCTCTAGGCCGGTGTAATTGCCCGCATTCTCCACTAGTGTGAACCATGGCGCTAGAGAATACGACAAGAGACACGGATGCAGTAAACACAAACCCCGGAGGGTGGATTTATTTAAAAGTCTCTGGTGAGTAACTGTGATGACGGTGATGGTGACGGTGCTCGGCGTGCTTGTGAATCCTCTTTTCTTTCCCAGGTCGCGGTGACAGGTGCTCCAGTGATCCTTTGTGTGATCCGGGCTCGTCGCTCATGGCATGTCGTCTGAGAACAGAGAAAAACAGGTAAGTCATACGCCAGCAGAATGGAGTCGTAGCTCACACTTCCTTGTTGTCGTGTTCCTTTTAAAGTTGTCCAGCCATGAGCGATTGGCCCGGATTGATGTGTTCCAGGTGTTGCTCGTTCGTTGCCAGGATGACGCTGATCGGTACCCATCACAGCACACATGTAGAAAGGCTGAGTGAAAGTGGAAAAAAGACAATTTACACATTTCATTACAGCTGTTCAAAGACAATTTACTGGCTTATCAGAGTGCCGCCAAATCGGCTGAGGCGACCTATTTTTCCAATTTAATTTTGCACATCAGTCTAGACCTAAGTTCTGGTTTTCTGTTATCAATTTTGTTGTTAATCCCCCAGTAAACATTGTGTCAGTTGCCTCTGTTGCTCTTTGTGAAAGCTTCTTGAGGTTTTTTAAGGACCAGGTAAGTAAACCCGGACTGGTAGTGTTATGGAAGCGGACTCTGCACAGGTAGTAAGTTGGATAAAGATGTTTATTTACACAGCAGAGGATACAACAATGGATGAAGAGAATGTTCAGGGTGAGTATCAGAGAACTTGAATAGTAATATTAGGCAAACGTAGCAATGTAAAGAGGACAGAGACTGCGTCGGGGACCGGCACCACAGAGGTGGGGGGCTTGCTGTGCTCGTAAATAAACGGGGGTGTAATCCAGCTCATTTTACGGTGAAGGAGCGTATCTGTAATCCGGATGTGGAATTATGTGCTGTTGGACTACATCCATATTACTTGCCCAGGGAATTTTCTCATGTTTTTATGGTGATAGAATGATATGGTGAAGAATAATAGACCTGCTGTATGCGAATGTAAAGGATGCCCACAGCTCTTTCCCCCTCCCCCCATTGGGAAGGTCAGATTACAACCTGATTCACCTCACCCCCTGCTATGTGCCTCTTGTTAAGCGCCTGCCTGCAACTTCAAAGATTGTAAGGAGATGGACAGAAGAGACAAAGGAAACACTTCAGGGCTGTTTTGATGTGACTGACTGGCAGGCACCCTGTGACCCCCACTGCTGTGGAGTGGCATGAGGACTATTACTGGTTACAGGTCAAGCAGCAGTGGAGAGGGTAATGGTAGTGTGGAACGGGCTAATGAGCTGAATCAGTTTTTTAATAGATTTGATGCAGGTACCCCAAATCACCAGGCTGACGACTCTTCAGCAGCTGAGCGACAACGTTCACACCTCGTCCTTAGACCCCTCGGCTGATAGTTATCACCTGGGAATTACTAGTTCCCCGCCCCCACCAATTATCTTCACCACTGAGCAGGTGAGAAGACAGCTGCAGAAACTCCACATAGGCAAAGCTGCAGGCCCTGATGGTGTGAGTCCTAGGGTCCTGAAAGACTGTGTGGAGTACTTCACCATGTCTTCAGCCTGAGTCTTCAGAGAGTCCCCATTCTATGGAAGACATTATGCCTCGTTCCTGTTCCAAAGATGCTGCGCCCTAGTGACTTGAAGGATTACAGGCCCGTGGCTTTGGCGTCACACATTATGAAGACTCTGGAAAGAACAGCTTAGGCCTATTGTCCAACCACTTCTGGATCCCCTCCAGTTCGTCTACCAGCCCCGTCTAGGAGTGGAGGACGCTGTCATCTTCCTGCTGAACAGGGTCTACAACCACCTGGACAAGCTGGCAAGCACTGTGAGAATCATGTTTGTTGATTTTTCAAGTGCTTTTGATTCCATCAGGCCAGCTCTGTTGGCTGAAAAGCTGAGGACGATGCAGGTGGATGCCCCACTGGTGTCCTGGATGGTGGACTATCTTACTGGCAGACCACAATATGTACGTCCACACAGCTTGATTGATCAGCAACACCGGGACTGTCCTCTCTCCCTTTCTCTTCACTCTCTCTGCAGACTTCAACTACTGCGCAGAGACCAGCCACCTCCATAAATTTTCTGATGACTTTGCAGTGGTTGGAGTAACCACCTACTGCTCAATGCGACAAAGACAAAGGAACTGGTGGTGGTGGATCTGAGAAGGACAAAGGCTCCAGTGAACCCTATCAGCATCAAAGGGGTAAGTGTGAAGGTGGTGGAGGATTATAAATACCTGGGAGTATACTTGAATCACAAACTGGACTGGTGCAAGAACATGGATACTGTGCATAGGAAGGGTCAGCGTCGCCTCTAATTTTTGAAAAGGTACATCATGAACTCATGAAAAGGGACATCAAATTGTTGATTAGCATCACCAATTAAAACATTTATTAAATTATAAAATAAATATTCTTCTGTAAAATTAACAAGACTGAGTGTAAGCTACGCAATGCGCGTGATGACGTCATTCGAGCCCACTGGAATCGTTAAGTGAATCGTTTGTTCTCAACAAGAACCGGTTTTTGATTCCCATCCCTATATGGGAGCACATTCAGCAACAGACTCCGACTCCCACGATGCACCACAGAGAGACACAGGAAGTCATTCCTGCCTGTCTCAATTAAACTACTGAACTCTGAACTATAACTGTCACTCAATCACTGCACATGTATTTATACCGGTACATACCGGTACATTCATGTCATACTCTTTACTATGTAAGGTTTTTATATAATTGTTGGAGCGCTGGAGACACACATAGACAACAGAGGCACGCTGGACTAGGTAGACGACTACACACCACAAGCATGGGAGGTTCCTGGAGACAAGGAGAGACACTAGAACGAAGGAGAACAGAAGGTAACTACAAGGTAAGTATTTACAATATCGTAGAGCAATGAGTTTAGTTCACTTTGTACTTATTATATTTCTTATTTATGTGTTTCGTTTTTGTTTTTCCTCTCTTTGGCTGTAATTGTGTACTCTTATTCTATGAAGATGTTTCTAAGTGTAAAGCACTTTGGTCAGTCTTGTGGCTGTGGCTATGCTATATAAATAAAGTAAACTTGAAACTATATACAATCAAAATTGCCAGGTAAAACCACTGTAAAAAAAAAAAAAGGTGTAAATAATTAAGCCATTATAAAGGTAGCATAAAGTTAAAATAACTTACTAGAAGCTGCTGAGACGTATGTTTTGGATAATATGCAAATAAATACCTTGACTTTAATGAACCAAATTGAAGATTCCTTTTAATTAGAGATGCCAAACAACGATGCAAGTGATTAAATGAATGAATGAAACTTTATACTTACAAACATGTGGCCGGGTATCAATGGGCTGCTGCAGATAATAATTCCATATTATTTTCTTCTGTTTGAAGTTTGGGGGCTAACAGTTTAATGCAAATCACTATAGATGGTATTTGAGATGTTTACCATACAGAACTTCAGTTTAACTTTCATCTGAGTCTTATTTTATATTTATATGATTAAACTTAAGATCCCGTTGGAATGATTAACCCTTACTGTATAATCATAGCATTAGTCAAAAGTAGAGGGTTTTCAGGCTATCAAATAAATAATATCAGCATCTACATTCACTGTATTTTCCAGTCTCTGCTGTAGTGTCTGTGTCCTAACTTCCCAGATTGCATTGCCACTGTGACGACACATTCCCATTTTCTATTGTAAGCATAATGTTACCAAAAGATTATACAGTTACCACTGGGACATATGACTATATTTTAGCTTAAATTCTTTTGTGCAATGTAAATAAATGTATCACTAAAACATGATACATTTATCATTTAGAAATACAGGTGTATTTAACTGTGATATTGTGATGGTTTTTTCATTGAACTTATACACAGTTTACTAAGTAGAAAAATACACTGCTCCTCTTCGTTTAATTTTATTTCAGAGAAAACATCCTTATCACTCGAAAAACTTCTCAGACCTGACCTCGATCACGCAGAAGAGGATGAATGTGAGTAAAAATATGGAGCCCCTATTGAACCAACTCAAAATTGGAGAGACCAAGATCCTTTCTCAAACAACCGTTGTTAATGCTGTTCTACGATTCATCGTATACGGTCTCCTTTTCAACCTTGAAAAAGATGAATTTAAGAACCTGATTCATAACGTGCAGCCTAATTCTACTGAACGATCAAGATCAACAATCTGTACCAATTTAGAGGAAGCTGCGGGAGGAATGAAGAAAAGTGCAACAGAAGCCATTAGCAGGGTGGAATTACTGGAGTTCAAGCCAGCACAGCTTTATAGGTATGACAGCGCACTGGATTGACCCAGACTATCTACAGCAATGCCCTGCAGCACTTGCCTGTCAATGTTTAATGTACTTGCAGCTGTGATACATGACATATATTCTGAATTTGAGATCCATGAAAAAGTTCACCAATGTATCACATTTTCATTTACAGGCCGAAAAGAGCTAGAATAAGTTCCAAGAACTTTGAGAACCAGCTTTTGTTGAAGTTGAATAAAAATATTGCCCTCCTCTGAGACTGAGAGAAAAATCAAATCAAAGCCAGCTCTGAATTTTGTTTTACTTTTTTTTTTTATTGTAGATTACAAATACCTTTCTTGAAGAGAAAATTGTTTTAACATTGAAGTTTGAATGAGACTTACTTCGATCTATTTAGTTTTTCCATTTTGAAATATTATGTTCAATTTAATTTCTATATTAGGAAATAAAACCTCAGTTTCTGGATTTTCCACATTTCTTGGTGTTCTTTGAGACTATTTTACTCTACGATAAATACTCGGATACTTTAAGACTTTCACTCAAGTCTTGGAATTGGTGACTTGTAACTTGTAACGAATGCGTTTTTACAGTTTGGTATCCATACGTTTACTCAAGTATTGTTTTTCAGATACTCTTTACACCTCTGGCAGCAACATAATATGTCTCCTCTGAGGATGGGACTTAAAATACTGTTCTGCCCAAGATTACACTTGTTTGGTTTTGTGAGGAGGACAAGATGTTTGCAGTGCTTTTATCTTAAAAGTCTAGAAGATTTTGTTTGTTTTTTTCTTGAAGACTGATATGTGTGGACTGTTTTTTATTGCAGGTTTTGTTCAACAAATGTCAGTTCCATGACATTTACTGTCCACGATTCCACATTCAGGTGAATAATTGTGTATCTTCTATGATTTTTAAAAAGTGTTCATACAGTATTCATATTGAACAGTCATTTACACTAATGTATAAGGTTATGTCTAAGAGGCAAGTGCTCAGAGCTGGATGTTGACCTCACTGTGAGTACCGTCACCATCAAGAGTGCTTTCATTGCCATCAGAGAGGAATCCACTACCAGAGTGCCGTGTTCTACACTCCAGTGCTGTAAGTCTCTGCTTCAGACGCTGCTGAGTCGCTGTGTATTCGGCCAGTAACCGAGCAAACCGAGTCTGTAATATTTCAAGAGAAGCTTCCAGCCTCTCCACTTTCTCTTCAACACGCTCTTCTCCCATCCCACCTGCATCCAACTCTTCCAGCAGACCCTCCTTCAGAAGGATCTGTCTTCCCCTCTCTTCCAGAGCTTTCTTAGCATCCGGATACTCCATTACAGCCTCCATCAGGTCATCCTTTGACAAACAGAAGAGGTCAGAGTAGCCAATGCTACGGATGTTAGCTGTGCGACGGTTGCCCATTTTGCTGCCTTTGATGTTGAGGATGCTAATCTCTCCAAAGCAGCTTCCGGAGGTCAGGTGTGCATACTGGGTCACCCCATCATCGGCCACAACAGCAAGGCAACCTTCTTTGATGATGTACATCTCTTTTCCTATGTCTCCCTTTCGGCAGATGTAGTCTCCCGGACTGAAGACCTGGGGCCGCAGCTTGAGCACCAGTTCAACCAAAAGCCCAGCTTCGCAGTCCTGGAAGATACGGACCTTCTTCAGTGTGTCCAGGTGCACATTGATAGCAATCTCAGCCCGCAGTTTGTTAGGCAGATTCTTCAGGACGTGTTGCTCATCAATTGCTTTCTTGTTGGTCCACAAGTAGTCAAACCATTTGATGACTCTAGCTTCCAGCTCTTTGCTGACCTTTCTGAACTGCATGTAGTGTTTGATGGCATCAATGTGAGCCTGAAACTCAGCCCGTGTGGCATTCATGTTTGAAATCATGGCTCCTACATTGCCAACAATGGTGGCAAAAATAAGAACGCCAACAAGGAAATCAAAAACAACAAAAAGATACTCCTCATCCCGCACCGGAGCCGGCATTTCCCCAATGGTTGTCAATGTGAGGGTTGACCAATAGAGGCAGTAGACGTATCCTCGTGTAAGTGTGCCAAACTCAGGGTCAGAGATGTTGGGGTAGACCCACTGGTCGGATCCAAATCCCAGAGACTTGGAGATGGCAAAGTAGATGCAGGCGTTCCAGTGAATGATGACTAGGATATAGAGAACCAAGTTGCAAATGCGGAACATGTTGGGGTAGCTTGTGCGGGTCTCGGTGCGGTGGAAGAACTCAAACAGACGCGAGAAGCGCATCAGTCGATTGAAACGCAGCTCTGGCACATGAATGCCAATGGCGATGTAGGCTAGATCAGTGGGTAGTATGGATAGCAGGTCTAGCTTGAATTGCATTGTATGAAAATAGCTTTCTCTTAACTTGGTAAGGTCCTTCACCAGAAGACCCTGCTCTAGGAAACCTACAGTGAAGATACACATTGTCAGTTCTTCACGATTGCTCACTGTAGAAAAAGTGTCTATTGAATTTTTTAAAGCAAAGTGTCACAGCAATTCTTCTAAAAATATGATAAACGCTGTAATATTCTGACCTGTTCTCAGTCTCACACAGGTGTCCAGTATATAAATGACATCAGAGAGATAATCCAAAACCAGCCAGAGAATGAAGTTCCTGGTTTGAAGCTCATCAAAGCAGGCCCTGTGTTTGGGATATGAATAATGAAACACCATCAGCTTGAATCAGGACTAGCCCTTTCACATGACACAAAAACACTTATTTACATGAATCATCATCAAAATGAGAACCTAGATCACACACACTTGCTCTTGAGGTCTAATTATACGGCTTGGGTTTAATGGAAGAACAGCTGCTACAAATACCTTCCTCACAAGCCCTACATGCAGCCTTCTGAATCCAAAATAGAGTAGGTTTATTCTTTCTTCCACTAATAGTTTTCAGATTATTTTACTGTACAATTCGCTGACTAGTTTTACATTGTAATCAGTGGATTCATTGAAGAATTTTAGCTCTGAAATGATGTGCAGTACTTCTGCTTCAATTCCAATAACAGACATTTCTATTGTCTTACCTAGCCACCACAAAGCACCAGTTGTAAAATACAGCTGTGGCAATAACAAACAGCCAGCGGTAGTACAGGTCATCAGCGGGTGCCAGTATGAAAACATCAGACTTTTTCCTGAAACCCAAATATATTTTATTGTGTTTGCATGTGTGAGACAAAACAGTAGAGATTTTATACAGTTGAACGTAATGGTGTGAACGTATAGACTAACTTGGTTTTGGCACTGCTGTTTCCATCATGATCAGGTCTGATGCTTATTCGACTGGGAGCAATTTGGAGTTCAGGTCCTCTGAAGCGCTCTAAGAAGGAATCTGGCCTTTCCTCCTCTTCCTGGAGGCTTTTATGGGCCCATTCTCTAAGAGTGACCACCATACTCACCAGCCTGGGAAACAAAGGGAACTAGTTGAAATACCCATCTCAAGCAAAGACATTATTCCAGAATTGAGTTTTTCTTCTCAGTCTTTCTTACAGAAATAATGGTAAACTATCCAGAAGCTGGGTGTTTGACACCTGTAGGTAAGCTCTGAAGAGTCCCCTAATCCACACTGCCAAAGACGCACAGCTTTCTTATGTCTTGATCTTTGGTCAAACTGCACAGTCCTTCTCTTTTATAGATATATTAATTTTGCAGTAGATTGGACAAAAAACAAATATCATATATCAACTTGAAACAATTCTTAAAGCATGCTAAAATGATAAAAAATCCATTCATCCATGCATTAATATTAATTATTTTATTGATAATTAAGTTGGGTTTATAGTTTCTTAACTTATAAATAGGGATGGGAATCGAAAACCAGTTCTTGTTGAGAACCGGTTCCCAGTGTTTCAATTCCTTGGAATCGTTTGCCAAATTTGCAAACGATTTCCTTAACGATTCCAGTGGGCTCGAATGACGTCATCACGCGCGTTGCGTAGCTTACACTCAGTCAATAGTAAGCATGGCATCTGAAGGATTACAAATTTTAGAATGTCTTGGATCTGCTGATGCTACATTCTGAAATAATATCATATAAGAGGCACATTGTATTTAGGATTTAAAGTAAAGGTGTTAA
>JAUMHP010000016.1:369694-385913 GCA_032361065.1 Enteromius trimaculatus
AAAGAATCGAATCGTTAAGCAGAATCGAAAATGGAATTGGAATCGTAAAAATCTTATCAATTCCCATCCCTACTTATGAAGTAACCGTAAAATGTAAAAATGTATTAGTAATACTAAAGGTGCTTCTCAGTATCCCTCCACATTTCCTTACTACATCCTATGTCCAGGAAACTGATCAAGCTCAGCCATCTTGCAGCATATCTAAATTCTCTAATTGCACTGCAAGGAGGCGAGGATCAAGGAGTGAGGAGGCTTTCTGAGAAGTCATGAGAGAGGAAACACAGATGTATCCTATGCATAAGTTCTTTATCAACTAAATTGTCTTTTGGACTGTTGTACAAAAACACCTGCCCACAGTTATTATAAAGCTTGGAAGAGCCAAGACACTTGTTTATGTAACTACAGTACAACTGTATTTTTCTGAAAGAAGAAAGTCATATTCCTCCGATGTCTTGAGGGTGAGTAAATCATGGGATAATTTTCTTTTTTTTTTTTTGAGTTAACTATCTTTTTAAAGATGATTATCTTTAAATGTCTACACAAAGGCCACAGCACTGAAACGACATATGGATATTGTATGTATACTTTATTATATCACACTTTATTAGCTTCTATTTTAGAACACAAGTATTGTCTAATCAAACACACACTGGGCAAAAGCACAGCCCTCCATGTACAACTAACCGGTGGTGTTCAGCTTGTACAGTGGTCGTAAATATTAGATTTTATCACCAAACGGGAAAAAGATTACTTCAAGAATGAAAGGATTTTAGAGTTTGCCATTTAAAAAAAAAAAAAAAAGAGAGAAAGAAAAAAACACAGCAAATGGAAAGAGAATATGCCCAGAAGACTATCGGCATAGATAGTTCCAGCAATCAACTATCGGTGCCAAATCGATCAATCGAGAGACCTCTAGTAGTAGTATTTTATATTTAGCATTAAAGGTCCAATGAAAGGGTATTAGTGACAAATCTGTTCTTGTGTTTTGCGATCTGAGGTAAACAAACTTGGTTCTGTGCGTCAGTGTGTGATTGGGTGTTGAGATGTGGGAGTGACACAAAAGAGGAGGCGGATGTACATGAGCTTACGTTAAAGAGGCTGAAGTCAGCAATCAATGTTTTAAATCAAATTATGTTTTTACTTAGTATGATGTTTTTATTTAGACTTCATATAATGTATTTTCTGTGCATTTGTATTTAAAAAGAAAAAAAATCAATTTTCAGACTTCAATAAAATGAGTTCAAGAAACTGCCTGTGCTGCTCACCTTGACAGTGCCCCTCGGCCACGGAAGGAGTTCTGTGAGTTCAGTGCACGCGGCTCCAGGGTGGCCACTCGCTGTAATTCTGAGGATGTGTCATCACATATGGACTGACCACTGCATTGGCAAAAGAGTCAGAATGGGATCTATACAGACCGGCAGACCATATCTGACCATTAGAAAACTGTTAAGTTCAAAAATATCTGTAGCTGAGATCTCACCGGCTGAGAGTGCTATCAGCGCGCTCTGACTCATCTTCAACAGATGTCTTCACAGACAGTCTGTGAGCTGATAAATCCATGCTCTCCACCAACACTTGGCCGGTCATGCTGTAAAAGAGTCTCCATTCAGCAACTACATGCTCGAAATCACACAGAGTGTAGAAGCTGCTTTCTGTTCAGATATTTTATTGGCACAATTTGCTTGATAAAATGTTATTTTAGCCTGCAAAAAAATTATTTTAATTATATAATATAGTTGGACAAATTAAAATCCAGTAAAACTGCAATGCAAAAATACTACACTATTTTTGTGAAAAACTTGCATTTTCAATAATTTTTAGATAAACTGAAAGTTCAAATCTACAAAAGCATGCATTATTTAATACAGACACATTATAAATCTTTTTACCTTTGATAATTTTAATGCATAATATTTCTCGATTCGTCTGTTCTGATGGTATATCTGATCCAGTCAAAGCAGATTAGCAGAAGAGACTTATGTCAAAATAATTTCAAACGTTTGACTTGTAATATATATATATATATATATATTCTCTCTGTAGTCTGACTGGCCTTGATAGTTTAAGAATTGGCCAAGTGTCATCTTATGGTTAAAAAATAAAAAAAGGACAGAATAAAATGGCAGCATTTCTTGAGAATGTGTTGGGCCGCATTTGAATGAATTTGTTAAAAGCTCTAAATGCATTTCCAAAATATTCATAAATATCATAAACTGACCAGAAGTGACCTTAGAATCTAGATCGTTACGTCTGCATCCAAAGCCTTGCTTTAGCACTGAACATCAACAAATCTGAGAGGGTTTATTTGAAATATTATTTAGATGATTATTCATTTTTTCAGAATATGCATATAAAAGATTTCCTAAAATAGTACATAACAGTACATTGATGATACAACGTTAAGTGTTGTTTATTCACTCACCTGCTTGAATATTTGAGCTGTTTCAGGTTCAAGTGGTGGTGTATTAATTCTTCATGAGTTTGAAGAACGTGCTTCTGAAGTCTTCAAACATCCTTCCTCTCCTAAACTCTGAAGAGTCTTCCTCTGACTTCAGCGCAGTGATGTTTTACCTGTTTGTTTGATGGATTTGTGCGTGTATTCCAGCGAGATCTGATGTGGTGTGATTGAAACGAGGCTGAGAGGGGAGATGAGTGTCTGGAGGCAGGAGGGGGATGAGAGACACATTACCATACGGCACTTCAGACATCACACACCTCCTCAGCGCTCACTCATCTCATCTCTCAGCAGCTCCGGCATCAGTCTGTGTCTCTTTTGCTTTAAACTCTGATGTGTTTGCATGTCCAGCGCAGTTGTGTGATTGAAAGCTCCTCCTGTGGTTTTGTGAGAGGGCTTATTGTTATTCCAGCAGATGCTTGTGCGTTTCAAGTGCTCTGATTGCAGAGCTGTGTTTTTGATGCTCATGCTTTGCTCTGGTCAGCACTTGATTACACGTAAACACTGTTTGACGCTGTATCCTCAACCATGTCCTCAGTGGTAAATATGTTGTTTTTACAGCTGCTGTCTTGATTTACCACACAAGAGAAATGATTGCAGAAATATTGATGTAAATGCAATACTTTGTTCATGTGCAAGTATATAATACTTCATCTAAAGGCCCACCTTAAAATGGTCTATACGTTATGAAATGTTTTTATTTAAATTGTATTTACTAACGTGTGAATTGATTCATTTGAAATAATATGCAGTGAGGTGGTGTGTTTGGGGTCAAAGGTCACCCAATACAGCCCAAATTGCACCAAGAATACAAGTCAAAAACGAACACCTTAAATCAGCTACTGCTATTAAAATTACTGTTTTTAAATAGTAATGTATTTTTCTTGTGCAATTCATTTCTCTTTTGTTTATTCTAATGTATATATTCCTGTGAGCATCATTTCTCCAGTCTTCAGTGTCACACGATCCTTGAAACATTTCTTATTAGTATTATAAAAGCACTGGCCTCAAAGTTAATTTCTGCAGGGTAACAGCTCCAACCCTAATCAGACACGCCTGATCCAGATAATCGAGCTCTTTAGGACCACTAGAAGCAATGCTTGGAGCTGAACTTTGCAGAGCTCCAGGAATTGAGTTTGAGATCACTGGATTTACTTACCTGTGTTCAGCTTTGCATACCTTTGTTCATTTTTTAAAACACGTTATACACAAGAATACTGTGTGTGTGTGAGGAAAACAAAAATAATGACTTTAATCAACAACTCTTCTTCTCATCCTCATCGTGCTGCATTGAGAAATGCTCAGTGGTCAGTGAGAGAGCGAAGAGGAAATGAACTGCTCTTAGTGATAGGAGTTTCCTCAGGGCCCAAACTAGAAGGCCCCAACCCATCCTGTAAAGGCAGTGTGACCTAAGACCACCTTGGTGATTGATGTACACTACCACCATCGTGTTGTCCAGCAGGACCAGGACATAAGACCCTTTAACCAGTGCTGCTTTTTTTCCCATGGAACTGGGCTACTTTAACATTGTTGCCACAGGCTGTTTTTCACGTTAATCAAGCAACCCCAATAATGTCATAGAAGTGATTTCTACCAGGGGAAACTCACTAATAATCCCTATTTTACCGAGAGACATGCGATTGGGCCAGTTTTTGGTGACAATTGAGCAGGTTTGTTGCAAAAATCCGGCAACCCTGCCTTTGAGGCTGGCAGGAAGGTTTTTGTGGCCGAGACGACAGCTATCGTTTGAGCTTCTACACAGGCATTGCTCTGGGGTTGACCAGGAGCCGAATGCCCTTGAACAGAGCCCTGACTTCTTGAAACCTGACTGTTCCTCTAGTCTCGAATAGATCGTTGCGCTGTGTCCAGAGAAGTGCCTCCCACATTGCACAGGGTCCTTAAACTCCTGCCCATAAAGATCTCAGTGAGAAGACAATGAGACACTGTGCCTCGTTGGTGCAGAGCAAATCTTTGGACGGCCTAGTTTTCATCAGACAAAAGATGATGACACTACTGATCCCCTTTCATACTCACGGTCACACTTGTAGTGATGCCATGGACTGTCGTCAATCAATAATGTGTTTTCACATGCTCCAAGCTCCGGTCGTGCTAAAGGTCCCCCATCTCAAGTCTTTATGTGTCGTGTTACATGTGTACCCAAAGATATTATACTCCTGATTTGTTGCTTATTGATGATAAGGCAGTTATTGTAGTAGTTTTGTTGAGAAACTGAGTGGAATCTGAAATGTGGCCATGCATTAATATGTGCTTTAAAAGTTCCAATAAACAGCCAATGTGTTAATAATATGCATGCTAAAGTAAGATTAGTGTTCCCTAATCTAAAAGGTTACCTTACTTGTTTTGTACTTTATTACTATCAAATAAACGCAGCCTTTGCTTCCCCTTCTAACAGCAGTTCTCTTTCAAAATAAATCAAAATCTGCATATTGTGCAGAGTATTAAAATAGGTTTGCTACGGTAAACATGTCTGTAATCTTCTCGAATCAGATTTGTGGTATCTGTTATTAAGATGTCGGATTCCTCACTAGAACTTTACTGTTGGGCAGCACAATTCATCACAACACTAGAACTCCGTTCATAAAGCGCATGGAAAGAAAAAAGAAGACACTCTGGAGCTTTAATACTATGCACAGTTGCATTTTCTGCTTTATTTGTATGATGTTTCTCAGTTACAGAGATTTGGAATGAGCTGCTTCGGTCCATAGATAACATGCTGCCGTACAACCAGCCACTTCCAGTTTCATTCCCGAACAACACAGTCACTTGTCATCAACCAACGCTAACAGGTTTGACACTGACCACATGTGATGCCCTTCCTCTGCATCAAAGTTTATTTGTCATCTTCGTATTGAACAAACAGCATGGATTGGTTAATGCTTAAAGCTTTTAAAGGCATTTTTCTGAGGAGTGTATTGTTTTAAATAAAAAATATAGATCATGCATAGTTCATTTTGTTTGGATGTCTCTTGTACGTAAAAAGAGTATACATTTACATAAGACAAACAGTACACTGAGATTTAACTACGGAATGCGTTACCTTTCTGGTCAATTTTGTAACATAAAAGAGCAGTCCAATTCAATTATTCAAACACAATCATAATCTGCATAGAGGCAATACTGCATCTAGTAAGGCCAGTCGTGACTCTAAATGTCCAAAAGCTGTCCGAACTACACCTAGCACTCGTACATACATCCTTTATCAATTATGTAAATAGAGTATTGCAAAGCTGAGTCCGAGGTGGTTTGAGTCCAGCGCAGATATACTTTAGTCCTATTGCATTTAATTTGGTATTAATTTGTCCCTTTCGCAGATGAAATCGTAATTGTTTTGGTCTAACCCTCCCTTTGCTTCAAGCCCATTTCAACATTGTAGTCCTGCCAAACTTAAACAAGATTCTTTAACATCTGTTGGCATTTTTTTTTTAAATTGTGGTTGTAATAAATTTACTGAACCAGAAGCCTTTCAACCAGCAAAATGGCTTCTGGGTAGGACATCAGCGTCTGATGGTCCGCAGGGTCCCGTTTTACGCCCTCTTCATCCCTCTGCCCATTAGACACGCGAACACCGTCATCACCATCTTAGGTTTGACCTCCACTAGATCGTCAGGCAGGGCATACACTCGAGCGCCAATCTTCCTGGCCATGGATACAGCATACCTGTGAAAGAGAAATATTACACAGAGCTATTTTAGTGTCATAATAGAACGAGTCTCTGCTCAATGATTGTGAGACAGCTGTATTCAGCTTGCTGCTAATAACACACACAACCCTGAGGGAGTAATATATAAGCATGCATACACGTTTCATGGTTGAGGTCAAATACAAGAGCAATCATGGTATAAGCGGATATCATTGCGCTGTGAGAGTCATGCACTTTGCTTAACAATGTGTGCTTTCACTCGGCGGCATTACAGCATTTTATCTTCCAAATATTTTATGCAAGATTTATGCCATTACATATTGGACACAAAAAGTCCACTTACAGCCAGACCGCTGCTTTCACATGCTCATGTGCGATCTGTGTGTGTTTGTTCTGAGGTGAGTGGGTAAATGCACTCTTAGCCTTAAACGCCAAAATCACTGTAAACATCTGATATGTTAAAACACATCTGTGCATTAGCATGGACTTAATAATCAAACAGCAATAACGCTGAGGAAACGAGAAAGGCCAATCAATATGGCTGTCTGAACTTTGAACTTTATTTGTTCCCCTTTATTACTTTATATTACTTTAGTTTTGCAAACTTGGTTGGGTGTAATCCTCAACACACGACTGTCCTGATGTATTATTCATTATTATTTTTTAACTACTCAAAATTTACAAATTTTAAAATTATTATAAGTGGTTATATTGTACTACTTGGAGGGCCTAAATATTCCCAAGTCATGATTGACAGCGTATATTTACACACACACACACACACACACACACACACACACACGCACACACACACACACACACACACACACTGCAGGATGCGTGTTACAGTATATAATGAACACTCTTTTGAAATCTTACTTTGCATTGTCCAGTTTGTCTTGGTCACTAAGGCTTCCTCTCTTCACGAGGTCGTAGTTGATGCAGCCAGGCTGGATGGCATCAATCAGGTCCAGCACAGCCAGACTGGAGCTGATCTCTTTGTCCTAGAGTCCAGAACATTACACTTACTTCTGATGTTCAACAACACATGAATACAGGTCTGCTACAGCAGATAAATGAAGGCTTGTGCACCTTGAAACTGGATATTTTGGTTGATTTTCCTGCTTGTGACAAAGTCTTATTGACCCAGTTGACGATGATTTCATCGTTGACCTTCTGCCCGTCGCCCAGACCTTCGAGTACATTCAGAGTGTATCTGCAGAAACAGCACGAAGACTCAGAGTCAGTTTACTAGCACGATTACTAATACATAAACTTTATATCCATACACATGCTCTTATAAGAATTTTTTTTTAACAAAAAAAAAAAAAAAAAAAAAAGGTCCAGTTTCTTCAATTAATAATTTGAAGTCTAGCATGCATGTCTGCATTTAAATAATTTTACAATATTTTCATAAAAACTTTTCAAAATGTTTCAGTTCTTTAACACTGCTTCATAGATTACATTATTATATTTATTTATTATGTAATAAAAAAAACTTCTGCATGTACTGTGTTAACTTTGTATAAAAGCGTCTGCTAAATTAATAAATGTAAATGCAGATTAGACATCATGAATTTAGAAAAAAAATTAATTTACTCATCATTTATTTATCATTTATCTAGGTTACAGTCAATTTATTAATATGCTGCTTAACAACAGTGCTTTTATCTGATAAGTAGCATATTTTATTTAATGCCATGTCAGCATCCTAGGCTATTATCATGGCAAAAACAATATATATAACAAATACAATAAATCCATAGCACAACAATTTTCACACGAAAATGACAAAATGTTTTTTTTTCTTTTCTACATACATTAAACGCTGTACAGTCAAAACAGTACAAAACATGCACTGAGTTTATAAGCTTCAAGAATACTGGAAAAATGGATTCTGTTTGAAATGCAATTGGTTTCTGTGATCAGAACTGAATTTTCAGCATCATTGCTCCAGGTCTTCAGTGACACATGACCCTTCATTATGCTAGTATTCTTATTTACTGCTCAAGAAACCTTTTTAAAACCGTTGGGATGCTTCATATTTTTGTGGAAACTGTGATAAAGATGATTTATTTGAAAATCTTTTAATCAAATCAAATCTTTTACAACATTATGAATGTTTTTCCTGTGACTTTTGATCAATTTAATGTGTCTTTGCCGAATAAAAGCATTCTTGCAAAAATGGTTAGCTATTTACAGTTCAAGAATTACTCTACTGGACATGCTATATATTGGATATATATCTGTCGTACCTTCTCATGAGCTGCCAGACCAGGGCGAGAGTGAGCGTTGGGTTCCCATCATTCAAGTCTTGCCCCCCGATGCCCACCAGCGAGAAATTGGCTTTGGTCTTCCCCAGTTCCACAGCGTAGTTACAGTTCTCCAGCTGGACACACAGAAACACACACATGTAGAGATGCCCTTCATCCAATCAGGACACTAGCTGATTAGAATCTGTCTGTCATTCAGCATGTGTGTGTCCTCAGAGAGCAGGTTTTGGACAAAGGGTAATGGCTCTAGATTACATACCTTTTTCATGTTGGCTCCTAGTTTAGGATATGGAGGCTTGTTGACTTTGTTGTTCCAGTCGACAGGAACCTTGATCTTCTCATAAAGCTGCAGGATGACCAGAGCATCTTGAAGATCACTGGAGTGGTAGGAAAAGACAAAAATATTCAACTGGAGCACTGACATCTCGTTTCATTTACAGTTACACTGCAATGCTAGACATGCACCGAGTCTTGATTAGAGTTACTCATGAAAGTGATGAACACATGAAGTTAAGAGAGTGTGTGACTTACGCGTATAAGTGATTGACGTGAGGATTGACACCCAGAGAATTCATCCAGTTTCTGAAAGTCCTCTCCTCTCTGGTCTCTCCTGCAGAAAACAAGTGAAGTTAATCACAGCACCCGTAACACAATAGTTAACTTCAGTTTATACATTAACTAACTATCAGCAATGCATACGTTACAGTTTCTTATATATTTTATCTTTCTCAATAAACTGTATCTGCTAGTAATCTATTAGTTTACAAAAACTGTCTCCGAAACAGTTAATAATAATAAGAGATAATAGGTTCATTTTATAATGCATTAGTAAGTGTTAACACAAACTAAATATGAAATGCCTTCGAAGAGTTGATCATAGTTGATTTATGTTAACTAGTGTAGGTAACTGATATTAGCAAATCTAAACTTTTTGTTAACTGTTATCAATATTTCTTTACCATCTTAAGTGTCAGCGTTTTGTTTACTTTATTAATACTGACTGGGAGAGGTATTTTTATTCTTTTGAACTCAAGAGTCATCAATTCAAAAACTCATTTTGGGGAAAACACAAGATGCATAAATAAGTGTGACATTATATTATGTGTTCTAAAATATGTGACCCTGGGCAACAAAACCAGTCGTAAGTGTTACTTTTCCGAAATGAAGATTTATACATGATCTGAAAGCTGAATAAATAAGCTTCTCATTGATGTATGGTTTGGATGGATAGGGCAATATTTGTCCGAGATACAATTATATGAAAATCTGGAATCTGAGGGTACAGAAAAATCGAAATACTGAGAAAATCATCTTTAAAGTTGTCCAAATGAAGACCTGATCAATGCACATTACTAATCAAAAAATAAGTTTTAATATATTTTCGGTAAGAAATTGACTAAACACCTTCATGGAACATGATCTTTACTTACTACCCTAAGGATTATTGGCAAAAAATAAATACATTTTGACCCATACAATGTATTTTTGGCTATTGCTACAAATATACCCAAGCGACTTAAGACTGGTTTTGTGGTCAAAATGGGTCAAATATTATATTTGAGAAGATTATTGTTAAAAAGCAAACAAACAATTAGCATCAACAGACATGTAACACACCCTAAATTATAGAATGACCCGATTGCAATTTCTAAAACGAGGGTTAGTTTTGCACCACAAGAGGGCGCAACCTTCACCAGAAGGGCGTAAACTGCTCAGGCCTCAGGAAATGAGGCAACCAGGCCCTCCCTTCCAATCTCTGTCTGACGACGCGCTTCACCAGTTTCCATAAAAAAAAAAAAATCCTGAATGTCCCTTCTGTGATGCCATCCGGTGTATTTTTAGAAGTAAGTGTTTGGAAGAAATGCCACCCATTTTCTTGAGTCATTACGTGGCACATGTATTTAGCAAACGCTAAAAACGGTAAATGAGACAGGAAAGAACAACAATCATGAGCAAAACACCCACCCTCCAGAAGTCCCCAGTTGATGTCTTGATTCTCGGGTTTGGTCAGCGCCGGGTACTTGTTGAAGAGATTGGCCACAAAGGCCAAGTTGAGTTTAGGGTTGCCAGACACGACGTCAGTAGACGTGACAAACTGTCTGCAGCCCAGCCTGTCTGCCTGCTGCAGCATACACTCGGCTCTCTTCAGGTCATCTTTCTCCTGCAGAACACACACCAGCACAGAGTGAGATCGCTGCCAAACAGAGTCCACTGCTGACAAATTAACTAATCTCTCCCTCTCTGCTTCAGTGGGACACATTTCCTTAATCCACAGATGCAAAACAATCTCCTTTTCTGTCCCATGGGTCAGGGAGAAAATAAGAGACAGCACAAATCAAGCGTAAACACCAAGAGAAACTGCACAGACAATCATTCATTTAGTGCCTACATCACCTTCAGAATCAGTTGCATGTGGAATAGTGCGGAGTCTAATCAGAATGATGGCGTGTACATTGAGGCTGTATTTTTAGGACTGCCAAATGAAGCATTCACAAGAAAACAATAAATAAGGAGCCGTGATGTCTCATAAGCTCTAAAACAGTTTTTGCTGCATTGTGTGCCGCTTTACATTCTTGGGCTGTTGAATAAAAAAGCAAAATAAACTTCAGTTCTTTTAAAAACATTCTTTTTATCAAAGAATCCCTGAAAACAAGGTATCACTATGTATTCAACATCAATAATAATCAGTGTCTTAGAATTACTTCTAATCATGCGACACTAAAAGAATAGAGTAATGAAACAAATAAATAACACTTTCAAATATATTTTTTTCTTTAAAAATATTAATATATCTTGCCAACACCACAACAGTTGAACGCTAGTGTACATTCCAACACGGTGTGCTGCGAAAATATTGTTTAAATTGTCACGTTTTTTTTTAGCTACGGTGCAGTTTTTTATGATGTATTACATAGGTAGAGAACAAAACATGGTTCGAGCATTGAAAGGAAACGGCAGCAGAAAGCTGAAACACTGGTTGTTGTTGCTGATGGAATGACCCTGACAGTGTCCCAGCGCTGCAGCAGCTGCCGGCCGAACCACAGCCACCTCATTCAGCTGCTCTGGCCAGCGTGTGGGGTTAAATACACTCACATGAGTCACCCAGCACTCAAACATCAGACCTCTGTCTATTACACACTGCTGGGCAACATTCTTATTGTCCTGAACCGAAGCAGTGAATGACTTCCGGGGGTGGAATGTGGCATCCGCAGTGTTGTGACTGCCACGGGCCACAGACTGGAACACAATGTGCAATAAACAGTGGCTTTCTGCTGATTTATACCCAAACTATCGTCACAACACATCCTGCTCAGAATCAGTATCAATCCCACACTTTCACCCTCTCCCGCCAACTTCAGACCCTCAGAGAAACACTTGTGTTTGAACTGCTGATGCTCTCCAAAACTCAGGAAGCTCCCGGTCAGGGATCTTCAGTTGGTCCCTGGGGTGCCTCATCGCACATCTGAGACGTACTGCCTCCGCCCTGACTCGCAATGAGCCGATGCAGAGACTGAAGCTTTGATATTCTGATACTCTCTGCTGTGATGCATTATGAGAGCTTGGATGAAGCTGGTCTTATGTTTCTGCTGGCTGGTTTATGACACAGAAATGCATAGTGAATGGTGTGTGTTTTAGAAGTGTATCATTTGAACTCACGCTGAAGCCGGACATGTCAATGTCAATTCGATTTTCTCCCTCCTTCTGACCTTTAGGCGAGATCTGGTTGAGCAGGTGGAAATAAGCCCTTGAGTCCTGCAAGAACGAGAAGAGGAAAAAATTAAGAAATAAATCTTTCAATGAACATTTAGTGCAACGCTGCCTTCAAGTCCTGCCTGTAGGACTTTATATACGAGCTGAAAGTACATGAACGCTACAGTGGCATAATACCTAGACGACAGGATCTATTAGCGGAAATCAATGCTTACTTATTTCTGTGTTGAGAGCTGAAATAAAACATTTATTATCTGTCAGAGACTTCAAAATCATCAAGTGTCAGTCATTAACAAACAACGTCTATACGTGTGGAATTCTAGACTTACTGAAATTTGACAATATGTTAAAATACAAGTTTGCAAATGTGCCTTATGTTAAGGATCATATTTGATACAGGATTTTTGAGCTCAAGCAGCATGATGCGTATGGAGCTCACAATCAAGGAGGAAAATACCTCTCATTTTAGACCTAAACTGAGCAAAAATATGCAATGTGTTGCAGCAGCTGATATTTATATGGACAAAAAGTTTGTAATGCATATCGAATAGATCTATAAAACAGTATAGCAGCATAGTTCACCCAAAAATGAAAATTCTGTCATCATTGAGAAGGCTGTTTTGGTCAAAGCCAAATCTTCTTCAAAATATCTTCCTGTGTGTTCAAAAGAAAAGAGCAATTCATACATACTCGAGGGTGAGGAAGTAATGACAGAATTTTCTTTTTTTGGGTGAACTCAAAGGAAAAGTTTGATCGTGGTGATCATTTAGAGGCCTGAGATATTTGCGTATCAAATATGATAAAGGCTTTATGAGGTTAAAGAATCACTTAAGGTGGTATGAATCATATTCAAATTTGATTGTGAATATCGCTGGTGCAGTTTAGTTTCTGTATTTTTTTGTGTTGTTGTTGAAGAATAATGATGAGGCATCCATCCTATAACGCATCCATTTCATTCTGACCTAAAGCACAGTGGACTCGAAGGCAGCCGAACGCATTTACATTGTGAATTATATTTAGATGGAACACAATCCAGAACATTTTAGAAACACAATCATGCATAAATTCATGAGAACATGAACATGGTAGATTTTAATAAATGAACAAACCAAAAAACTAAAGAAATGAATACTGTAAGGCATAACTGATCTGCAGTACATTTGGAAAAGTACCTTTACACAGTTTGAAAAATCTGTTAACTGCAGCATAGAGGGAGACAGAGACAGATAAAAGTTAAATCTTTATCAGCAAACCTCCTTTCTGAGAAAGAATTAGTCATGTAACAGCTCAGGTCACATCTCACTAAATGACCCCTCGCATGTTTTACAAAATTCATGGTATGCCAGAGCATTTGAAAGTCAAAATAACTGCCCTTTCCCTCTGCTGAACTGCCTTTATGAAACACGAAATGGAGTTAGCTGTTATGTAAATTCTAATTTGTATAAATTTGAGGCTGAGAAGTATTTCACCTTTAAAGGAAATCTAAAGTGAATCTGTCATCTGACCATACGTTCTTTAATACATCAATTTTACGTCATTTTTTTGCACGTACATGCCATGTAATGTACATAAAGTCTCTTTCAAAAAGCTAGAACTACACGTACCCGTACACAATGCTAGGGTGTTGATATGCTGATGTTGTGGTGCGAGTCAAAAGAGTCCACCCACTCCCAACTCCCTATAATATGGTGTGCTCTATGTATAACTCTGAATTTGAATAGAAAAATAAGCCATGCCTCTTTGTTCTGCACATTTTGTGGCTGTGCCTGAAAGCTGGATGACTCGCTGCCTTATCAGGCAATGACTCTGTAGGATACGTTTGTGCGCACATGCACTGTAGCTTCATAAAATCATGAACTAATTTCAGCGGGCATCTGAGGAAGTATAATACTAGTAAATACTAGTTGAAAATGCACTAATAGATCAGATATGTATTGTTTTAGTCTTATAACCATGGTCAGGTGCTTTTACACCCTTGTTAATCAGCTATTATTTCCCACAGATTTTAGGAATGCATTTTTGGGTAGGGTTGTGATCTGATACCGTTCTAGCTTGGAATGCATCTTTAAAGGCCCCTGTCTTCCTTATCTGGCACACCTGATTCACACCATCAGCTCATAAACCATGAGATCAACTGGTCCCCATGACTAGAATCAAGACACCAACAGTGATTGACTTAAGCCTGAGACACACTGCATGATTTCCGGCTGTCGCAGATGAAAGGCTGGAATTGTGAAACAACAGGACCGCAGTGGAAATATTCACTCAAATTTGACCCTGAAAGTGTTTATGACTCTTGCGTACATAATATGAGTAATAAAGTCAAGTCATGACATTTTAGTCTTTCCTTGATGGTGAACATGGCATCGACAATTTATGGGCAAACATTTGAAATGATTATTATTCTTTTATTTGACTTTTTTCTTCATATTAAGAAATTAGAATGCAGTTTAAAGTAGTCTGACAGCTGGTTTCCGACAGCGTGTTTTCAGAAGCACCAATATCAGTTTCATGTTTCAAAAGAAACATTAGGAACATTATCATCCATTACATGATAATAATACATCTGTACAGACTTATATGTTACTTTAATAAGCAGGAAATCAATGATCTTGATAAGAGAATGAAAGCCCTCATTTGAGAGTGGTATTATGCATTTAACGTTACAGTAGGATCTCAGACCAACAGTTTTCATATCTTGCAAATAATATAAAAGATATGCGACTACCAGCACAATTCTCATGCTTAATATCCTCGTGAAAACATCAGTAGAGACACACAGTAGACAAACACATCAAGACTGACCTTAATATCATGGCTGAAGTTGTTGATCTTGCTCCAGCCAGCATTCTCCAGGTGGAAGTTGGCCCAGCGAAGCAACAGTTCCTCTGGAGACAGTTTCATCAGATCCTCAAGTGTCTCTCCATCCCTCAACAGTGCCGCCAGAGCTGAAACAAGACCATGTGTGTCAGTTAACCAGAATGCTGCGAATTCAGTGACTTAAAGGTGTATTAATCATTACCAAGCAGTTACATACAGGACTTTTTTCATTCCTGATGTGCTTCAGAAGGCAGGTTTCAAACTGACCAGGCTCTTTCCACAACCCCAAAGTGCACCACAACTCATTTGCTATGTTAAACATCTCTGTCAGAGGTTCCTCTAGTGTTTACCATAGTACCCATACTTTTCCCGCCACACTCAAGTAGGCAGAGGTAAACCTACGACTTTAAAAACTCTACACTAGCAGAAAATTACAGAACAGCTTCTGTTTTCGGTAACACTTTATAATAACTACACACTATGCATCATTAGTTAAGCATTGTTCCAACATTATTGTCATTAGTAAGCCTATGTAATAAATGCCTTGTTCTTGATTTATAAGCATATCTATTACAAAGGAGATTTAAAAGGTCATTTCTTTTCCTAACAGAAAAAATAAACAAACACAACAGAATTAATTATTTCAATCTCAAAAAAAATATTAAACTGTACACTTGAATGTATTTCTATGAAATTGCAGAGGTTTGTTGTATGTAAGTGTACAGTTGTATGGTTTCGTGTTCTGTATCCCTCTGTGTTGTGTTTGTTTAACTTTTCTGTTTGGAAGATAAACAAGTCTTTATATCTATTTTATTAGTGCTTTACAGGGTATAAATAGTCCTCGCTTTAGATGAGCTCACAAAAACAGATGGCTGACAACTACTAAATGCTTTATAACTACCTGACTTCATCATGAATTACAGCAGGAACATGTGTTTATAAAGCATTTATTAACACACTGAGCAACTATGATCATGTGTATAAATAATAAGATTAATGTACATTTAATAATTTACATAGACTTTCTAAATGATCTCATTTAACACTCACAACTCTTGGTTTGTAAATAAATTACTGGAAATAATAGACCTCTATAGTGCTTTCCTGATGTTGAAGATAAAACATCCTATTCACATTATAACCATTAATGTTGAGGCAATGGTTTATAAAGGATGAATTGAGTATTTACTAGTGCTGTCAAACGATTAATCGCGATTATTCACATCCAAAATAAAAGTTTTTCTTTACATTATATATGTGTTTATGCTGTGTTTGTTTATTTTGTTTATATTAAAACAC